>CM060899.1:78072500-78672500 GCA_030762935.1 Hymenopus coronatus
TATTCATTCACAAACTGTATAGTGTTAAACTCTTATTGGTTCGTATTTACATTATCTGTTTAACAAGTAGACAGTATTTTATATTCCACAAAAGAATTCGATACTGAGATTTCACCGGAAATGCATGCTTTGAACCCCTGAATAAAATAGCAGACAGATCGATGTCTGAATGACACAGGTAAAAAAAAAACTTCACATGACTTTCTCTAAATTTTCAGCTATTACAGAAGCTTATTCTTTTATCCACACATGCTAATCGAGATTTCACCGGTTATACATGTTTTGAGACTCCTTGAATTCAAAAGAATTTTAGGAAATTGTTCGCGCGCGCGTTTATTCGTGTGCCGGTGGACAGCATAACTCAAAAGCGAAAAATCAGGCGTGTTCCATTCACTTGACTTTCTCTGCATCTCTGCAACAAATTATTGTTAAAAAACTTATGCTTCTATTTATTTCATGCTAATCGAGAAAAAAATAGCAGAAATAGTCTTATTACTTGTTTCCTTGTAAGTAGAAGGGAAATAAGGGAGTACCATAGGTTAAAGTGATAGCCAAAAGCTGGTTGATATGTGACTGAAGTTCCTTTGTTTGTATGGACACGAGTCGATAAATTTCTGTATGAGAAAGTATAAGTTTTTTAAAGCTGAAACCAAAAACAAGAAATATCTCAAAAACGATCAACTCCACGAAAAAAATGTGTGTACATGAAATGGGTGTTTTAACTGCTCTACATTTTTTGTGTGGTAAGTTTTTGCCCATCTCATACGGTTTAGCAGTTATACAAAATTCCGTAAAATTCATTCAGGATAAAGTAGCCTTCGGAGGCTATTTACAGAAAATGCATCATATACATTTTATTTGTCAGGTAAATATATTTTAATATACGCTATTTTAATAAAAATTGTTAGTCGTTTTTGAAAAAAAAACATTTTCGAAAAAAGTTCCATGTAAAGGGTAGTTGGTGGTGGGGGATTTTTTTCAATATTCGTGTCGCATCCTTAGAAGATACTAAACTTATATACCAAGTTTGGTATTTTACCGACTTTTGGTTTTTGAGTTGTGTTCACGGACACACATGGATCTTTTTCTAAAAATGTTTTTATACAGGGGACCCTAAAACATGTATTTCCGGTGAAATCTCGTTATTGAATTTTGGGTGGAGTGCAATACCATCTCTATACAGTATGTAGGTAGTACGTGTAGAGAAAGTAAAAATGAGAAATCTGTTAAATACCGAACTTTTAAGTTTAGCATTTACCAAAGCTGCGATAGGAGGTCCCGAAACTACCCTTTACTAAGAAAAATTGGCTTCTATATTATATTGTGCTATTCCCCTGGTTGTTCTGCAGCTAACGGTAACTCACCCTCTCAACACAGTTCCATGGGACCCGTTCCGAGTCACGCCTGGCCGCTACCCATCCGGCGTGACTTATCTTGCTTTCTTCATCTCAATACACTCTTGAGATTCGCGAAAGTAAAGTAAATGGTCGCTCTTTAACTGCTGTGGTTCTCATTCCATACTGGGCTTAGTTTTGTTCAGAGGTCTCTCTATCAGGCTTGAGGGTCTTTTACGTGCCGTAAGCTACGGCTTTACTTCCCTTCCGAAGGAAACATGTTACCACGGAGGGCGACCTTTGAACTTTTTCACATTGCTTTATCCAGGACTGTAACATTCATAAAGAGAAGTGAATGGGAGCTGCTAAAACACACAGGTTAGTCTCAGTATTTAAAGCTTATGCTGTGGTGAGGTTAGAAAACCATGGACGAAACAATCATTTGTATACAACTAAAGGTAGAAGGTACAAAACCGATGTAGGAATATTTTCTTAATTAATAGGACCATTAAAGAATGGAATTAATTGGCTGTAGCAGCTTTTCAGGGTTGCCCTCTGACCTTAAAGAAGTTTACGGTTAATTTAAATAAATGTTAGATAATTCATTAAAATAATATTGTGTGAAGCAATTAGGATGTGTAGCTATTAATGTTGAGGCTTCATAATAACTGTATATAAACGTGGTGGTAATTTACGTAAGTATTGCCATAGTGACTAATAAGTAGTTATCTATGTTTAAAAATGTAGGTATAGTATTACTATTATTATTGTATATTAACTCTGCCAACAGGTAGTACCCAATTGCAGAGAGTAAATGCATTATGCAGCTAACTAATATCTTCTTCATACTAATGCAGATAAACATGCCCTTGTAGGCACAAGGGAAAGCTATTGTCAAATGTTTTAATGTTTGAACGACTCGTTTGAGTATTGGAGAAATTGAATAAAGAAGTTCAAGTTATACATTTTATTTGTCGAACTAAAAGTAGAATTTTAACACGAGCGAGATAGTGTTTGTCACTCCATTGTCATCAACTTATTTCCCTTATACTTACAAGGAATAAGATAATTTCTGTTAATGTTTATGTTGATTAGCATGACGTTGATAAAAGAATAATATTTTGTAAGAATAGTTTGTAAATGGAACAGCTAGAGAAAGTTATGTGAATGGAACACATCATATTCTTGTTAAGAGGTGTATTCCAAAACTAAGGTCTGGTGAACAATATGTCACAGATGATAGGCTTGAATAATGTTTCACGCCTGCAGCGCTTCTATCAACTCCGGGGGAACATACATCAGTGTTGGTGTGCCGCAGTAGGCGCTTACCTGTCGATGAGGGCAGATTGAAATGGCCGCGATAATCGTAGCTCCCGCCAGTTGTGAAGTGCGCGGTGTGATTGGACAAAAGAGTCGTCAGCTGCGGACATCCATCGTGAGTTATGTATAGCGTATGGATCAGACATAAGTGTCGCACAAATGTGCACGATGAACAGCCCAGTATCGGCATTTGATGACTAGTGATCTGGCTATGGAATTCCCAAATGTTGCTCGAACCACCTTACTGAAGAGCTCGGATATCGGAAACTTTGTGCGAGGCGGTTGCCAAAACCGCTCACCGGTCAGCACAAAAAGCAACGAATGCATAGTGCACGACAGTTCTGGAGCGCTATAGATGCATCTTGGAGAGGGCTTGTTTGATACAGGAGACAAGACGTGGATAGCGTACACTAATGCAGAATCAAAACAACAGTCAATGCAATGGTACCATTCCGGTTCACCCAAACCAAAAAAGGTGTAAGTAATCGCCTACAGGAATCGCTTCAGTGTTCTGGGACAAAACTGCTGATCGATTTCATGGACCATGGGACAATCATTATAGCTGACGTGTACTGTGCAACGCTCACCAAACTGAGACGCGGGAAACGTCCTCTGGCATCATCCTCCTTCACGACAACGCACACCCGCATACCATTGCCCAAACCAAAGAGAAGATTCAAAAGTTTCGTTGGGAACTCCTTGACCAAGCGACTATTTTCTCTTCCTGCATTTGAAACGGTGACTTGGCGGACAACGATTTCAAACCGACGATCAACTCAAGAAAGCGTTACCAACTGGCTCAGGTCCCAGGCGACAGAGTTCTATGCCGAGGGGCTAAAGAAGCTGGTGCAGCGTTACAGAAAGTACATGGATGTGAACGGCGATTATGTGGAAAAGTGAATTAGGTATGTAGTCACATATTGCTGTCAATAAAAACCTTGTTTTTGTTGTGACCAAACGGACCTCGTATATTTTGTCGTCGTTTTGTTTTAGACCACCTTTGGATGTGCCTGATATGGAATGTTTGCTCGTGGTTGTAAAACTACTCAATGCTTAATGTTTCAGGATGTTGTACAGGTTCGGGAAGATGATCCTGAGGAACCACATCTTTATGAAACGTGACTACACAGTAGTGACCCTGTTCAAAGAGACGGCAGCGAGGCATCCAGCCAGGCCTTGCTTCTACTTTGGGGAACAGGTGTGGACCTACGCTGATGTAAGTATGCTTTACCTCACTCTTGTTTGTTGTTTCACTGCGCATGTCAGGGCAAAGCCACGTGACCATATGATCATCATAGAGCAGAACAGATTCCGATTGGCGCTGCTACTTGCTGCTGTACTGTCTGTTCAGCGGTGTTACAGCTAGTGGGTTGGGGTGGCTTATCACTCAAGTAACACTTGCCGCGCGTCAACAGTGTTGCAATACTTCATTCAAGAGTCGGATGACGAATCTTCAAAAACTACAGGAATCAGATAGTACATAGTGAACACAAATATTATCGGTAACGGAACTTCCTTTTTCCTTTACCCCCACGTGCTTGGAAGGGCGCCCCAACACTAAAACACCGCCGAACAGACACCCGGGGTTCCGAGCCACCCTGACTTCCTCGGTGTGGGTTCCTCCTTATGGCGAGGGAGTCAGTCTAAAGCCCACCCACGTGTCGATGGAAAGGAATATCCTGATTGGTTGAGGGCTGCATATCCGAACCTCGGCCTTCTGTTTATTCAGTGATCAGGGGGAGTGAAACCCCTCACCCTACAGTACTCTTAGGTACATGAACATTTTTCTAAAATTTTGATTTTTTTTTTAAAAAAAATGGCTTTATGATTTTGATTAAAATACCATATAGTATTTTAAAACTGAAACCAATATCAAGGCATATTTCAGAAACGATCAGCTCTACAAAATAAATTTAAAGACATAAATTACTTGTTTTTACGAGATCTACATTTTTGAGCAGTGAGTTACGGTTTACCAGTTATACAAAATTGATCCAGAATAAAGTAGTCTTCAGAGGCTACACCCAGAAAATTCAAGATATACATTTTATTTGTCGTAGCCATGGAAGTTTTAGAAAAGTGTTCCATGTACCTAAAAGGTAGTTTCAGGAGGGGAGATTTGTTGCATTCTTGGGATATACTGAACCTAATTACGAAGTATTTAAAGGATTTTTTCATTTTTGAGCTATGCTGTATACACACATAACACACACGGGTATTTTTCTAAACATGTTTTTTTTTTATTGAAGAGGTCCCAAAATATGTATTTCCGGTGAAACCTCGGTATCGAATTTTTGGGTAGAGTGCCACACCTTCTCTATACACTATGTACATTGTACGTGTAGAGAAAGTAAAAATCTATGTTCCACTCATACGACTTTCTCTACAACACATTGTGATTAAAAAGCTTATTCTTCCATTTCTTTAATGCTAGTCGAGAAAAAAATTAGCTTCCTCGTAATTAGAATCAAAATAAGGGAATACACTAGGCTAAAGTGATAGTCAAAGCTTTTAAAAGTTGCTTGCCATGATATTGAAGTTCCTCTATTTGTATGGCCAGGAGTTGACATATTCGCGTATGTGAAAAGTATAAGTTCTTTAAAGCTGAAACCAATAACAAGGAATACCTCAAAACGATCAACTCCACGAAAAAAAAAATGTTTATAACATAAATTGTGTGTTTTAACGAGCTCTACAAGTTTTGTATAGTGAGTTTTTGTCTATCTCTTACGGTTTACCAGTTATACAAAATTCATGCAGAATAGAGAGCTTTTTAGAGACTATTCCCAGAAAAATTTGCTTGTCACAAATATCTTTAATGAAAATCGCTTGAGCCATTTTTGAGAAAATCAAACTTTTCCATGTAAAGGGTAGTTGGAAGGGGGTTTCTTGAAAATATTTGTGTGCTATCTTTGGAAGATACTAAACTTAAATTACCGTCTTTTCTTTTTGAGTTATGGTGTTCACAGACATACGGACCTTTTTCTAACTTTTTTATTTAGGGGACCTCAAAACGTCTGTTTCCGGTGAAATCTCGGTATTGAATGTTTGGGTGCTATACCTTCTCTGTACACTATGTAGTAGTACGTGTAGAGAAAGTAGAGGCTGTAAAGACGGGTAGTTTGTTGAAGCACACTCATAAGGTCATGTTACTTGTTTAGACTGCAAGTGACGTCAGCTGCAGGTCACCGCCCAGCAGTTGAGGAATATTTCATACCGGCACTAACCGCAAAATACCCCCTGAGTCCAAAATAATAGAGAGTTACAGGGAATGGATCTCTGAAAGTTGGAAATCCCACAACAGATAGTTAAAGTGATATTTTTGCCACTAATCGAAATTCTACCTTTTATATTTAAATAATTTGTTATTGTCTTTACCCGTTTGACTTTGTGAACCAATCACAAGGTCGGTCTGACAACGTAATCTAGATGCCGCACGTGCGTTACAAGCTATTCATTGTTGTTTATATTTGTTGATACGTGAGGAAACACAACAAGACTTTCACAATAAAATTATAGAGGTGGATAGACTTTTACGGGAAGGTGTGGCGAGAGTGGACGTGGCTTCTGCAAGAAGAAAGTGAATCATGTTCACAAAATAACACGAAAAGCACAGGAATTAGACGGAATCATCAGTGAATGTGATGATGACGATAATGCTTCCGAAAATGATGACGACAGAGACTTGGATGGGATTGAGCCATTAAAATTCTAAACCGGTGCAAATCATTGTTATACCTTTCCCTCATTGTAACGAGCTATTTTGTATTAATCTGTTGTATATTGTCGTAAATAGGTAATGTATGCTACATACCTTTAGTATCACTTATTTTCAATCAACATCAATAATAACGAATTAGTTTTATTACTCATCGGCATTCATTTACTACGTACACACGTCAGAGCTGGTGTTGTTTATTAGTAGCTCTGGCAATGCCGCAGTCAGCATAGCCAACCTGAACTGTCAAGTGCAAGGATTCAGCGGCGGTCAAAGCTGCTTGCCTAGTATAGTCATTAAAACAAATGAGAGGTGTTTCAGAAAAGTTGCATAATTTAAATTGAAACCATAAACACGGAATATCTCGGAAACTACCAGGTCTTGTGTGTTTTAACGAACTCTGCATTTTGTGTGTGGACTTTTTTGTCTATTTCTTACGGTTTACCAGTTAGGCAAAATTCACCCAGAATAAACGTCTTTTGAAGCTATTCCCAGAAAATTCCAGATATATTCTATTTGATGTAAATGTCCTTAATATACGGTACTATAATCAAAATCCTTGAAAATCTTCGTGTCGCATCCTTGGATGATACTAAGCTTAAATATCAAATGTGGTATTTAAGTTTTTGAGCTACGCTGTTCACACACACACACACACACAATGCCTTTTTGGATTCTGGGGTCTCAAAACATGTATTTTCGGTGAAATCTCGATATCGAATTTTGAGTGGGTAACTACTTTCTTTAACCACTATGTACATTGTACATGCTGACCAGAGAAAATAAAGATGTGATGTGTTCTATTCACGTTGCTTTTTCTACCTGTTCTGCAAACAGACGATTGCTACAAAAGATTATCTACATCATGCTAACCGAGCGGAAATCTATTACTAAGCAGAAGGTTCGCTTTGTATTGCCAGTAAAACAAAAACCGTTTGAGAAAAGTTACATCATTTAAAATTAAGCCACAACAAGGAATATCTCGGAAGCGATCAACTGTACAACAATAATTTCTTACAGTTTACCAGTTATATAAAATTCACCCAGAATGAACCAATCTTCTGAAGCTATTCCCAGAAAATTTAAGATACATGTTGTATTTAGCTGTAAATATCTTTGATGTATGACGTTTTAATCAAAATCATAAAACCATTTTTAAGAAAAACAATATTTTACAATGTACGGTAGTTTGGGGTGGAGGGATTTTGTGGAAAATCTTCCTGTCGCATCCATGGAAGATACTAAACTATAATACCAAGTTTGGTGTTTAATGGTCTTTTAGTATATGTAGTGGAGAGTAACAACCTGGTGATCCTGATTAGAGAAAAGAATCGTGTATGTTACATGAAATAGCCTGTTGATAAAGAAGGATGTGGCACAGCATATACATGGGATTTTCTGTGTAGTATATAGCTATTGTTCTAGAATAAAAGTCTGTGGGTGCTTTACACGTACCGTGTAGAGAAGGTATTGCATTCCATCCATAAATGCGCGATTTCATTGGAAATGTATGTTTTGGGAACATCTGAGTCCGAAAAAAGCATTTTTTTAAAAAGTCCGTGCGTGTGCGTGCGCGCGCGCGTTTGTTTCAGTTGGTATTTTTAAGGATGCGACACGAAGGTTTTCAAGAAAGTCCCCGTCCCCTTCCCAACTACCCTTTATACAGAAGATTTTCTCAAAAATGGCTAACGATTTGGATTAAGATATCCTATATTAAAGATATTTATTTCTCAAATGAAATGAATATTTTGAATTTCCTGGGAATTGCCTTTACATTTTTGTTGTGGAGGTAACCGTTTCCGAGATATTCTTTGTTATTGGTTTCAATTGTAAAGTATTTCAATTTTCTCAGACACAAAGTGTCCGTTTTTTCTTATGTTCTTCTCCTGGCCAAGCAAAGAAGCGATTTGCAATGACAATGTAGCTCAACTGTTAAAGCGCCAATGCAAAGATCAAAATTAGGCAATTTCAACCAATTGTGGTCACCTGACTGGAGCGATATTGTCGGAACATCTTATCGCAGCTAATGTTCATTTCTTTGAAATCTTGTTCGTTTGTTTAATCTCCTTTCTTGGTTATTGGTAACAAGTAGGCCAACCTTCACTTTTAATAACTGTCAGTTCCTCAATTGTACTTTCAATTAATTCAGTTACATTGTTTATAAACTTTTATCCAGTTTCTAATATATTTAGCTCAAAAAAGAAGTGAAAATAATCATTTGTAATTCTTATGTATGAAATGAGTGCAATAACCTCAAATAAAATAACTTTGTTTCCATTTCGTGTATTAGTTAAAAGCTGAAACAAAATAATTGTTCCCTATTTCTTTTGTTGCTATCGATATTTGTAGATAAGGTGTAGGAAAAAAATCGGTAAATAAACATGGTCGAATGCGTTATGTACCATTTGAGAACTAATGTAAGTATTACAATGATAAAATCTCCCCTGCTATATATTACCTATAATTTATTAATAGTCTATTTCGCTGAATTGTCTTATCAAACACAACTCGTGTTTTCATCTCTCCGGTCGTGATTTATCGGCTAGATGAACACGCTCGTGCTATTACTTATGACAATTGCATATCGATAGCTTTTGAAACATTTGACTATCGCTTTTAAGGAAGCAAGAAATAAGAACATCCTGCTAATGTTTATCTCGATTAGCATGGTGTAGAAAGAAGAAGAATCTTTTGTAGGAAGTTTGTTTGTAGAACAGCTAGAGAAAATAATGTGAGTGTAACACATACGATTTTTTTAAAAATTGACTATAACAAGTACCTCGTGATGTATGCTTAGTCCATGGAAAACTAATATTGCATAGCGAAATGTTTTCCACAATCGATATGTATCTTCAACGAAATCTAAAATTAAAGTTATCTCTATTAATAAATAGTGGACAGAAGAATAAGCTTCTTGTAGAGAAAGTGTAGTATTTTGAGCATGCGTATGAGCGAGCGAGAAGTGTGTTTCTAAGAAAGAAGCGAAATGACTTATTACTTATATAACAGCTGGTTTACACGCATGAGGATAAAAGACGACCACGGACATCGATTACCTCCCTTCTCGTCAGCAAACTATGACATGAGTAATGGGAAAGGAACATAAGAATGAAACAAGGTGTGTCATGACTGCTTATTGATTTCCGTTACGTTTAAAATAGTAACGTAGGCGGTCTTCCCCCGCATGGACTCCACTTCATCAAAAGGTCTCGTTTTCCTGCAACCTCTCTTTTCTGTACTACTAGCCTACACCAAGCAGAGGTCATTTTTACTTTCTCTACACGTAGTGTTGCCTAGTGTATAGAGAAGGTATTGTACTGCACCCAAAAATTCCACACCCATATTTCACCGGAAATATATACATTTTGAGACCTCCCGAGTAAAAAAAAACAACATATGTTTAAGATATTTTTATGACAAATTAAATGTAGATCTCATTAAAAACACACAGTTTATGACGTGTACATTTTGTTTTACAGATTATTGGTTTCAATTTAGGCACCTAAACTTTTCTCCAACAGGAAGACATATTTTTTTCTTGTTTCTCGTTTGTTTACTTCTGGCAAGCAAAGAGAATGGAATTTCAATTGTTTTTTTCAAATAGCAACCAGCTTTTAAATGATTTGACTCCCTTTAGCTTGTGAATTCCCTTATTTCCCTTCTGCTTACAAGTAAGCAAGTAATAAGACTATTTCTGCTATTTTTTCTCGATTAGGATGAAGTAGATAGAAGAATCAGCTTATTAACAATAATTTGTTACAGAGATGTAGAGAAAGTTATGTGAATGGAACACGTCAGAATTTTGTAGTTTAACGTTCTTTAACCTGGAGTTCACGGAGCTTAAAGTTATTCGTTTTTAAGGATAAGGCAAAGCCCCTGTCCCCCCGTCCCCCTCCAAAAAGAAAACCTTAGCAGGTAATGTATCCCAACTCAGGTTCAAACTGTGTTCCTCTTGAGTGTGACATGCTAACCCCACACCATAGAGGTGGCAGAAATAGTATTGTATTCCAACCAAAAATACAACAACTAAATTTCACAGGAAATACATGTTTTGAGACCCCCTGAATAAATAAACAAACACATTTTTTATTAAATGGTTGCATAGGCTTCCACAATCTGTCTTTAGAGCCCAGAAGTAGTTCACGGCAAGATGAGCAAAACGTCGGCAATCCCATGCAAGATATCACAACCTTCTCTGGAAGCTAAGAAGATACATTTTTTATTTTCTTTTCCATGTACATTGTTCATAATATGTACAGAGATTTTCAGAAAAATCCCCCCACCCCCAACTAACTTGGAACATTTTTTGAACAGTTTGATTTTCTGAAAAAAATGCTCTAATAATTTTGAATGCAATGATGTAGGCTTAAGATATTTAGGGTACAGAGAAAATGTATATCTTGAATTTTCTGGAAATAGCCTCTGAAGATGTCTTCATTCTGAATGACTTTTGTATAATTGGCAAACTGTAACACATAGACAAAATCTTACTGCACAAAAAATGTAGATCTCCTTAAAAGAGACAAATTTATGCCATATACATTTTTGTTGTAGAGTTAACCATTTCCAAGATATTCCTTGTTATTGGTTTCAATTTTAAACTAATTGAACTTTTCTCAAATTGCACCATGCAAAGTGAACCAAACTTAAATTGTTTCACATAATGACCAGCTTTTAAAACATTAGACTGTTGGTTTATCCTATTGCATTCCCTTATTTCCCTTCTACTTTCAAGAAAGCTAGTGATAAGACTATTTCTGCTAATGTTTATTTCATTTGAGGAATAATCTATTGTAAGAAAAGTTTGTTTGCAGAACTGTTAATTACGCGACAGGAAATGTCAGAAACAAAAACCACTGTAGTCACAAACATACTCAGGTGTAACAATGAGCTTGAATTGTGAAGCATGCCGTTCACACACTGTCAGCAATTACGGCTACATGGTGTAGTCAAATACTTTTCTGAAGAAATATCTGAATTTTGGAAATTCTAAGAATTGCAGTCCTCAAATACTTGGTTTATAAAATTTGTTTGTTGTGTGCAGGTGGAGAGATACAGCAACAAAGTGGCGCAAGTGTTCCACGCAGCTGGCTACAGGAAAGGAGATGTAGTGGGACTGTTCATGGGGAACTGCCCCGAGTACGCCAGCATCTGGTTGGGTCTTGCACAGCTTGGCGTCATCACAGCTTTAATCAACAATAATCTGCGCAGCTATCCTCTCACTCACAGTCTCAACGCTGCCAAAGCGAAGGCAATTATCTACGGGGAGGAGTTCAGGCCAGGTTTGTAAAACATTATTATTTTGTCTAGCATGTATCTCTCAGAAACACATGTTTTGGGAACTCCTGAATCCAAAATAAGCACTTATAGAAAAATGTTTGTGTTTGCATGTGCATTTCATAACTCAAAAACAAAAAGTTGGTTTTTCGGGATGCAACACCAAAGATTTACTGGAAAATCCCCCTCATACCAAACTACCCTTTACATGGAAAAGTTTTAGAAAATTTTCATTTTCTCAAAAATGGCTAACAATTTTGATTAAGCCCGCCTGGGTAGTGTTGTGGTAATTTGTCTGCCTCACATTCAACAGGTTGCAAGTTCGAATCTCACTTAGAGTGAGTTACCCAGATAGCGTTTTTTTCGGGGTTTTCCCTTATTCTGAGAAGACAAATGTCGAGTAAATTTAAGCTCCATGGACTCCGAGATCATTTGAGCATCATTTCACCAATTTCATTCATCGTCCTATATGATCAACCTGGTTAAAGGATGTCAAGAAAAGAAAAGACTAATTAAAATTCTGTATATTAAAGATATTTACATCACAAACAAAGTGTATATCTTGTATTATCTGGGAACAATCTCTGACGACTTCATTATGAAAGACTTTTGTATAACTGGTAAACCATAAGAGGTATACAAAAGCTCAAAAAATGTAGTTTTCATTAAAACACACAGTTTATGTAATATACAATTTTTACTTTCTCTACAAGTACTATGTACATAGTGTATAGAGAAGGTATTGTATTGGACCCAAAAATTCAATACTGAGATTTCACCAGAAATATATGTTTTGAGACCCCCTGAATCCAAAAAGAGCATTTTTAGAAAAATTGTGTGTGTCTCTCTCTCCTGTACTTCACTAAACCTATTTCGGCTAATGTAAACTCAACCCGTTTAAGACATTTTCAAACCACAGTATCACTCATGGTAGTTCTAGAATGACAAGTGCAATGTGTGTGATGTATAAAAGGTAGTAATAATTATAAATGTAAATACTTACAGAAACTCTGTATATGATGATGATGTGTCTTCTTAGCTCCTGGAGAAGGCCACGTTATCTTGCATGGAATTGCCAACATTTCACTCATCTTGCCGTGAACTCCTTCTGGGCTCTTGTGCACTCACGACAACAAAGATCGTGGAAGCCTATACATCCAATAATGATAATGATAACAATTTATTTATTGCCCATAGACTCAAAAGCAAGTTTTGAGCATTGTCAAGTACAAAAATAGAAGATTAAAAATTACAATTAGTTTGGATTAATAATATTATATACAGAGTACAAATGAGTTGAAAAAATCCTTAATATTATATACAGGATTGTTTAGAAGGTATTTTAATGTAAAGCAGTGTTTTCAATTGGCAGTCTATTGAGTAACACAACCTAACTTTTCACAGAATGAAGTCAGTCATGCATGAGAACACGCACATGTTGCAATACCGATGACATGATGTCTGTAATGGTTATGTATTCTTACACAATGATTGGTCAGCAACACGTCCCACAAGTGTCAATCACAAGAAAGTGTCTCACCCACTGTATATTTTACGAGTGATTCAAATATAAACAGTAATTTTGTTAAAAATATTTATTCATTCAATATATACACAAGTGGCTTCATCAGCATTTCTCAAAATAGCCTCCTTCACACACTACACATTTTTGCCAACGTTTTGGAAGCTTGAACATTCCTTCTTCAAAAAAAGTTTGAGGGCGTGTCGCCAATCAATTGCACACATGCTCCTCGACGTCCTCGTTGTTTTCAAAATGTTTCCCTCCAAGCGATTCTTTCATGGGTGCAAACAAAAAATAGTCTGGGGGGGACAAGTCTGGACTATAGGGAGGGTTTCCCAGTGCATGTTCACCATTGTGTCCATTGTCAAATTGGCATAGCATTGTCTGGGCATACGACGTCTTTTGCTTCAGTAGGCAGCTTTTACAGACGTTAACAATTGGCAATAGTAAGCTTCTGATGAGATTTCTCCGACAGTGGAGCGGCAATCACCTTCAATACACTCCCAAATGGCACGGATGATTTGTGAGACTTGACCATCGTTTTCCACAAATTCTCGGTCGCCCTTAAATTGTAAACACTCGATTCTGCGACAGTGTAGTGTCCCCAAACTGTGCCATTAAACAAGTTAAAATCTCAGAAGGTTTAACCCCTTCCTTGGTTAGAAACTTGATAATAGTGCGTTGTGCAACAGACGAAGGGACTTGTTGCTCACTCATGACTGTACTGACTCCAGAACCTAGCTAGTTCCCCTCCCTAACACACCGCCACTCTGAACTGCTTCCTCCGTGATGTGCAACAATACCATTTATATTTGAATCACCCTCGTAATACCAAATAGAATATAGCTTATACTGAATTTGATTTAGCTGTGGTGGAAGTCATTGGTTCTCTTGATACTGCACCAAAACTGTATCAGCTTGGAGGAAGTGCTCCAGAAGTGTATTTGCTAGAAAAGCTTCTTGCAGAGGCTTCAAATGTTTCACCAGAAGCAGAAGATGTGCATTACAAGGACAAATTACTCTACATCTACACTTCAGGAACTACAGGCTTGCCCAAAGCTGCAATCATGCCACATTCCAGGTATGGTCCAGCTGTTAAACATAGACATCACATATTAAAATTCTTTTCTTTTGCTAGTTTTTAACACCTTGAAGCCCACGAGTTTGAAAAAAATCTGTGTAAAGCTGCTAACACTCCATTTATTGAAAGTTCAAAAAACTCTCCCTCGGAATCAGAATTTTTCAGGAACTTCAGCTTCAGTTCATCAAGGAAAATGAGCATTTTAACATTTAAGAACACAAAACGTAACAAATAGATCACCACCTTCAAGGAAAATGGCAGGACTATCTGTGAGCAACTAATATTACTAACTCTCCTAAATTTCCTAATAGTTGACTAAAGCAAGGACAGATGGTAGCACAAATCAGACAGCTAAATGATAATTGATATGTGTTCTTTGCCGCATAGCCCAAGACTGAATTAAGATGGAATTGCATTAAAAGCATTAGAAATGCCTGCCCAAGCTATGCTCGAGCTTGGGCTTCAATGTGTTAACCAACTGACTAAACTAGTTCTCAATATATGTAATATACGGTTCTTTTGTAGAGACATTCCTATGTTCATTTGGCAATTCATCATCCATTTCATGTCTAGTTTTTACTTTCTCTACCCCTATATGTGCAATGTACATAGTGGATTGAGAACTTAATTGTATTTCACCCAGGGGACAGCATAGATCTAAAACGAAGAGGCCGTTAAATACCAAATTTGGTATCTTCCAAGGATGCGACACGAAGATTTTCAAGAAAATCCCCCCACCCCAAACTACCCTTTAAATGGAACTTTTTTTCGAAAATTTTAATTTTCTCAAAAATGGCTCTAACGATTTTTATTAAAAACCGTGTATTAAAGATATTTACATGACAAATAAAATGTATATCTTGAATTTTCTGGGAATGGCCTCTGAATATCTCTTTATTCCAGATGACTTTTTTCTTTTAATTTTGCATAACTGGTACACAGTACGAGATGGACCAAAAAATTTGGGCACAAAAAATGTAGATCTCCTTAAAACACAATTTATGACATACAACATTTTTTTGGGAAGTTAACTGTTTTTGAGATGTTACTTATTATTGGTTTCAGAATTAAAATACTTTATAGGAATTTGTCGACTCATGGCCATCAAAGAAACAGATGTCAGTGCCATAGCTACCTCATTTTAAAAGATTTGACTATCACTTTAGCCTAGTGTATTCCCTTATTTTCTTTCTACTTATAAGGAACTAAGTAATAACACAATTATTAATAATTAATTAAAATAATTAATTTATTAATGATATTAATCTTGATTAGCATGAAATAGATATAAGAGTAACTTATTATTAATAATTAGAGAGATGTAGGGAAAGTCGTGTGAGTGGAATACATCAGATTTTTTTTAGGTTTTATCACAAAAAATTGTCCTTTTTATATGCTAATGTAAAATTAGGTCAATTTAGTGGTGGGGTTCCGCACTGGCCCCTTTGCTTTACTGCCTGGGACCTGTGGGTCTCCATGTTAATGTGCGCGGACGATACAGCCTTGTATCACAATTGTCCCAATCTCCGCTATGCACAACTTGCCCTCCTACGTTATGTCTTTCATTTTTTGGAGTGGCTCTCACTATGGAAAATAGCCATTAATGTCAATTTGTGCTTTTTATCCACTGTTGCAATGTTCCGCCTGGTGGCAGGCCAGCCTCTGCTCTGTTGCACTCAAACCCATTACATTGAGGTTACACTAGATCGTTCACTGACCTGGCGTCCACACATCACGCATCTGTGCACCCAGGGGCGGACTTGACTTCACCTTTGCTGTCGGATTTTCCGCAGCTACAGCTTGCGATTCGTTCAAAGATCATTCTCTTCCAGGCCTGTATCCGCTGCGCTGCCTGGGCGGCCATCTCACACACCCACTGGGCCATGTTACCTGCATCTCTGGCGCGTTCTAACTACCAATAGGGTTATCCACGAGGATTTGTCTCCACTCTCTGGGCTTCCTGAGCTTGTGTGTGTCTGTGTAGTGCAAATGAGATTCATGTGTTTTTATTTTTTTATTTTTCACCTTTGCCTCAGCATTGGCCTTTCCACATACTGATGGCTGCAGTTAAGCCTTTGTTTTCTTTCAATTATTATTTGTGCTTCACTGATTTATGATCTATGTATTTTACTCTGGGGTCGTTTCTCTTAGAGGTGGCAGCCTCTGTGTATAGGCTCCAGCACATTATATATATTCAGGCATGATTTCTATGAAACGATGTAAATTTTACCCTAACAGCTGAATCTATATAACAGCCAAGGAGCTATTTTTGCTTAATAAAAACCTGAAATCTGAAGGTCAATTTAGGCTGTATAAAATTGAAGTGCATTAGGTCAGAACTTAAAGATGCAGGGCTTGCTTATTACTAACATGTCTAAAAAACCCATACTTTTGAACTGAAATGGAGATTGTCGTGCTATTTTGCAGATTTCTGCTGATTACTTCATCTGCAGAATATCTATTGGCATTAACCACAGAAGATATATTCTACAATCCTCTACCAATGTACCACACGGCAGGGGGCATCATTGGTACAGGACCAGCGCTTCTCCTGGGACATCCAATAGTACTTAGGAAAAAGTTTTCAGCTTCTGCCTATTGGTCAGACTGCATCAAGTACAAATGTACAGTAAGTACTTACAATATGCTCAATGTAGTGGATTATATAGGTATACTGTATTTATCTGAATACAACACAATGTTTTTTTCCAAAATATTAATGTTCGGGACTGGGGGGGGTCGTCTTGCATTCGCGATATATATATTCCGAATTCCATACAGAGAAAAAGTAAGTTTCAAACTTTGTGGGTATGGCAGTGGGGAAGCCGGCAGAAATGGTTGAGATTACCGTCAAGGTCATGACACATGTATGTTTTCATTGCAAAAATGAGCTGTTCTCGTTGGAAAACAGATTATTCTCAGAGACCAAAATAAAATTACAGGACTTCTTTTCACATCGGTGGCTGCACACAGTATTGTATTGAAAGCTAATGGTAAAGTAGAAACAGAGCCACACATATACTTGTGCACTTCCGGTTTCCCTGTGTCACCCGCAATGTGATTTACGCACAAGTTCAAATTAGGTAAGACATTTGATATTCTTCTCTTTCTACAAAAGATTAAGTTTAAATACTACAAATTTTGGCAATACCTCAGAGCTTACAAAACATTCTGTCAAAGTACCGGGAATTGATCATTTAAAAATCCTGTTTAAAAGGGGATTCAAAATTATTGTTGTCGCTAAGTTGGTATAACTTTCCTCCAAACCCACGCAGAGTTTGATCGTCATCTGTCATCTAGTTTGTTTACAGTACGCCATTTTGTTAGTTCATCTCAAAGGTGATTTGTGATTTTACGATGGATACAAATATTGAACAAAGAATCTGTCTCAAATTTTGCATTGCAACTAGTATTTTGTGTGCCGAATCGCTGAAAATGTTACAGAGGGTTTACAGTGAATCGACTTTATCAAAAACATATGAGTGGTACAGTGTATACAGTGGAAGTTTTGCCTCATTCTGGTCAGCCATCAACGGTTTCAACTGAACTGAACATCGCGGTAAAGCTATACCAGAGGAGCAGCACAAATATAAATCTTTCAGAATTGAAACTAACCTTATAATCCACTTCAGAGTATGTAGGAGCTAATATGTGTTCATCTAGAATTGGAATAACCCACCACTCCCACCGTGTTAAGTGCACTTTCTTAAATAGCAAAATTCAGGAAAATGTTCATGGTGGGGGAAGATTTAATAGCTGTTGCTAGGCGGGAAGTAAGTATTTATGGTCTAGAAACAATGAAATTACAATGCAATTAGATAAAGTCGCCAAATAATTAAGAATGAAAAAAAAAGTGAAGCTCAAAAGTCACCAACATTCACACAGTAATAATGGTGTGCCAAGGCTGTAAATATGTGAAAATAAGTTTATTTACACACACACTAACCTAAACCTAACACAGTGCATGCTCGCTTTGCTCGCATGCTTTGGTAAAGCAAATGGAAATTATTGAAACCAAAGTAAAGGAAAATCACTAAAAATAAATTACACGAATATCACTTATTTACACAACAATAATTGATTCAGAACTCTAAACACACAGAATGACTTTTATAATCACGGTACTTTTTGTATTAGTGTTAGCAATCACCCTCATGTTGCAACAAATGCCTCAAAATCAACTATAAAGCGACTCTAGTGGCCGAATAGTGAACAGTTCATTGATGGTTCCACAACTTTTTAATGGCTAGTGATAACTAGTTTTCAAATATTGGTAGTTCTGAATTTTGCAATATGAACGTCAACTGTGCACGATTTAGACGCCACCTGACTGATAGCTACTGAAACAATAGAAATTGCTGTAAAAAAGTAAAGAAAACAAATACTTCTGGTATGTTTTAGTATAAATCGCGCACTTTGTTGGAAGTTAAAGGCCAAAAATAGACAAGATATATTTTTAAAACTTTGTAATACGATATTACGGTGAGTAGAAGTCAAAAAACTAATACCTAATAGTTTTAATGGAAGTTTAAGTGGTGGAACCAAGATATGGTAATAATAACATCACTAAAGTGAAGAAAATGGTGTCTGAAAATCGTTATTTAGGTCTGAGAGAGATTGCAGCTGAACTTTCTGTGTCTCACGAATTGATTTGTACCATTTTAAACAATTGTTTAGGCATGAGACACGTTGCAGCCCGGTTAGTTGCGAAAGACTTGAATTTTCTACAAAAACTCAAATCAGTAAGGATTGCTGAAGACATGCTATAACGAGCCAGTTCCGACACCACATTCATGAAGCGCATTGTAAATGGTGATGAGACGTAGATTTACGAGTTTGACACTCAAACCAGTCAACAAGCTTCCGAATGGCGCCTTCCAACTGAACCAAAACCTAAAAGGGCACATCAAACTCGATCAAAACTGAAGGTCATGTTGACAGTTTTTTTTCGATTATCGCGGGGTCGTGCACTCAGAGTTCTTGCTAGAAGGTCAGATGGTAAATAAAGAATATTATCTGAGCGTTATGCAGCATTTGAGAGAACAAATACGGCAAAAAAGGCCAGATTTGTTGAACAACAACTCACGGATTCTGCACCATGATAACGCACCAGCTCACAAGGCTATTATTGTGAACGAATTTCTGACCAAAAACTCGACAAATTTCATTGAACAACCACCTTATTCACCTGATTTGTCTCCTGCTGATTTCTTTCTCTTTCCAAAACTCAAGTTTCCACTTCGAGGCACCCGTTTTCAGTCGATAGAAAACAGAAAGGAAAATTCGCGGCGACAATTGACATTGATTCCTAAAAGCGCATACAAAAAATGTTTTGATGATTGGATTATTCATTTGCATAAATGTATAATTTCAGAAGGGGCCTACTTTGAAGGCGATAAAATAAAATTGGATGGATAATTCATTTTTTGTGTTTTACTGGCAAATTCCTGGAACTTTCTTGACATAGTAGTATCATAAAAAAAAATTTGACAAAGTTGTAGTATTATCTGACTCTAAAGCAGCTATTATACACATTATATCTGATGTAACACCTAATAACCTAAATAAAAGATTAATACTTCAATGGATACCAGCACATTACGGAATACAGGGTAATGAAACAGCTGACTTTCTAGCCATGAAAGGTAGTAAAATTACATCAAATACATCTGATCCAATAAGTTATCACTCTATCTAAAGAATCAGTATATAATAACAAAATTAAAGAAGATAATGTATTGCAAACAAAAGGAAAACCATGGGAATGACCAGAATCACTACATTACCAAGAAAATGCTGTGTAGCAACTTTTAGACTCCTAACAGACCAAGATTGGTATAGTGTGATCTCCTCTGTACACTTAAACAAGATTTATATGGAAATCACTTACTGCGCTGCCCAACCTTTAGTCAACATAATAACATCAAAATACTGGAATGCAAGAGAGTGAATGGCTTCACTGCCAACTGCTCAACATTAGATACCAACCAACCACATATGATATTCAGTATACTACCTTAATGGGCAATAGCATCCATCATCGCTGTTACAGCTACACTTCCACCACCACCTCCATCATGTTCAACCACACACATTGCGTACATTTCCGCACTCTCCTGCTCAAAACATGCAAATTTGATTTAAGGAAAATGATTAAAGTATGTTGTCTTAATTGAAAATCATATCCATCATCATTGTTACAAGTACACTGCTACCACCATTGCTGTCACATTCTATCATTGCACACATACCATACATTTCCGTTCTCCCCAATACAACAATACTTAAATCAGCTTAAGTGTCCATTGGTTTGTTTAGAATATTTGGCAAACCCCTACATTTCATCTAAAAATTAAGTTATGTCTTCTTTTTACATGGGTCATTCAGAAATTAGTGGCAACACTGCCTACATTTGGCATCTAAACTGATAACAACGAAACAGAATGTTTTGTTAGCTGTGAGTTTGAAGACAATCATTTTATTTATAAGACATTTTATAGTAAGTTTAATTTAGTGCTCTAATATGTTTAGTAAATACGAACAAAGATGCTTCATTAGACTGCTGCCTCAGTGGTCGAGTGCTCAGCAAGCTGACTTCTCACCCAGAAGTCCCGGGTTCGATTCACGGCTGGGCTGGGGAAATTTTCTTTAACCAGAATTATTCCCTATCCCCCATAGAGTCTGGAAGTATGTATGTGAGAGTGAATGTGCATGTATTTAACGTCGCCCTCCGTGGTGTAATGGTTACCATGCTAAACTTCATATACCTGGTGGAGGACAATGGATTTTTTCAGGCATAAAAATCCTTAGCATGGCTTCCTTCGGAAGAGAAATAAAGCTGTTGGTCCAGTGTCATAGATTTACGGCACGTAAAAGAACCTCAAGCTTGATAGAGAGGCCTCTGAGCAAAATTAAGCATTCTTTCACACCCAGTATAGAATGGGATGCTGAGAACCACAGTAGTTAAAGAACATCCATAAATAAATGCCATTTACATTTATTTTTGCATGTGTTTAATAATATAAAGTTTATTAACCTAATGTTCTGAACCTACAGTTTCATAAGTCAAAGCCCCCCAATAAAGGGGGCAATACAAAAAAAAAAGCTTCATTAAAATTAAGGTTGCAAGAGGTATCAATGTCATACAGAATTATTGGAAGCTTGTGGTACCATATCGTACCGTGGCTAGGTCGGTGAAGGGAAGATGTTCATAAAAAAAACGTGGAGCTGGCAGAGCACAGTCACTTGTTGCTTATGATTTTGATGGTGTTCAGTTCCTCAAGCAAATCATGTGAATGGTGCATATTACAGTTACTTGCTGGAACACCATTTACACCAGCTGTAAATGTCCAAATCTCCTGAATTCTCATCCTATTGTGTTAAATGATGGTACTCGCTCTCACATGGCTGCCCCTATTGTTCATTTACTTTGCAGTTGGAACTGAAAAATTCTGGAGTATCCTCCATACTCTGCAGATATGAGCCTATGTGATTTCAAACTTTTTAAGAAAATGAAATCTGTTCAAATATTGTTGCCCTCCATGGTGTAATGATTACCATGCTAACTTCATGTACCCAAGGTCACTGGTTAAACCTGGTGCAGGATGATGTATTTTTTCGGGTATAAAAATCCTTAGCATGGCTTCCTTCGGAAGGAAAGTAAAGCTATGGGTCACGTGTCGTAGAATAATGTCACTTAAAAGAACCTCAAGCCTGATAGAGAGGCGTCTGAGCAAAATTAAGCAGTCTTTCACGCCCAGTATAGAATGGGATGCTGAGAACCACAGTAGTTAAAAAAGAGCGTCCATAAATAAAACTTTATGTATTTATTTCTGTTCAAATATTAGGACAATAAGACGCCGTCGTCTCCCTGATGTGTGGAGGCGAGTTCTTCATACACTGCAATAATGTGACTGCTCCAAAAATGTTTTATTGATGTTAATTCAAATGTTGCCACTAATTATTGAATGACTCCTGTATATATGTAGATGATAGGCTAAATTTCAAAATTAAGTTTTGATAAATAGGGGTAGTCTTACATTCGGCTAATGTGGTTGTTCTGAAAGCAAAATTGTACAACCCTCCCAAGTTGTTGCACTTGTTACTAAGCTAGGTAAGTTTCAGCTTAATATCTCCTTTCTCAGTCTGCATCTCAGCACTGTCTTAATATATACATTATTGGAGAAAAATGTATAAACTGGATTCTATAAACAAAATGTACCCCTCTGCTTGTTGCTGTAATTGGAGGAGTAATACTTTGGTAACCACATAGCATTTTGGGATGTGTGTGGGTGTGGGGGGGGGGCTGATAGAGTGTGAGCTTGGGTTGCAGGAGTAGGGTGTGTGTGGGTGGGGGTGTTGGCTTGGGTTGCAGGAGTAAGGTGTGTGTGTGTGGGTGGGGGTGTTGGCTTGGGTTGCAGGAGTAAGGTGTGTGTATGTGGGTGGGGGTGTGAGCTTGGGTTGCAGGAGTAGGGTGTGTGTGTGTGTGGGGGTGTTGGCTTGGGTTGCAGGAGTAGGGTGTGTGTGTGTGTGTGGGGGTGTTGGCTTGGGTTGCAGGAGTAGGGTGTGTGTGGGTGGGGGTGTGAGCTTGGGTTGCAGGAGTAGGGTGTGTGTGGGTGGGGATGTTGGCTTGGGTTGCAGGAGTAAGGTGTGTGGGTGGGGGTGTGATGGTGTGTGTGGGGGTGTTGGCTTGGGTTGCAGGAGTAAGGTGTGTGTGGGTGGGGGTGTTGGCTTGGGTTGCAGGAGTAGGGTGTGTGTGGGTGGGGGTGTTGGCTTGGGTTGCAGGAGTAGGGTGTGTGTGGGTGGGGGTGTGAGCTTGGGTTGCAGGAGTAGGGTGTGTGTGGGTGGGGGTGTTGGCTTGGGTTGCAGGAGTAGGGTGTGTGTGGGTGGAGGTGTTGGCTTGGGTTGCAGGAGTAGGGTGTGTGTGGGTGGGGGTGTTGGCTTGGGTTGCAGGAGTAGGGTGTGTGTGGGTGGGGGTGTTGGCTTGGGTTGCAGGAGTAGGGTGTGTGTGGGTGGGGGTGTTGGCTTGGGTTGCAGGAGTAGGGTGTGTGTGGGTGGGGGTGTGAGCTTGGGTTGCAGGAGTAGGGTGTGTGTGGGTGGGGGTGTTGGCTTGGGTTGCAGGAGTAAGGTGTGTGGGTGGGGGTGTTGGCTTGGGTTGCAGGAGTAAGGTGTGTGTGGGTGGGGGTGTTGGCTTGGGTTGCAGGAGTAGGGTGTGTGTGGGTGGGGGTGTTGGCTTGGGTTGCAGGAGTAGGGTGTGTGTGGGTGGGGGTGTGAGCTTGGGTTGCAGGAGTAGGGTGTGTGTGTGTGGGGGTGTTGGCTTGGGTTGCAGGAGTAGGGTGTGTGTGTGTGGGGGTGTTGGCTTGGGTTGCAGGAGTAGGGTGTGTGTGTGTGGGGGGGTGTTGGCTTGGGTTGCAGGAGTAGGGTGTGTGTGGGTGGGGGTGTGAGCTTGGGTTGCAGGAGTAGGGTGTGTGTGGGTGGGGGTGTTGGCTTGGGTTGCAGGAGTAAGGAGTGTGGGTGGGGGTGTTGGCTTGGGTTGCAGGAGTAGGGTGTGTGTGTGTGTGGGGGTGTTGGCTTGGGTTGCAGGAGTAGGGTGTGTGTGTGTGGGGGTGTTGGCTTGGGTTGCAGGAGTAGGGTGTGTGTGTGTGTGGGGGTGTTGGCTTGGGTTGCAGGAGTAGGGTGTGTGTGTGTGTGGGGGTGTTGGCTTGGGTTGCAGGAGTAGGGTGTGTGTGTGTGGGGGTGTTGGCTTGGGTTGCAGGAGTAGGGTGTGTGTGTGTGTGGGGGTGTTGGCTTGGGTTGCAGGAGTAGGGTGTGTGTGTGTGTGGGGGTGTTGGCTTGGGTTGCAGGAGTAAGGTGTGTGGGTGGGGGTGTTGGCTTGGGTTGCAGGAGTAGGGTGTGTGTGGGTGGGGGTGTTGGCTTGGGTTGCAGGAGTAGGGTGTGTGTGGGTGGGGGTGTTGGCTTGGGTTGCAGGAGTAGGGTATGTGTGGGTGGGGGTGTTGGCTTGGGTTGCAGGAGTAGGGTGTGTGTGGGTGGGGGTGTGAGCTTGGGTTGCAGGAGTAGGGTGTGTGTGGGTGGGGGTGTTGGCTTGGGTTGCAGGAGTAGGGGGTGTGGATGGGGGAGTGATGAGGTGTGTGGGGGTTTTGGCTTGGGTTGCAGGAGTAGGGTGTGTGTGTGGGTGTTGGCTTGGGTTGCAGGAGTAGGGTGTGTGTGTGGGTGTTGGCTTGGGTTGCAGGAGTAGGGTGTGTGTGTGGGTGTTGGCTTGGGTTGCAGGAGTAGGGTGTGTGTGGGTGGGGGTGTTGGCTTGGGTTGCAGGAGTAGGGTGTGTGTGGGTGGGGGTGTTGGCTTGGGTTGCAGGAGTAGGGTGTGTGTGGGTGGGGGTGTTGGCTTGGGTTGCAGGAGTAGGGTGTGGGTGGGTGGGGGTGTTGGCTTGGGTTGCAGGAGTAGGGGGTGTGGATGGGGGAGTGATGAGGTGTGTGGGGGTTTTGGCTTGGGTTGCAGGAGTAGGGTGTGTGTGTGGGTGTTGGCTTGGGTTGCAGGAGTAGGGTGTGTGTGTGGGTGTTGGCTTGGGTTGCAGGAGTAGGGTGTGTGTGTGGGTGTTGGCTTGGGTTGCAGGAGTAGGGTGTGTGTGTGGGTGTTGGCTTGGGTTGCAGGAGTAGGGTGTGTGTGTGGGTGTTGGCTTGGGTTGCAGGAGTAGGGTGTGTGTGGGTGGGGGTGTTGGCTTGGGTTGCAGGAGTAGGGTGTGTGTGGGTGGGGGTGTTGGCTTGGGTTGCAGGAGTAGGGTGTGTGTGGGTGGGGGTGTTGGCTTGGGTTGCAGGAGTAGGGTGTGTGTGGGTGGAGGTGTTGGCTTGGGTTGCAGGAGTAGGGGGTGTGTGGGTGGGGGTGTTGGCTTGGGTTGCAGGAGTAGGGTGTGTGTGGGTGGGGGTGTTGGCTTGGGTTGCAGGAGTAGGGTGTGTGTGGGTGTTGGCTTGGGTTGCAGGAGTAGGGTGTGTGTGGGTGGGGGTGTTGGCTTGGGTTGCAGGAGTAGGGTGTGTGTGGGTGGGGGTGTTGGCTTTGGTTGCAGGAGTAGGGTATGTGTGGGTGGGGGTGTTGGCTTGGGTTGCAGGAGTAGGGTGTGTGTGGGTGGGGGTGTTGGCTTGGGTTGCAGGAGTAGGGTGTGTGTGGGTAGGGGTGTTGGCTTGGGTTGCAGGAGTAGGGTGTGTGTGGGTGGGGGTGTTGGCTTGGGTTGCAGGAGTAGGGGGTGTGTGGGTGGGGGTGTTGGCTTGGGTTGCAGGAGTAGGGTGTGTGTGGGTAGGGGTGTTGGCTTGGGTTGCAGGAGTAGGGTGTGTGTGGGTGGGGATGTTGGCTTGGGTTGCAGGAGTAGGGGGTGTGTGGGTGGGGGTGTTGGCTTGGGTTGCAGGAGTAGGGGGTGTGTGGGTGGGGGTGTTGGCTTGGGTTGCAGGCGTAGTGGGTGTGGGTGGGGGTGTTGGCTTGGGTTGCAGGAGTAGGGTGTGTGTGGGTGGGGGTGTTGGCTTGGGTTGCAGGAGTAGGGTGTGTGTGGGTGGGGGTGTTGGCTTGGGTTGCAGGAGTAGGGGGTGTGGGGGGGGGAGTGGTGGGATGTGTGGAGGTGTTGGCTTGGGTTGCTGGAGTAGGGTGTGGGTGGGTGGGGGTGTTGGCTTGGGTTGCAGGAGTAGGGGGTGTGTGTGTGGGGGTTTTGGCTTGGGTTGCAGGCGTAGTGGGTGTGGGTGGGGGTGTTGGCTTGGGTTGCAGGAGTAGGGTGTGTGTGGGTGGGGGTGTTGGCTTGGGTTGCAGGAGTAGGGTGTGTGTGGGTGGGGGTGTTGGCTTGGGTTGCAGGAGTAGGGGGTGTGGGGGGGGGAGTGGTGGGATGTGTGGAGGTGTTGGCTTGGGTTGCTGGAGTAGGGTGTGGGTGGGTGGGGGTGTTGGCTTGGGTTGCAGGAGTAGGGGGTGTGTGGGTGGGGGTGTTGGATTGGGTTGCAGGAGTAGGGTGTGGGTGGGTGGGGGTGTTGGCTTGGGTTGCAGGAGTAGGGGGTGTGTGGGTGGGGGTGTTGGCTTGGGTTGCAGGAGTAGGGTGTGGGTGGGTGGGGGTGTTGGCTTGGGTTGCAGGAGTAGGGGGTGTGGATGGGGGAGTGATGAGGTGTGTGGGGGTTTTGGCTTGGGTTGCAGGAGTAGTGGGTGTGGATGGGGGCGTTGGCTTGGGTTGCAGGAGTAGTGGGTGTGAGTGGGGGAGTGATGGCTTGTGTTGCGGGAGTAGGGGGTGTGGGTGGGGGTGTTGGCTAGGGTTGCAGGAGTTGTGGGCATGGGTGGGGGAGTAGTGGGGTGTGTGGAGGTGTTGGCTTGGGTTGCAGGCGTAGTGGGTGTGGATGGGGGCGTTGGCTTGGGTTGCAGGCGTAGTGGGTGTGGATGGGGGCATTGGCTTGGGTTGCAGGAGTAGTGGGTGTGAGTGGGGGAGTGATGGCTTGTGTTGCGGGAGTAGGGGGTGTGGGTGGGGGTGTTGGCTAGGGTTGCAGGAGTAGTGGGTGTGAGTGGGGGAGTGATGGCTTGTGTTGCGGGAGTAGGGGGTGTGGGTGGGGGTGTTGGCTAGGGTTGCAGGAGTTGTGGGCATGGGTGGGGGAGTAGTGGGGTGTGTGGAGGTGTTGGCTTGGGTTGCAGGCGTAGTGGGTGTGGATGGGGGCGTTGGCTTGGGTTGCAGGCGTAGTGGGTGTGGATGGGGGCATTGGCTTGGGTTGCAGGAGTAGTGGGTGTGAGTGGGGGAGTGATGGCTTGTGTTGCGGGAGTAGGGGGTGTGGGTGGGGGTGTTGGCTAGGGTTGCAGGAGTTGTGGGCGTGGGTGGGGGAGTGGTGGGATGTGTGGAGGTGTTGGCTTGGGTTGCTGGAGTAGGGGGTGTGGGTGGGGGTGTTGGCTAGGGTTGCAGGAGTTGTGGGCGTGGGTGGGGGAGTGGTGGGATGTGTGGAGGTGTTGGCTTGGGTTGCTGGAGTAGGGGGTGTGGGTGGGGGTGTTGGCTAGGGTTGCAGGAGTTGTGGGTGTGGGTGGGGGAGTAGTGGGGTGTGTGGAGGTGTTGGCTTGGGTTGCTGGAGTAGTGGGTGTGGATGGGGGCATTGGCTTGGGTTGCAGGAGTAGTGGGTGTGAGTGGGGGAGTGATGGCTTGTGTTGCGGGAGTAGGGGGAGTGGTGGGGGTGTTGCTTGGGTTGCAGGAGTAGGGGGTGTGGATGGTGGGGTGTGTGGGTGTGTTGGCTTGGGTTGCAGGAGTAGGGGGTGTGGATGGTGGGGTGTGTGGGTGTGTTGGCTTGGGTTGCTGGAGTAGTGGGTGTGAGTGGGGGAGTGATGGTGTGTGTGGGGGTTTTGGCTTGGGTTGCAGGAGTAGTGGGTGTGGTTGGGGGTGTTGGCTTGGGTTGCAGGAGTAGGGGGTGTGGATGGTGGGGTGTGTGGGTGTGTTGGCTTGGGTTGCAGGAGTAGGGGGTGTGGATGGTGGGGTGTGTGGGTGTGTTGGCTTGGGTTGCTGGAGTAGTGGGTGTGAGTGGGGGCGTGATGGTGTGTGTGGGGGTTTTGGCTTGGGTTGCAGGAGTAGTGGGTGTGGTTGGGGGTGTTGGCTTGGGTTGCATGAGTAGGGGGTGTGAGTGGGGGAGTGTAAGGGTTTTGGCTTGGGTTGCAGGAGTAGGGGGTGTAGTTTGGGGTGTGTTATTCACCAATTGGAAATTAATTAAAATTTCAGGTTTTCCTTCTACCCATTATTGTGTTCATGGGATAATTTAGAAACATGCTACTAATTAGATAACAATTGCATATAGCACTCGGAACTAAAAATATTTTATAAGAAACATAAATCACAAGCTATGTATTGGAAATAATTTATTCAGTGAAAAATTTAAATTATTGCAAATGTTAATTTGAGTGTATTACATGAGTTGACAAATGGTGACACTATATCACTTAAAAAACACTTATTTGCATGTGTTTCGGGAATGGGGTACTGTTCCCATTCTCAACAATTTTCCAACTTGGATAGGTAGAGTCAGACTGAAAAATTCAATGCCATAGCCAGGATTTGAACCATGGATCTCCTGATCTCTAGCCGGTTGCTCTAAACTGAGCTACCATGGCAACATGCCGGCATAGCATTGAATTTGTCAAGTGACTCGCATGTTTCCCGGTAAACCACAATGTGACCTCAGATTATTTTGAGATGGCAACTCCAGTGGTGAGTTACAATGTTGTAATTCAATTCAATTTATTGTCCATGGAGATTACAAAATCTATTAGACATTGTCAATACAGCTAAAATACAATGTATAAATAAATACAGAGAAAGAAATACTTATAAATGATATACAAAGAAATAAATACATCAGTTACCCATAAACTCTTCAACTGAATAGTATGCCTTACTTACTAAATATTTACATAGTTCTTTTTTAAACTTTTTTACATCCATTATTAACTTTAGTTCCTTTGGCAGTTTATTATACCATATAATTCCTTTATATTTCGTACATTTTTAAAAAAATTTTAATCTATGGCTTACAATACTATATTCATCCTTATTCCTAGTGTTATAGGCATGATTATCAGAATTTATTTTGTTATAATGTATCTTAGTATATAATATGGCTTTAAAAATTAATAAACAAGGAAATGTCAGTAATTTCTTCCTTATAAATTCTGATTTAACACTTTGTCTTAACTTTAATTTTAGCATAATGCGAGTTGCCTTTTTTTGCAGAACTAAAACTCTTATTTATACTTTCCTGTGTAGTATCTGCCCACAATAATTGATGTAACTCATAAATAAACCATGATAGATGTTTAATAGTACATTAATATTACAAAAGGCAGCCATATATCTCAATAAATAAATAACACTATTCAACTTTTTACAGCATTCGTCAACATGGGCATGCCAATCAAGATTATGGTCTAATAGTATCCCAAGATATTTAATAGTTTCCACTTCCTCCAAGCTTATTTCATCAATATTAACATCAACCTTAAAGTCATTTATTTTGTTAGATATAAACATATGCTTGGTTTTGTTAATATTAATATTTAGATTGTTGTATTTTAATATTTGAGCAAGATGATTAATTACATTGTTCGCATTAATTTCCAACTCTTGCAAACATTTATGTGTACAGCATATTGCTATATCATCAGCATATAATATTAATTCATTATTTTGTAATGTCTTGCAGGAACTAATTATGTCATTAATATATATCTTAAACAACAAGGGTCCAAGAACGGAACCTTGTGGTACTCCTTTTTCAACAGTAATTATGGATGATTTGTATTTACCATCCTTTCCTTTTATTTCCACAAACTGTTTTCTATTATATATGTATGACTGTATCCATTCTAATGCTACTCCTCTTACACCACACATTTCTAATTTCCTAATCAGACTATCTAAATTAACACAGTCGAAAGCTTTACTCATATCAACAAATATATTCTCTACAAACTCTTTATTATCTAAGGCTTTAAGGTTATTATGTACTAATTCAATAAGTGCAGTTTCTGTCGATTTTCCTTTTATATAACCATGTTGCTCAGCATTCAATATCCTATGTTTTTTTAAGAACTTCAGTAACAATAGACTTTTTCAAAAATTTTGCTCAATGATGATACCAAACTAAGGGGTCTATAATTATCTATGTCTTCAACATTTCCACTTTTCAATAAAGGTATAACTTTAACAGTTTTTAGCTTCTCTGGAAAAATGCCACTTTGCAATGAAGCATTTATAATCTTTGTCAAGACAGGTGTAATAAAGTTATTGCATATTTTAAGCAAGTTTTATTTGATATTTCATCATGTCCAGTACTTTTACTATTTTTTAAATTCCTAATTATGTGAAATATTTCAGAATCAGTGACAGGAGCTAGATAAAGAGATTCACAATTCATGGGAATAGTATCAGTATTAATTATAGAGTTATTGTCCTTAACAATATTATTGAATATATTAGCCATTAACCTCTGCTTGCTAACAATCACATTATCTACTCTTATATTACTAAGAACACTATTTTGTTTATCATCTAATGTATTGTTTCTCTCATTATTTATTACTTTCCATAAGTTACTTGCTTTATTTTTACTTTCTGATAACATACCATTAATATAGTTAGATTTTGTGGATTTAATTAACTGTTGATATTGAGATTTTTGCTGTTTATATGTATTTATTAGAGCATCAGTTTTAAATTTCTTTACTAGTTCATAAGCTACTAAGAGTTGTTTTTTACATTGCAACAATTCATTATTGAACCAAGGGTTACGCTTAATTGCTTTTTTCTCAAGTTTTTTCCTTCTTGTGCTTGGTATTGCTACATTGAGGTTATAAGACATTATTTGCATAAATAACTCAAGTTTCAAGTCCACATCATTAGCTTCAGTTACGCTATCCCAATTCTCTCTTTTAACCATTTCTTTAAATTGCTCTATGTTTGACTCAGTAAAATTCCTTACTGAAATATAACTTATTGTTTCTTTATTATTAAATATCTGTTTGCTGTTAGGTATCATCTTCTCAATTTCTAATGAAATTAATTGTGCAGCATGTAAGTTCTTAAGTCCCAGGATTCATAGTATATGGTCAATGATATTGGATAAATTGTTTTTTCACATAAGCCATGTGTAGGACAAGAGTTGGGTAGGCAACACCTTGTGGTTTACCAGGAAACATGCGAGTCAGTTGAGAAATTCAGTGCTTTGCCAGCATGTTGCCATGGTAGCTCAGTGGCAGAGCAACTGGCTGGAGACCAGAAGATCCATGGTTCAAATCCTGTTATGGCATTGAATTTTTCAGTCTGACTCTATCTATCCAACTTCTGTCCTACACATGGCTTGTGTGAAAAAACAATTAATCTAATTTTCCAACTGATCGTGATGCTTTTGTTTCCTGTCTGGGGGAGGTGTATAAACATTTAATGAGAAAATGCCAGAAATCTTTGTAAGAGAAGGATGTTTCAAACTCTCTTTTGATAAGGTACATGCTGCTTCTTCTTCTTCTTCTTCTTCTTCTTCTTCTTATTATTATTATTATTATTGTAATTTAATCTGAGAGGATGTAAAGCGATGGCACAGATAATCTGTTTTAACAGGAATCTGCACTATAGTGGCTGGTGCATGATCTGCCTTGCGTGAAAGAAAATCACTACAATAATTGAATGTTATTTGCAGATAGGCCAGTACATTGGAGAGATATGCCGATATATTCTTGCAGTGCCTCCAAAACCTGAAGATACGGCACACAATATCAGAATAATGGTTGGCAATGGAATTAGACCCTCCATTTGGAAAGAGTTTGTGGAACGCTTCAGGATTCCACAGCTTACAGAACTCTATGGCTCAACTGAAGGAAATGTTAATATAAGTAAGAAAATAATAAAATATCTCGAATTACAAAAATTGTACTTTCTATACAGTCTTATCATCTGGAATTTATTGTTTTAATTTAATATATATTTTATCATTGAAGGTACAATCTACTCAGTTTTAAATATATTTTAAAACTGTTACTGCATCTGCCATCCTGTACTGTTATTTCTTCACTATGTCAAAAAATTCATAACTCTTATATAGTTTGGAGTAAAAAAGTAAATATTAATATTAATAAATTTAAGGGAAATTTTGCTTTACAAATTGGTATTACAGCCTCAATTCATTTTGTGTGCATTTAAATGACATATTTAAATTCTTTTATACTATAAAATGTTTGTTAAGTTAAGTGTTTTTTATATATTATTAAAAGTTAGCCAAAAATTGAATGCCACAGTCAGAATTTGAAGATGGTTCTACTGATTTTTATAGATTGGCTTTTTGTCACAGTAATTCAATGGTTACAGCGCGGGAGAACCGGGTTCAAATCCTAGCTGTGGCATTGAATTTTTCAGCAGGGTCTAATAATCAATAAATTAAAAAAAAATTACCAAATGTAACATAAATATGTGAGGAGCATTACCAATATAATAATTTTTTTCATGGTTTTCATAATTTTATTTGCTTCATATTGTTTACTTTATTTGGTAGCTTATTGAATAATTGCCTTCCTGCAATTTCTATTGACTGATTATTCAGTGTTCTCCTTAGTGTTGCTCTGAAGCAATTATCATTTCTCAAATCATAGGCCGCATATAACATTTATTCTTTTGATTCTTTTATGGAGAATAGTTTTAATATTTTCATATACAGTGGAACCTCACTTATACGTTTTTCAAGGGAGACTACTAAAATACTGTATAAATGAGAAAACATGTAACTGATTTTCTCTTCTGGTATGGACCTCGTCCAGAATTTTGAATTTTTCACCAAGAGTTAAGGATTTTCATGTTTTCTTCCTTGCTGGTTGATATTCACACATGTTTCTTCTCCTGTTTGTAACTCAAAACTCCACATAAAATAGATAAGTGACTGTTGGAACGATATGACGACAATGAAAACAGCACACTAGCAGTACTTGACTTAAAGTAGAGAAGTGACTGTTGGAACCGAGGTTAATAGATTGTTAGAACGATATGACTACAATGAAACGATAAGTGTCAATGAAAACCACAAACCAGGCAATTCCAAGGCTATACACAGCAAGCATACCACCATACGTTTTTTTAAAAATGTATAAATGGGTACGTTTTGCATATGGGGATCAGAAAAATGACTCATTATGGAGAAAACGTATACCAAAAATGTATAATTGAGCAAAATTTTAATGGAGAGCATCTGGTCCCTAAAATTTGAGTGTAGATGTGCGAAAAATGTTGAAGTGAATAACATATAAGCGAGTTTCAACTGTATAAATATTTATATATCTTGGATCAGTTAAAATTTCTGAATTCTTAAACATGCTTTTACATGTTGTTTATTATTTATTATGCTTATTTTTCTGATGGCTTTTTTCTACAATTTAAACACTTTTTTTATTTCTCTTTGTGTAATATTCTCCTATAGCTGATGCGTGAGCATGTAAGTGCAAGATAAAGCTGTATTATAGTTTTGCTATGTGATTTCTTTTATAGTATACAGCATGGGAGGTGAAGAAATGCAAATATTTGTATTAGCGTTTGAGGACAATGTGGTGATCCACTATTTGTAGTTTTTCCCCGTTATTTTCTAAATTATGTTCATGAGGAAAATTTCATTATGATTTTAGGATGGTTATTATTCCCTATCTCAGATGATGATTGTTTACATAACAGGCCACATGGCTGACCCTTCAGAGCCCTGCCTGACTACTATAAGTGGTGTGATGTATGTAAACACAGCAGAGGCATAAAACCCAGAGCTGTTCAAAACACATTAGACCTGGAAATTTGTACTTCATTTATGACAATGCTATAAGTAAATGGACAAAATGGGGTACACTTATCAGTTGTACATATTTCTTCTCTATTAAATATCAAATTATTTACACTTTTAACCTCCCATGTGTGCTACATGGAATTTCCAGTTTAAATTTTTGTCAGTGATCAATTCCTGTGATTTCTTTCTTTGCAAATATTTGCAGATTTGTTTTTTCCAATTTTAAGTTTGAACAGCTTTTTCTATGAATGACATTTTGTTATACAAGGGTCATCCAGAAAGTGTCAGACGATTTGGCATAACTAAACAATAAAGAAAGTTACCAACACAAAAGTTTATTTACAATGTTACAGTACCTTACTCTGTTTCTCAATGTAATCTCCAGTCCGTCAAGATATTTACTGTCACGCGATACCAGATTTACAATGCCGATGTTATACTTTTATACCACCAAAGAACTTATTTGTTTCTTTGAATGCACAAAATGTTTGTCCAATTGAATTTTATAAGCAAATAATGCAAGTGTATAGTGATAATGTAATGAACAAAATATCTTCAGTGAGGAAATGGTGCATAATTTACGAGTAATCAAGGTGTATGATAAAGACTGGAGTGGAAGTTTATCAATCATTCTGGAGGAGTTAAAAGCAAATGTTGATAAAAGAATAAATAAATAAAAAAAAAAAACACAGGTCGTACATGACTTTTTGGATGGTAAAGATTTTGCAACTGGTGAAAACCTCAACATATTGGCTCAGATGTTTAGCAGTGGAAGAGTATAACATGTGTACCACGTGACAATAAATACCTTGATAGCAATGATGATTACGTTGAGAAATAGAGTAAGTACTGTAGCTTTGTAGATAAAGTTGTGTGTTGATAACTTATTTATTGTTTAGTTATGCCAAATCATCTGTCACTTTCTGAATGGCCCTCGTATAAACGACTTACTTTCTCAAAAACTAATGAGGACTAGTAAATTAAATATTAGGGTAATTGAAACAATCTCTAATGACATGTTTGGATATCCTTTTAAAAAAGAAATTGTTGAGTTATCATTATTTTGCTTAATAAGCATATTAATGTAGAAGTCTATCGGTAAGCTTAAGACATTCCTATATCATGGAAAAATTTGAATGTCATATCTCAAATAGTTTGGCATTATAGGTTGTGAGTCTAGCAGATTTAGTATTGGTGTTATAGGATTTTTAATCTCTCATTAGACTACATTGATTTATGATTAATGTTATGAAAATATTTGTTTTTCAGTAAATCTTGATAATAAAATAGGAGCCATTGGAGCATTTCCAGGTTTTGTTCCCATGTGGTTGCTGCCTATTGGACTCATCAAAGTTGACCCTAACACTTGTGAGCCCATAAGGGACGAAAGGGGTCTCTGTATTCGCTGTGATGAAGGTGAGCTAATTAAAGGAGGGATCTAGACTTTTAGTTGCAGGAAATGTGACATGATTCCTTGTTGGGAGAAATAAAGGTACATAAATTTGTTCACAACAGGACTTTCCAGAACACTGCACAGAAAGAGAAATGATACCAACCATAAGAGAAGCAGAAGTCTAGAGAGACAAAACTAGATCAGCCGATCACATATGCAGAGAAACAGTTAACTCTACCAAATATTACAGTGCCACCAAAACATACAACAGACTCCCACTTAACTTATTCCAATTTAAAAACAAACTCTTCAAATACCTACTTGAGCAATACTGTAATTCTTAAAAATTTGATAGTCGCCCTGTGTGGTGTAATGGTTGCCATGCTGACTTCATATACACAAGGTCGCGGGTTCAAACCCGGCAGAGGATGATGGATTTTTTTGGGTGTAAAAATCCGTAGCATGGCTACCTTCGGAAGGGAAGTAAAGCCACTGGTCCTGTGTCGTAGATTTACGGCACGTAAAAGAACCTCAAGCCTGATAGAGAGGCCTCTAAGCAAAATTAAGCAGTCTTTCACTCCCAATTTAGAATGGGACACTGAGAACCACAGCAGTTAAAGAACGCCCATAAATAATATATTTCCTTTTTATATGTGTTAATGTTTGTATTTTGCTTACCGGCTCACTAAAGGGCAGTCCCTACCTAGAGCATTGGGACATTCTATATAAATAAATAAATAACACAGAGAAGCAAGCCTAGCAAGGTTCTTATATCCTTGGATGCACTCTGTGATCTATCAAAGGCATTTGACTGTGTTAATCATAAAATACTTCTATCAAAATTACCAAACTATGGTATTAGGGGCAATGGATTGCAATGATGTTATCGAACAGAAAACAAAAGGTTATAATAAACACTTCAAATAATAGAAATGCATATTCTGAATGCTCTGAAATGCAGCATGATGTATCACAAGGTTCTATACTGGGTTCCTTATTATTTTTACTGTATATTAATAATCTACCTGCAGTAATAAGCAACAATGCTGATGCAGTTTTTTTTGCAGCTTTAACTTTTCACAATCAGGCATATATTTTAGTTTACGCTGTTTGCAAAATGGAAATGTATGTCTCTTCTTTTCACCACACCAAGTTCTGGGATACATTATTTTGGTGCACTTCATCGTACAATATGTATCACCATAACCAATTCTGCACAGGACACTTGCCTCATCATATTTGATCCCATGTGTAGGTAGATTGCCTTTGGTTGAGTTTGAATTCTTGCAGTGTGCTTTTCAATCAAGTTTCCTAGTTCACTGTTTTCAGTCACTTTATGTAGTGCTTTATTTTTTAATCCCCCAGCACTATTAGTTATACCTTCTTTCATTTGCTTTCTTCCCACCTGTCAATGTGTTATTTGACTTTCTTTTCTTTTGCTGATTTCTTGTGTACTTAGACTGCTGCTTTTTTTTTTGCTTCCTTTCTGTTTTCCAGGAAGTTGAAAATGTGTTTTATTTCTATGACTTGTGTTTGTGTAGACAGGACTTTGTTGTTCTCCCATTGTGTACTAATGGTCCTTTCAAGCTTTATTTCCAGTGCCAATTTTTCTTCTTTTAGCTTCTGGTTTCCTATCCTTGGTTCTTTAAGCTGTTTTGTTAATTTTCAAGTTGTACTGATCTTACCTCTAATAACAAACATGAATAGGCAAAGTTTTAAGTGTTTTTTTTATTATTGTTTTGATATTTTACTGTCATTTAACAGTAAAATAAAAGCACTGTAGCTTTTTATATCATAAATAAATGAATTTGCTTTAATATTGTGGTTGGTTGGTATCTAATGTTGAGCAGTTGGCAGTGAAGCCATTCGTTCTCTTGAATTCCAGTATTTTGATGTCGTATTATCATGTGGACTAAAGGTTGGTGGTTTCCATCCATATCTTGTTTAAGTGTACAGAGGAGATCTCACTATACCAATCATGGCCTGTTAGGAGTCTAAAAGTTGTCTTGGTAATGTAGTGATTCTGGTCATTCCCATGGTTTTCCTTTTGTTTGTAATACAATGTCTTCTTTAATTTTGTTATTATGTGTTGATATAATGATTCTTTTGATAGAGTGATAACTTATTGGATCAGATGTAATTTTACTACCTTTCTTGGCTAGAAAGTCAGCTGTTTCAATACCCTGTATTCCACAATGTGCTGGTATCCATTGAAGTATTAATCTTTTATTTAAATTCATTAGTTGTTTTATGATTTTGTGGCATTCTGCAATATTTAGATTATTAGGTGTTATTAATATTGTTGTAGTTTCATGCAATTATAATCAAATATAACACTGTAAATGTTGTCGAGCTTCTAGCTAGGCAAGTACATGGATTGACTCCAATGTTTCAAAGATGTGCATCATCTTTGTCTTCAGGGTAAACTTATAAGTTGAAAGTTCAGGTTCACATATTTATAGTGTCAGAGTGAAGCTAGCATCTGATTAGTATATAAATACACGAATCTGGACTTTGTTAGACCTAGCTAGAAGCCTGAGAACACTTAGAGTTAATACATTGTCAGGAAAGCTTAAGCTCTCACTTTAAATGTAAACTGTTGTCATCCAAGCACACTATCACACCAGTTATTTTACTTGGGCCCTCCCCATCCTTTAACATTTGACTGCAGTCGCTGGGATTCAAAGGTTCCATACCATTGTGTTTCACCTTAACAATCATGGCTATTCAAATTGCTTACATTAAGTTGTCTGCGACACAGAATTAAAGAGTGGCATATGTAGGATTTTTTTTTTTTCGTAATAAAGGTAAACATAAAAAGAAAAACCAAATACCCATTTGATAATAAAAAAAATCCAATAAAGAATTGATGTGTTGCTTAGTTTAGAATAATGGTAAGAAAATGCTCCAAAGATTTTCTTCCTATACCATCTGTCACATGTTCATGCACAATGTTGTTATTGTATATTTTATAACTGTAAATTAAGATCTCTCATATTTTGGAATCCAGAATATTAAGTCATTATAAATGCGATTACTTGATACAAGGTAAGTACTGTTTTGAAAAAAAAAAAAACACAATGTAGAGCAACCCAGATGGCATCAGTGAACAAGGAAGACTAGTACACATGCGTGAAATGCCGACTGCAGCGCTAGAATGAAACAGTACTTACTTTCCAAACATGCCTTATAATTGTTTCCAAGCCTTCGATTCTAGAAGAAAAAGTTTGATGTACAGTAACATTTATGTGTTTTCAGGTGAGCCTGGGATGTTTGTAGGCTTAATTTCTAAGTCAAATGCTATCCGTGACTTCCATGGGTATGTGGACCAGTCTGCATCATCAAAGAAGATCCTCTGTGATGTATTTAGGAAGGGTGATAGAGCCTTCATGTCAGGTCAGTACACACAAATGAAAATCTATCATAATTTAATTAAAGACGATTGACATGGTTTCACCAGCTTGTCAACTTTAAAACATAGAAGTATCATACAGATTATTCAAAATCATGGACTTTTACTTGAATTATTGCACATTTGAAACATTTATAGTACTATTTATGGTAGTATTAAAATAGAAAAGCTTTACTGATAGTGCTACATTTTTATTTATTGTCTTTCAGTGAGAATCGCACACATTTTGACGCTAACACAACACATGCCAGAAATTAAACAATTATTTTAAATATTCTGAAAGTGTAACTTATGGAATAAAAGGTCTAAAACATTTCCTAATAAAATCTATAATGAATTACCAGGTAGCAAAATCAGCAGAACACAAGCAAGGTGCACAGACACATCTCTAGAACTGCTTCCCTCTGGCAAAGATAGAGATAAAAATGAATATTAACTCATTTTATCATCCTTTAAATACAACCTTTAAAGGAGATGTCAAGTATACATACATGTTTACATCTTAATTTACATTGAAGTACTTAATTTATATTCTTCTAGGCTATAGAATGCATTTTCTAATAAGCATTTTAAATAAATATTCTTTTCAAGTCTATTTCTGTGATATTTCCCCAAAGTGATTCCATATTTTATGTGTGAATAAATGAGAGTAGTAGATCTGCATTACAGTTTCTTTATCCGTAATATTATTAGCTTATTTCATTATATATATATAAAAATAAGTGATGAACAAAAAATGCAGGGTAACTAAAAGTACCCATGGCAAAGGCCATAGATGAATATAAAGATTTGGTGTGAACAATGGAGTGAAATAGAACTGGCTCCTCATTGCTACACGTCCAAACCCTTACTACCACTCTGTGATCATCCCTGAGGATCTCTGCAATTAATAATAATGATACAACAATGTATTGATCCAGTAAATCCTTAGTACATTGGACAGGTCATTTGGTACATATATACATACAGTTGCTGTTTACAATGTCTATTTACAATTATGCACACACTTATTACTGAGATATTCTAACTTATGTTTGAATCATGGTTTTTGGGTGTTTACTAAATTTTTTTAGTGGTACTGGTGACCTATTGAATAAAATTGCCCAGGCTCTTGTACCAACATCCCTTTCAGTTTAAAGAGATTGCAGCTATTTCTTGTATAATGTTGTTTCTTATTAATGATTGCTTATCTGTTATGTATAATATAGTTCTATAATATAGGGTTACTACAAAAGAAATAGACAACTTCAACTGCCTGTAAAACAAAAACTATTAGAGATAGCAACCTAATTATTTTGGAGGTATGTTGAGAAACTTTCAAAGTTTCGTTTGTTACTATTGGTAACGCTGTAGTGTTTTGTTTGTTGTTGCAGAAGCTGAAATGGCGGAAAATCCTATGGAAAAGGCATATTGCGTGTTGGAATTTGCTAGAACGCAATCAGCAACTGTTGTCCAATGACATTTTAGAACACGTTACCACAAAACGCCACCGACTAGACAGTCAATCTACGACTGGTATAGAAAATTCGAGACAACGGGATGTTTGTGCAAAGGGAAGAGCTCGGGAAGACCAAGAGTTTTGGAAGAAAACGTTGAACGTGTTCGTTCTGCCTACATAAGAAGCCCACAGAAATCGACATCTAGGGCAAGCATGCAATTACAAATTCCACAGCAAACTGTATGGAAAATCTTGCGGAAGCGACTGCACATGATGCCTTAGAAGATAAGGTCATACGGCGTGACTTTTGCATCGACGTGTTGCGACATGATGAAGACGATGCTGGTTTTTCATTTCATTTTTGTGGTAACGTGTTCTAAAATGTCGTTGGACAACAGTTGCTGATTGCGTTCTAGCAAATTCCAACACGCAATGTGCCTTTTCCACAGGATTTTCCGCCATTTCAGCTTCTGCAACAACAAACAAAACACTACAGCGTTACCAATAGTAACAAATGAAACTTTGAGAGTTTCTCAACATACCTCCAAAATAATTAGGTTGCTATCTCTAATAGTTTTTGTTTTACAAGCAGTTGAAGTTGTCTATTTCTTTTGTAGTAACCCTGTATACAGAGAATAAATGGTTAAAAAAAACTTATTATTGATAAATGCAGTTCCACATATTCACATGATTTCATTTTATACATTAATCTGATGCTTTTCTTTTGTAAAATAAGAAGCTTATTCATTTAGTTTTAGTGGCACCCCCCCCCCCCCCATATTTCCACACCATATGTTAGGCGAGGACAGATGTGCAAAGTATATTAATTTTAAAATTTGAACATCACCATAATTTTGAAAATACTTCAGTAAATATTTTGATTTGCTAATAACACTACACATATAGTCTCTATGTTCTGTCCATTTTAAACAGTTGTCTACTTTAATGCCTAAAAATTTGTGAGTGTTAACGTTTTGAATTACCATATTCTGAAACTGCAAACTGACATTGTTTAAATTTTTATTTGACATACTGAATGCCATTATCATTATTTTTTTGAGTTTCAAGTTCAAAGTTTCAAAATAATTGAGAAGTGAAGATTTGGAGTGAGGAGTTCTTCATGTGTTTTTTCGCAGCAAATAGCTGTAGTTTCATCAGCATAGCTAGTTGATGGAGTTTTCTTTGGTGTTCTAAGCTGACAAACAGCGAATACTATATTATTCAGAATAACTATTTCTGAAATGTATGGTGATAGTACATTCAGCACTTTAGAACATATTTAATGAATGAATATTTATTTGTACAACTTGTTGTACATAGCTTCATCATTTCTCTAACTTAACTATGTATAAATTTTAATTGCCTTTGCATGGCACCCAGGCCATTAGCTCTTGTCAGTCACCCTCTGTGGTGTAGTGGTTACCATGCTAACTTCATATACCCAAGGTCGCCGGTTCAAACCCAGCGAAGGACGATGGATTTTTTCAGGTGTAAAAATCCTTAGCATGGCTTCCTTCGGAAGGGAAGTAAAGCCGGGGTCCCGTGTCGTAGACTGATGGGATGCTGAGAAGCAAAGCAGTTAAAGAGCGTCCATAAATAAAACGCCATTTCATTTCAGCTCTTGTCAACCTTAACTATCCCTCTGTCTTCTTCTTTTGCACTCCTTACTTTCCTTGCTTTCTACAAGAACCCACCTTTGCTTCTCATATTCTTTTCTTCCTTCCTCTTAACATTTTTATAGCTCTGTTTTTTTTTTTCCCCAAACCTTGTTTCTCCATATTGCTAGTTCCTTGTATTCTGTCATATAATGTTGTATACTTTCTTTCTCATCACACATTTTACTGCTTCTTATCCCTCTTAGATGAGAACAGGAATAATATTTCTAAGCTAGTTCTTTTTTTTCTTGCCTGTTGCAGTAATCTACATATGGTTCTCGTCCCCGGTCTCTTTTTATTGGTTTATTAAATTGTACAGATTTCTTGTTTTCTAAACTTTCCCATATCTCCTGCCTTTTACTAGTTTACCTACATTACTTTCATTTCTTTCTTCAAGTCTCCATATATCTCCCATTCCTATTTTCTCCATCGTTTTTCCAACCCCTGTCCATCAACTATTTGTGCTCCTTAGATTTTTATGTGGCTTCATACATAGCTTTAAGATTTTTCCGTCTTCTTATACCAAAATGTTATTATTCCATTCCTTGTTGCTTTCCCAAGTTCTACCAAGGCAACTTCTCTTGGCACTGATCCCAATAATTCTTTGCCAAACATTCTACATACATGATGCACCTTCTTATTTATGTCTGTGGCTCCCAAAGCATTGTTGATTCCACTAACACCTCATACATAGTACTTGTTAAACAATATGGTTTACCTGCATGGAGCACACCCCTGTTTACATCACATGAGCTGTAGGATAAGAGGAGCAAATGTTCAGAAATGTCTTCCTGATAATAGTAATAATTAATAAACAATTAAAAATATTTTACTGACATTAAGCTTCACAAAACAATGGACGTCAACAAATTGTATAGTTTGTATGCAATGGGATATTCCAGCTTATCCAGATATATATCATAAACAATAATAATAAATTAATATGATACACTTCACATACAATGTGGATGTCAAGCTGATAAGTTAAATACAATTACATAGTTGTAAATAAAAATGATACACTTCATGTAATATTGATGTCAACAATGATAAATGGCTAAGTACAATTACAATATTTTTTTTTTTTTGTAGTTTAACGTCCTTTAACCTGGTTTGGTCATATCGGACGATGAATGAAATTGATGATATGATGCTCAAATGATCTCGGGGTCCATGGAGCTTAAAGTTACTCGACATTCGTCTTCTCAGGATAAGGGAAAACCCCGAAAAAAAACCTTACCCGGGTAACTCACCCTAAGCGAGATTCGAACTCGCGACCTTTCGAACGTGAGGGAGACATGCTACCACCACGCTACCCAGGCTGGCAATAATTATTGTGAACAACAATAATATAAAGTTGTTATAAATACAATATATAAAGATAAAATGGCGCAGTTCACATACCAAATGAATGTTATCAATAACTATAATACAAATACATTGGATATAAATAAAAATGATATACTTTACATGCAATGTGTTATTCATATGTCAGCTATAATACAGAAGTTAAATACTACAATAATACAGATTAAAATACTTATACATACTTGCATATACATGTTTGCATTTTGCTAGCAGAAAGCACCTCCCTTCAACCAATCATAAGCTGAGGAACATGCCTGCTACCTAGGCATGGTAGATTAGCTCTGTTACGATATTGATAAATGATTGTTAGCATTTATTATTAAAGTAAGTGTGCTAAGGTGAAATTGTTTAAATGTTGTTACAGGTGATATTCTTGTAATGGACGAGTATGGTTACCTTTATTTTAAGGATAGAACAGGTGATACTTTCAGGTAAGACACTCCAATATTAGTGTATTTTGCTAAAGTTTCATGGAATGTCACACACTTACAGTCATCTATTAGCATTCTGTGGTAGATATATCATACATTTTTTTAGGGTGAACTAAATATAAACTGAATGGTTACTTTCTCTAGCATGCATGTATAATGTACATAATAGATATAGTATTGTATTCCACCCAAAAATTTGATGTCAAGATTTTACCATAAATATATATTTTGAGTCCCCCGAGTCCAAAAAACTTTTTTAGAAGCTCTTGTGTGCGTGTGTGAGTGTAACACAGCTAAAAAACTAAAATGCCATAAAATACTAAACAGTATCTTTCAGGGATGCGACACTACTCTTTACAGAAAAATTTAAATTTTCGAAAATTTTGTTTTTCTCTACAATAGCTCTAACGATTTTGATTAAAATACTGTATATTAAAGTTATGCACAACACAAATAAAATGTATATTTTGAATTTTTTGGGAACAGCCTCTTAAGAGCACTTTATTCTGGTTGATTTTTGCAGAATTTTGCATAACTGTTAAACTGTAAGAGGTAGACAAAAACTTGGTATACAAAAATGTAGATCTTGTTAAAACACAATGTCATATGCATTTTTGTTGATTTCAGTTTTAAAACACTTATTCTCAGACAGGAAGTGTCTGTTTTTCTTTTGTCCTACTCCTGACCAAGCAAAGAAGCCAATTTCAATGACAATCACTTTCACCTAGTGGATTCATTTAGTTATAAGGAACTAAGTTATAACAACATTCTGCTAATCAGTGGCGGCCAGCTTTTAGGGGCGCGTGCCCTCCCTACAACAATTTCTCCATTATAGTATTAGGTAAAATGCAATAACGTATAACGCATTTTGTATAAATTTAAATCTACTATGCACAATGGACAGTTGGAGTGAAAAAGGCTGTCGGAGATAGTGACTGGCCACATTTTCTGGACACAAGCGACTTTGTGGTGATCTAGGGGTAACATGCTAGCCTCTGGTTCTCAAGGTTGTGAGTTCAAACCTGGCTGTTTTTTCTTCAGGTGTAAAAATTCCTTCCTTCTTAAGTAAAGTCGTTGATACCGTGTCGTAGATTTACGGCATGTAAAAAAACCTCAAGCCTGATAGAGAGCATCCATAAATAACATTCAATTTAGTTCTAATTTTAGTCAATCTTAAAATTGTGCCCTACCAGATTTAGCCATGAGCCGCCACTGCTGCTAATGCTTATCTCAATTAGCATTGTGTAGAAAGAAGAATAATCTTTCATAAGAAGTCTGTTTGTTGAGCAGCTAGAGAATATCATGTGAGTGTATCAAATCAGATTTTTTAGGAGTATACCTCCACCTCATTTCTTGACATTCTTTGTAATTAATTGGAACAGATCAATTACACAACATTTTTCAGTTTTAATGAATTTACTCTTTAATTCCAATTTATGTTTCTTAATACACCCTACTTTGTTTTTTGTAATTTGTGTTACATGATTTGACTCCACAAGATTGAAACACGCATTTCTGAGATCATGATAAAACCATCTGCTAATGGCCTACCAGAACACCATTTATTGTGTATCAATCCTGTTTCTGTTAAAACTTGGCCTGAAAGTTCCTCTCATCCACAAAAAATAACATTTATTCACCATAAGATTTCACTACAGAATATTGGCTTCGTGAACAACTGAAAATTAGAAAATACATTACATGAAAAGTTTACACAATTAGGAAATAGATTAACAGATAAAGTTTTTACAAGAAGTTACAATTGAAATACAAGATGCATTATTGAAAAATATATATTATACACCACCACTAAATGGAATTATAAGCAATAAATTAATATAGTAATCTTGAAATGATTGTAGGATTAAGTCTTCTTTTTCATAGCTGGTAGTGCTTCTTTCTTCCTGTTAATTCATTCACCGTGGCAGTTCTCGGACATGTAACACACCCCATAAAAATAATGTATTAGTGTAAGTAGTCATTAAGTGACACAGATGATATATATACAATTCACATAATTTCAAATCTTGCCTATTCCGTGACCCTTAAATTCATTGATTGAATGGAACTAATTAAGTAGGAATTTATGAATTTCATTTTTGAATTGTGTTATGCAGCTTTTGTTTTTCAAATATATAGGAAGATGATTGGACAGTTTAATTTCAGTATGTTTAAGTGATTTCTCTGATTTTATGAGACTGCAGGATATTTTTATTTATATTACTGTATTTATCCAAATGCAAGACGACCCCCATTTTTCATAACTTAATTTTGGAATTTAGTGTATCATCTACATAGACATGTTTAAGCGACATAAATTTAAAGGTTTGCCATATATCTTGAACAAACTAATGGACACTTAAGCTGATTAAGTCACTTATTTATTTCTTTATGTACTTAATTTGGATTTGTGTGGAGATTGAGTGGTTGCTGGAGAGGGGAGTCTGGACAGTATGGTATGGTTGCGATGGTACAATGTGATGGCAACATAACTGTAACGATGATAATGGATATGATTTTGTATGAGGGTTGAATGAAAAGTAATGCCTCCACCTTCGTTAATTGCGTTTGGGTGGGATTATTTTAACAAATCAAACTCGGAAATAATCCTTAAAATGTGATCTTTAATTACTTTTCCACATAAACACCAGCCAATTGGATACATTTCTGCCAACGACAAACAAATTTTCTGAAGCCATCATGGAAGAAGTTGACACTGTTTTTCCACAAACATAGTCTCAGTTCTGTCAACATCTTCATTAGAAGCATAATGATGTCCCGCAGAGGAAGAGATGTAAGTCAGACGGTGCTAAATCTGGACTATATGGAGGATGCCGTACTGAGATTCAGTCTCTGAAGTTCTGGCACTTGAAGTGTGTGGCTTGGCATTGACATGCTGCAGGAAAACATTTCCCTTTTCCTTTCAGACCCTCGTTTGAGAGTTCACAGTATTGTGATGTAACATTCTGATCAAGGAAATCAACATGAATAACACCAGCTGTGTCCCAGAACACTGTGGCCATGATTTTTGCAGCTGAGGGTTGTGTCTTAAGTTTCTTTTTCTGGGGCGAGTCTTTGTGTCGATATTCCATAGACTGATGTTTCGTCTCCGGGTCGTAACAATATATCCACGTTTTGTCTCCTGTCACAATTGAATGGAGAAATGCGTCACCTTATTCTTGTAACGTGAGAGGAGCTCTGGCAAATTCCAAATCTGTGCGCTTTCATTTCAGGAATCGTCATCCGGGGTATCCATTGTGCACAGATCTTTCGATAGCCAAGCAAAGCAATAATGTGACCTGCACGTTCTTGTGAAATGCTGGTTGTGCTTTCAATTTCTCCCTGAGTGATATGACGATCGTCCTGAATCAATCTGTCAACATTTTGCTTGTGAAACTCGGTGGTAGCTGTCACAGGACGTCCAACTCTTTGTTTCTTTGTTTGTCACGCAAGTCAGATATTCCCACCTCAACTCTTGCCTAAACTTACTCGCCCAACGTATTCACGTCAACACAATCACCATAAACTGCTTTCATTCTCTGATGAATCTCCTTTGGGGTAACACCTTCTGCTGCCAAGAATTCAATGACTGCACGTTGCTTAAATCACATTGATCGACTGTCTTTGCAGGATTCCATACTTTACAATGTAACAACACAACCGTTCAATGTAAGGCTTCCCGCCAACTGGAGCTGTAGAGAAGAGGCTACGGGGCAAGCCAGTATGTGCCACATACCAATGCTGCCATCTGTTGAAGAGTTATGAAGGTGGAGGCATTACTTTTCATTCAACCCTCATATTTAGGCAAGATAGTTAATATAATACATTGTAAATGTTTTTATCTAATTTGAATTGACACAGAAATTCATGTTGCGAGCAGGAGAGATGGAGAAGGGAGGATGAAATGTACCAGTATATGCGATGCTATTTTCTGTTAAGACAACATAATATAATATATTGTAAAACCTTCTACCTAGTTCGAATTTGTGGTATATGTGCAGCCTGAGGAGGGAAAATGGGTAGCTCTTGCTGTTTCACTGTTGACTTCCAATACAATATTATGTGCAACCACGGATGTGAAAAGAATTCCTGTAATTTTATTTTAGTCTTGCAGAGTAATCTTTGTTCCACTGAGAATACTCATAGACTTTGCAACAGCTAATTTTCAGCACAAAATGAGATACTCAAAATCTGCATACGTCATGGCCTTGGTGCTAATCTATACCATTTCTCCCAGATTATGCCACTGTCGTACCTGTGAAGTTTGAACTAACTTTCCCCCCATATGGTGTTCAGAAAACATTATCGTGAGTGCAAGACAACCCTCAGTTCTGAACGTTAATATTTTGGAAAAAAAACATAGTCTTATATTCGGCTAATACATGTATGTATCTCAGCTTTGGTTGGCAAACATGTTATATTTTTCTTAAAATTATTTCCACTCATTACTCTTTCGACATTGACATTATGATCCTATGAACAAGCAAACAAAATATATAAGGTGATTTATATAGAGCTGACACATTTTTTTCATTAAATGTTTCAAAACTTGTTATGCTAGCGACAACTTGCTATACCTAAATTGTAGAGGAATTTTGGGAGATTATTTACCTCTGTAGTAAATGTTGAAAATGTCCTCCATCCTGCATAAGGCACAACTCAACACGTTGTACTGGCCACTCGGAGGACTCTGTTGTCAATAGTTTGAATCTCCTTTGTGACGTTGTGCTTCAGATCGTCCAATGTCTGTGTGGCGTAAACTCTGTCTTTTAAGTAACCCCATAGAAAGATGTCTGCCGATGTCAAATCTGGAGATCTCGGCGGCCACAGGTTCCTAGAAATTATCCGGTTGTCAAAGAAACTTGCAATCAGGTTCATTTGATGTATGGCATGTAGCGCCCTCTTGCTCTACATCTTACTGCATTTTCACGTTCGCTGCAAGAACAAAATGTCGAAACAGCTGCCAGCAATGCAATTAGGAATACAACATAAACATCTGTGCATCTAGTGACAAGGAATCAAAACTCTAGAACATTTTGCTTAATCTGGTGCTAAAATGAATTTTCAATGGAATAACTAAAGAAAGAAATGTGTCAGTTCTACATAAATCACCCTGTAATTATTCTCCTATGATTCCAGACTTTATGTAGACATCATATCCTAGGAAGTGGTATTCTTTGCTCTAATACGCGTACCAGGAAGAATTTCAGCAAGAAGCAGTACTACCAGTCTTCAGGGATTCTGATAAAACAGAATTCCCATTTATTTTACAATAGTTATTGTATCTGGGTAATGTTGCAAATGAGGGTCTGTTTGTTGCATAATGTCAGGCAGGTAACCTTTGTTGGAACGTGCTATGATCTGGTTATGGAGTATATAAAGTTGGTATTGGGAAAAGGAGGGAAGGAAGCGCACCCATAGGGCAGTGGCAAAATGCAGAAATATGCAATGAATAGTGCGGGAAATCAAGGATGTTTTTATTTGATAATAGCTTTGTATATTAAATGTCTCCATTTAACCCAAAATATCAGTTGATCAAACATATTAAGGGTGCTGCAATGCAGTGTGATAGTTATGTAGCTAGCTCATGTACCACATAACCTCAAATAACCAACATCTGCAATAGGTATACTATGTGGGTCCCTCTGGTAATTTCAGCTTCTAGGAAGGATTATTGATTAATGTGCTTGTTAGTTTTAAAGAACAAAAATATATTTTATAGAAGGTAGATGGATAATTTATTCCATCTTTTCAAGTTGCAAGCATGATACATATAAAGTTAGTTTCCTGGAGTCAGTATCATATACAGTTAACAGCCTGGTTATTTATATACATGTACCTTTCCCTCTATTTGTACATTTTTATACACTACCAATTTAATCTATAAATTACAACCTCATCAGTTCTATTATTAAGATCCTCTCTTTGTTTGGTGTTTTTCCTCCCTCATTTCTCTCTTACTTTCCCTGTATAATTTGCCTAATTGTTTACAGAAATTATTTTCTGTTGTTTCCAAAAAGTTTTAAGTACAGTATCTCTGGCGGTAACTTTTCCCAGTTTTTATTCCACATTTTCTCAATTTTTACAGTATATTTTATACGTGAAACAAGTATGTTTTTATTTTCTTCTTTTAAACAATAGAAGCATGAAAACTATACTAAATACATAAAAATATATTTGAATTTCAACTATCTTGCATCATTGATTCCATAACTTGGTGCGTTTTGTAAACGTTGAATGGGGAAGAAAAATAGAGCACTACTACTGCCATTTAGTGACAAATAACTGTGATACTGCCATCCAGCGGTTATTAACCAATTGCATTCCCTTGGCACTGTGTGCCCATTTCTCCAGCATTTTTTCAGTTTATAAAGTTGGTATGGATTAGTGAAGTTACACAGTAAACACACCCTCATTCAGCAACATTACGTGCTCGGAACATTTTATGTATGCTAAATTTGATTTCATTGCAAAAATTATTACAGTTTGCCAGACATGGGGAAGTTTTATAGGTTTCAGGAAATTGGCAAGTGTGTATTCAAAATATTTATCAGATACTTGGTGAGTGTTTGAACATTTGTAACATACATCTGTTTATTAATTGCAGATGGAAGGGTGAAAATGTTGCCACAGCTGAAGTTGAATCTGTTATAATCAATGTAATAGGACTGAAGGATGCAGCAGTGTACGGTGTTCAGGTTAGTTTAATACAGTATACAGCAAAACAAAGGTAACTGATATTCACCATTTTTGAATTGGAAGACATAATGAAAAGATTAACTATTATAGTTTAGAAGTGGTTACAAATATACAACTTCATTAAATTAGGTTAATTACCTCAGAACTGGTTTCAAGGAATGATTTAATGTGCTCAACAAAGACTGCCATAACTATGATACAACGACATTATATGATGAGCATAAATAAAAGCAAAACTAATAAGGAACCTTATAAAAGAGGAGCCATGTTTTACAATAAGTTGCCACTGCATGTTAAGAATACTGTAAATACTAAATTAAAAAATGTTTTAAAAGCTTACCTTATTGAGAAGTGTTGTTTATATATTTCAGACTTGTAATGTATACACAATAATATTTTACTGCATGTAAATAATGTAAATATTTATTGTATTATGTAGTGACAATGTCAAATGCTCTTTTGTAAGAGTCTACTGACTACAATATAGAAGATCATTTTTGTGTTTGGGACAACACACGGTTTAAAGAAATAGGTGTGTCAGTTTTGGCTGTCCTAGGTGTATGCACAAAAGAAGTTGTGAACACTGTTAGTACAAGGATTCAATGCAGTCCTTCACATAAAACAATTTTGTTTCATGAAATCAACATCTCTTCACTAACAATGTCACATATTTTGACGGATGATTTACATGCTAGAGCATATAAAAGGTACACAAGACATTTGCTAACTGAAACATGAAAGGAGATTTGCCGGGTTTGATCCCAAGCTTTGTTAACAATATATGGGGAGAGCAAAAGCCATGTGGCAACCAATATCCCACAGTTCATTGCTGCTGCTGATTGGCCTAGCGGAAGTCCAGACCTCAGTCCATTGGATTATTCTCTGTGGCAGAAGCTCGTGGCAATAGCATGTCAAAAGAGACTGCAATATTGAGATGAAATACAAACCAATCACATCAGCACATCAACTGTCTACAAAATTCCACTGAACATGATTTGCAGCTATTGATGAATGGCCTCAACATCTTCACCTCTGTGTTGCTGCACATGGCAATCATTTCAAATGAGAGTGTGTTCATTTTGTAGCATTTTTTATGTTCTGTAAGAATATATGTATATTAATGGATTTGCATAGCTTTATTTAGCAGTATATGCATTGAAAGTACTGACACAACATATGGCAGTTTTGTGTAGAGTAAATAAACATTAGGTTGCTATTGAATCCTAGAGAGCAAACAAGCTACAATTTCAGTTACTTTGTTTTGCCGCACATTTGTAGTTTATAGAATTTTATCTATTTGGCTATGAAGTTACTTAATTCTAAGAGCTTCAGTCTCTAGTGTAAAGTGGTAATGCAGGCTCCGTCAAGTTGTGTTTTCAGCACAAGCTCCAATCTGTCAGTGATGGTGGAACAAAGTGTATTGTTTCTCACTTGTGATTTTGCTATATCCTAAATATTCCTGTTGAACTAGAGTTAAAAATTGCAAAACTATATTGAGTAAAGGGAGAAATATCAAACCGGAAAGTTGGTTGGCTGGTATCTAATGTTGAGCGGTTGGCAGTGAAGCCATTCGTTCTCTTGTTTTCCAGTATTTTGATGTTATATTATCATAAATGTATAATTTTGAAGCTGCTTACAGTGAAGGCATAATCAATTGAATTAATTAGTGGTATTGTTAACACACACTTCACTTACTTTTAATGAGTAGGACAATTGTTTCGTGGACCGTTGCCCGCATCCTCAGCTGTTGAACCACTATTATTCATTCACGGCGAGATTTGCACGAAGATGAGCTCAATCACCTTCAAGATTTTCAAGATACAATTATTGGCATGCATCAAATGTCGGCAGTTGCCCAAAAAGCAAATTTAACTTTTAATCTACAGCTGAGGATACGGGCAACGGTCCGCGAAACAATTGTCATACTCATTAAAAGTAAGTGAAGTGTGTGTTAACAATACCACTTTAATTAATTCAATTATATTATCATGTTGACTAAATGTTTTTATTCAACTTTTTGTAACCGTTTAAAATTAGGCACCACAAATGGCGGTTACATCACCTAAGTAAAGAAAGGTATGGACAGGATGATCCCCTAGGCCTCAAATACTCTAATACCATCATTGGGGTCGAAGAAAACAAGAGCTGAGTGAAGCAAGACTGGATAGGAAAGGTAAAAGATATCAGAGCAGCCCTTCCCTTTAGTTCATCAAGTCTTCATATTTTAGAAGCAATTAAGGGCTCTCTCCTTCCTTATATCAAAATTGATATGTGATCACTAACAGCTGCACTGCGTGAGGATGAGGGATCGGACATTAGGCTTTTGTCCAGGTTGCTTCCTTTAAGCCTTCAATTAATTGTTAAAGGAATTAATGGGTCTCCTCCCTGTTAGTAATTAAAGTCTTTCCGCAACCAACTGGAAAGTATAAACCATTTCTATACTCTGGTTCCAATCTCGCTGCAGGAATTTTGTGATTGTTTGGGATGACTTATGTATATGAGACACACAAGCTGGATGAAAAAATATGAAAGTAATTTGATACGAATTCTAAATGAAAATAATGCAAATGAGATATGGAAGGTTATGAAATCAATGTATAATAAATATGTAACAAAACCAAGTATAAAACCAGGAGAATGGATGGAATATTTTAAAAATTTGTATGGGAAAAAAAAGAGTAAAAATGAGATAGGAAATTGGGAAATAGGTAATAACTATGTAGATATACTCGATGATATAATAAGAAGTGAAGAAATAATCCAACAGGTGAAAATAATGAAGAGAAATAAAGCAACGGGAATAGATGGAATCCCTTCAGAGTTCCTTAAGGAATGGTGCACTGAAATAAACAGAGTTAAGGTTTTAGTAGACTTATTTAACACAATTAAGGTGAAGGCTTATATACCAGATAAGTGGAGGAAAGCAATCATACATCCAATATGCAAAGGCAAGGGTAGTGTTGACAAACCAAACAACTATAGAGGCATTGCATTATTATCAAATGTAGGAAAAATTTTTACTGGTATTATGGCAAGCAGGATACAAACATGGGTTGAAGAATATAATATCCTCTCGGAACTTCAGATGGGCTTTAGAAAAGGGAGGAGGATAGTTGATAATTTATTTATTATAAAAACACTGGTAGATAAATACTTGAAAGACAAAAGAGGAAAGTTATATATGGCTTTTGTGGATTTAGAGAAAGCATACGATAGGATAGAGCTTCAATTGCTGTGGCATAAGTTGTTGACTAAAGGAGTGAGTAAACAAATGGTGGACACCCTTAGAGCATTATATAAGGAAAATACTTTTTGTATAAGAGTGGAGGAAGGGGTTGTAACAAGAGAAATCCAACAAGAGAAAGGCCTTAGACAGGGATGTAAGTTAAGTCCAGTCCTATTCAATTTATATATAGATGATGTATTAACAGAAATTGGGAGAAATAATAACTCGATGCCAGTAATTAATAATATTCAGATTCCAGGATTACTGTTTGCAGATGATCTAGTTATAGGTGCAATTACAGTGAATGGCTTGAAACAATCCTTGCAAACATTAAATAATTACTGTAAAGAGTGGAGTTTAAAAGTGAACCAGGACAAGACGCAGATTGTAGTGTTCAAAAAAGGGGGAAAATTGAGCAAATATGAAAAATGGAAGAATGAGAATGAAAAGGAGTACAGGGTAGTGAGAGAATGTATTTATCTAGGAGTTAAAATTGATAGTGGTGGCAATTGGGAAAAGCAAAAGAAATTTGCATTGGCAAAAGGAAAAGGAGCTTTATCAGCTATTAGAAGTTGCAAATACAAAGCACCTAATATAAATATTAGATGGTTAGAAAAAGTGTACAATATGGTGGTTGAGGCAAAAATGCTATATGGGATAGAAGTATGGGGATTAGAAGGAGGATGGGAAGGCATAGATGAGGTGCATAGGAAATTTTGCAAAGAAATACTGGGGTTACCAAATGCAACTGTTAGGCAGGTAGCACAAATAGAGCTGGGTAGAGTGGCAAGTAAGGGAAAGATTATGGAAAGGGCATTGAAATTTTGGCATAGGATATTGAAATTGGAAGAAAGGAATTTGTTAAAACAGTGTTTAGTATATCAAGAGAAAAGTTTAAAGAACAAGGGATGGGTAGACTGTCTTCAAAATAACCTGGAAAGTAGTGGGTTAGGGGAAATGTGGAGAAGAAGAGAAAATAATGTGAATAACTTCTGGAAGTTGGCAAGGAAAAGATTTGAGGATATAGAAATACAAAAAATATTTAGTGAAATAACTGAAAAGAGATCTTTAGTTTTCTATATACCAATGAAAGTCTCATGGGGAAGGGAAAAGTACACAGATGTGACAAATAAAGAGGAGCGAGAAGGTATTGCATGGCTGAAAGCAGGAGTATGGAGATTAAAAGGTTTAAGGAAAGGTATTCCACAAAATCAATGTCCTATATGTGGCGGAAATGAAGATATAGAACACATTTTATTTAAATGTAAAGGAACTGAAATTTGGAGAAAAAAGTATATTAATAAGAAATGGTTTAAAATAGATAGAAATGTAGTAGTAGTTGAAATGTTTCAAAAAGATAGTAAGAAGATTGGACAATTCTTATGCAAAGTGAAAAATAAATGGATATGGACAGTAAATAGACAAAATGGTGTAATAAACTAGAATTAATAAACTATTGTAAAATATGAGTATGACCTGTAAAGAGCCAGGGCTGAACACCGGTCATATTCACCTGTATAAAGCTTAGCATAAATAAATAAATATAAAAATATAAATATGAGACACTGTTCTTTAATGAAGTCTACAAAATCCATTTTAGAAGTCAACTGATAAACCCTTAAAAGTGTGTTTGTGATTGGGCTGTACATGTTATATTCTGGCATGAAGTGCAAAGGGCTTGGTCTGTTCAAAGCAGCATGGGAAGCATATCTGCAACACATAAGCTTAAATTTATATGCACAGACCACTCGAAACCTTACTGCTGAGATGAATAAATCCTTGAAACTTTTAAATTTAACAGAAGAGGATTCAATGAAGAATCCCCACACTGGACTGTTTGACATTCGACATATCAGGAGGACACTTCGACAAAGAGAAGTAGATGCCTGGGTCAAACTTCCTCAGAAAGGACTTGGCATCAAATTATTCAAGGAATACAAGCTAGCGAATTCATGGATTGGAAATTGTGATGGCCTAACATCTTGAATCTATAAAAATGACAGCTAATGTATCCGCTTGTGTTCCATACCCGGTAGATTGCAAGACAGGCGATGTCACAGAGAAATAGACACACTTGCACACGTCTTGGGATCTTGCTCTCATGGAGAATTATTACGCAACTCTCACCATCACAAAATTTGCTAAATGATCGCCAACAAACTGAAAATGAACAACTAAAAAGTCTTCGAAGAAGTCCACAGACAAGAAACTAACATGAAGCACAAGATGAATTGACGTGATTGCAATTCAAGAAGACAGAAAAATAGGATTTATCATCGACTCTACTGTTAGATTTGAAAAATTCAAAGGACAATCAGAAGAGGTCAACAAAGAGAAAAGGGATATTTACCTAGCCACAAGGTGACATGGAGGTCGTCTTGTCTCTGCCTGGGGGGGGGGGGGGGGGGACTGGCGAGTGTCTAGTGGATGAAGAACTACCAGCATTGTATAGGGCTCACCTTTTCCACACACCTGATGTCTCCCTTCATTTCATATTTCCATCTAGAGGTCTGAAAAATAATAGCAACAGTGCTCAGTGTGGAATCCTCTGTTCAGTAGTGCAGTCCAGGCTCCTACAATTTGACTTAATGGGTATATTCAAACCAAAAGAATGCATTTTCTGGTCTTATTGGCCATGGTTCAGTAGATGATAAGCCACCTAACATTTCACGGTAATGTGGCCATGTAACTTCAGGCAGCCAATCTTTGCATCTGAAACGTGCAGTGTTCTGTGTAGTGGAGCATATATAGTTGGTATTGCGAAAAGGAGGGAAGGCAGTGCACCCATAGGTTAGTCTGCAAAGGATGAAATATGCAATTATTAATAATAATAAATAATAATATTATATATTATTTTTTATTTATGGGTAATGCAACTATGTTTTCGTTAAAAAGAAACATAGCAATTGGAAAGTTTTTTTATTTTATTTGTGTGTTAAATTTCCCCCATTTAACCCAAAATGTTATTTGATATAATGTGTTAAGAGCACCAAAATTCCAAGTGACGGAGGGTGTATCTTCATGTTCTGATGAAATCACATTTAGCTAGCTCATGTAACACATAACCTCAAATAACCAACGTTTTCAATAGGTAGGTTAACTTAGAAAGGTATACTATCAGGGTCCCGTGATTTCAGAATCCAAGAAGGGTTATTGGTTAATGTGCTAATTTTAAAGAATTACAACAAAAATATATTTTAAACGTGCAACAAGTATGTTTTGATTTCTTTATTTAAACAACATGACAAGGGGAACGATAGTTAATCCATAAAAATATATTTGATTTCCAATATTATCTTGCGTTATCAATAGCCGGGTGTATTCCCTTAGCATTGGATGGGGAAGAAAAATAGAGCACATTTAAAATAAATAACTGTGCTACTACTGCCATCTGGTGGCAATTGAGCAGCTGTGTTCCCTTGGCACTATCTGCTCATTTTTACAGCAGTTTCTCAATTTCTAAAGTTGGTATGGATTTGCGACATTGCACAGTAAACAGACCCTTAGTCTGCAACATTACCACATTTCGCCTGTCTTTCAGTCGAGCATCTTCAGAGGTTGTCAACTCGTGGATGGAGTTGCACTTGGAACAGTACCAGTTATATTTATAGCGGGAGAGAGACTGCACACTTCCCTCCTATTGGCTGCTCATCTGCCAATCACAGCGCAGCTACTGTCCCATATCGTCCAGTGGTTTCTGGGGTTTGATCCTAGTATTTTCAAACACAGAAATTCACATTTTGTTGAAATTATTTTTATCTTTATGTATGTCTATTGCTTTGCGGTAAATTCTGGAGTGGTATTGGGATGTGCTGCTGAGCATTTCAGTAACATTAAAACCCGTCAGCAATTTGGGATACAAACATAACACCTGATTTTATCTATAAATATGATGGGCGCTGAACTTAGCACCATTCTAGCTACACCAGCCATGAGTTGACGACCTCTGTAGATGCCCAATGGAGAGATGGGTGAAACGTTAGATGCCTTATCTATTGGACCATGGTGGGCAGCTGAATGGTCCCAAATTAGTGACAACAAATTGCAGGCAATTAAGCAACTCCCAGAAACCTGGAAAATCTCTTGTCGCACTTCCTGCTGAGAAGAGGTCAATTTATGTCGCTCACGTATCGGACACTGTCGTTTACTGCGAGGAGAGTTTGTTGGTGTGGCGTGACCTTGACAGTAAAACACATTTTAATTGACTGCCAGTTTTATCTCCCCTTCGCATGTCATCGCATTTACCACCTGACATGCATGCCCTCCTGGCGGATAATCTGCTTGCTGTAGAATAAGTTTTATCTTTTATTCGACTGTGCCCTACGATTGGTCGTATATAGTTTTATTTTCATTTTAGAGCTTTCACAGATGTAGTTTTATTTTATATTTTAACCTACTGGACCGTTTTTAACCTTTTAACTACATGGGGGTTATCTTAACTGGTTTTAATATTCATTTTACTATGATCTTTTAGTGACCAGTTTAATTTTATGTAAAAACTTTTATCAGGCGCTAATAATCTTAAAGGTTGGGTGCCCTTAAGCCTTACGTCTCTCTACTGGATCATGGCAAATAAGCCTGGAAAATTCATTCTTTTGGATTAATGCCGACCATGAAAGCCTAAGCATTTATACCCTGTACATTGTTTTATTTTGCTGCATAAACTGTTAATGGTTATTGTTTTTTTCTTACAGATTCCTGAGCAAGACGGTAAAGCGGGGATGGCTGCTATCGTGGATCCAAACGATGCTTTGGACTTCAAAACTCTAGCGGAAGGCTTTGATAGAACACTACCAATATACGCTCGTCCAATCTTTATACGAGTGCTGAATAAAATGGACGTGACTGGGACGTTTAAGATTAAAAAGACTGAACTGCAGCGAGAAGGATTCAATCCTTCAGCAATAAAGGACAGATTGTACTTTCGCAACGGAAAGGAATACGTTCCCCTGACCGCGCAGCTGTACCAAGACATAGTGAAAGGAGTGATTCGATTATGAAGTGAACCAACTTAGTGCATTCAAGTGCTACAAAAATATTTTCATTTCCAACATCACTGTATAGCCTAAAATATTATGTAATATTTCTGCCTGCCTTTCAGAGATGCTTCACAAACAGTATCTCAACATAAATGCTAGTCTGACTATGACACTTGAGAGAGAAGTTTATTTGGATGATAGCAATAAAATTGTTACGAGCGTTTGCAGGTCTATTAAATTTTCAGTAGTGACGGGCGTTTTCATTCAAGCTGCTGCTATCAAACAAGAAATGCCAACGTGTTGATGATTCATTTTGTCATTTCTTAGTGACAAATTTCTCAAGTCAGTTGTTTAATTATGTTTAAGTTGTAAATCTACACATTTGTAAGAAAATAAATAGTTAAATCTCATTACGATTCTTAGTTTTATAGAACTACAGGGGACACAGCATATGGGAGTGCAACTTTGAATTTTTCCCACCATTGTGGGATAAGTCACTAGAATCTGGTGATATTCCATTAGTTAGGTTTCATGTATAGCTAGAAACTTCTCTATAAATACATGCCTGTTATATGCATTGAGAAAGTTAGTAAATTTGAGTCGAGGTGTAGACACTTATTATTGCTTCTCTTGCTGTTTTTACTTTCTCTACGTGTACTATGTACATGTGTATAGAGAATAATATATTGTATTGCACCCAAAAATTCAATACCAAGATTTCACTAGAAATACATGTTTTGAGACCCCCTTGAAACCAAGAAAAGCCTTTAGAAAAATATCCGTGTCTGTGTGTGAGTGGGCAGCATAGCTAAAATATGTTAAGACCATTAAATACCAAACTTGGTATTTAAATTCAGTATCTTCCAAAGATGCGACATGAAAATTTTCAAGAAAAATCCCCCCCACCTCCAACTATCCTTTACATGGAAAATTTTTTGAAAATGTTGATTTTGTCAAAAATGGCTTTAATGATTTTGATTAAAAATATTGTATATTTAAAGTATTTACATGACAAATAAAATGTATATCTTGAATTTTCTGGGAATAGCCTCTTAACTCTTGATGAGTTTTGCATAGCTGGTAAACTAGAAGAGATAGACAAAAACTTACTGCACAAAAAATATAAAGCTAGTTAAAACACACAACCTATGTTGTATACTTTTTTTTGTGATGTTGACTGTTTTTGAGATATCCCTTGTTATAGGTTTCATACTTCTCTCATACGGAAACTTGTCAACTCCTATCCATACAGACAAAGGAACTTCAGTCACATACAACCAGCTTTTGACTATCACTTTAATCTATGGTACTCCCTTATTTCCCTTCTACTTCCATTTACAAGGAACCAACTAATAAGACTATTTCTCTTAGCTTGAAGTAAATAGAAGCATAAGCTGTTTAACAATAATTTGTTGAAGAGATGTAGAGATTTTTTAAACAGGATATGTTTCAAAACCCATTCAGCTGTAGTTTTTCGACTTGTAGATAGCGTAATGCACTTGTCAAATGCGTCTAGTGGCTGTATTTTAAAATTCATGATGCGATGTAAGTTCTTTTTGATATTTTTTCCAACATATAGGTCTATCAAAAAAAACTTGCACCAGGTCAGGAATTTAGAAATACATCCACCAGATATATTCGACAAGTACATTACGTATCTACAAGCCATGAATATGGAGAAAACGCCACTAAGCCAGTCAAGAAACTACAGCTGAAGATGAAAAACAACAGCTTTTAAAACATGTCCTGTTTAAAAACACAGTAAGTGAAGCAAAAGTGTCTACACCTTGACTCACAAATTTAATTCAATGGGCTTCACTATCTGTACGCTTTATATTACTTTAAGGTTAGTTATATTTGTTATGTTGGTGTCCTGGTTGCTGACTAATAGTGCATTTTCTGTGATACATCAGGCAGGCAACCGTTGCACAAATAAAATGCTGAAATATGTAGTGAGCATATAGTGTTGGAACGATTGTATTGTTCCCTCGGAAGGTGGCAAAGTGTGGAAGCACACAAAATAATGCATTAGGGAGTACAAACAATACAGCCATAGCAGGTGGGTCACCCTCCGCAGTGTAATGCTTACCATACTAATTTCTTATATCCAAGGTCGCAGGTTCATGTCTGGTGGAGGACAATGGATTTTTTTTAGCTTAACGTCCTTGAATCTGATTGATCATATCGGACAATGAATGAAATTGGTGAAATGATGCTCAAATGATCTCGGGGTCCATGGATCTTAAAGTTACTAAACATTTGTCTTCTCAGGATAAGGAAAAACCCCAAAAAAACCTTATCCGGATAACTCACCCTAAGCAAGATTCGAACTCATGACCTTTTGAATGTGAAGCAGACATCCTATCACCACACTACCCAGGCGGGCGACAATGAATTTGTTAGGGCATAGAACTCCTTAGCATGACTTCCTTTGGAAGGGAAGTAAAGTTGGTCCCATGTCATAGATTTACGGCACGTAAAAAGAATGACATATTGAAAGAAATTAGAGAGAGAACAGCAAAAAGTAACCGATGTCTCCATGCTCTTAGTAATATAATGAAAGCCAGGTATATTGGGAACAAAGTTAAAATAATTCTATATAAGGTGATAATGAAGCTTATAGTAACATATGGAAGTGAATCTTGGGTGTTAACAGAACAAGGAATATTGGCAACATGGGAAAGGAAGATATGTGGTCCAATATGTGATGGTGGAATTTGGTGTATCAGAACAAATAATGAAATAGAGCAATATAAAGATTTGGATATGGTGAATGATGTAAAAATCAGAAGGCTTAAATGGCTGGGCCATTTGATAAGAATGGAAGATAAAAGGTTTCCTAAAATCACAGTAAATGCAAAGTTGGACAATAAGAGGACGCCCAAAGCTGAGATGGATCTGAGAGCACTGAATGTGAGAACATGGAGAAAGAAGGCACAGGAGCGCGTCCAATGGTGGCATATCATTAGGGAGGCCAAGGTCAAACTTCAAGATTGTAGAGCCATAGGAGGAGGAAGAAGAAGAAGAAAACCTCAAGCCTGAAAAAGAGGCCTCTGAGCAAAATTAAGCAGGTCTTTCATGCCCAATTTAGAATGGGGTGCTGAGAACCACAGCAGTTAAAACATCCATAAATAAAATGGGGAAATATGAAATGCTGTGCATTTAGCAAATACCGTTCAGTACGAAATAGCATTGTTAGGAATTGTGTACATGGTTGGCAGTATCGTATAGAGCCAGACTGAAAAATTTAATACCGTAGCCACGATCTGCCAGTCTCTGGCCACTGGGCTACCATGGCTACATGCTAAACTCTTCAACTGACTCGCATATTCCCCAGTAAGCCACAAGGTGATCTCAAATTATATTGAGATGACCATAGTTTAGCCAACTATTAGGTCAATTAGTGTTAATTTAATTCGTTTTTCATACTTTAATACTATGCTATCTCAGTGGTAGACTTACTGGCTGCAGACTGGGAGATCCATGGTTCAAATCCTGGCTATAGCATTGAATTTTTAAGTTTGACTCTAGCTATTCATCTCCTATCCTACACATGGCTTGTGTGAAAAAACAATTAAATTAACAGCATCATATTGTTTATCCCGCATAGGAAGGTGGGATAATGTATAAATGTGCAAGTCTATATTTAATTCCAATATATTAACAATGTCGCAATTGTAGTATGATAGAGATTGTGGTATTTTCATATTCTAATGAAATCATCTTTAGCTAGTTCATGTATCACATAACCTCAAACACTATTCAATAATAACCACAATTCTGCTATAGGTACGTTAACCTAATACGAGGGTAATTCAAATATAAACTGCAATTTTGTTAAAAATATTTATTGATTAAATATATACACAAGTGACTTCATCAGCATTTCCCAACATAGCCTCCTTATTACTCTACACATTTTTGCCAACATTTTGGAAGCTTGAACATTCCTTCAAAAAAGGTTTTAGGGCGTGTCACCAACCAATTGTGTACATGCTCCTTGATGTCCTCATTTTCAAAATGTTTCACTATAGGGAGGGTGTTCAAGGGTTTCCCAGTGCATATCCTCCATTGTGTCCATTGTCAAATTGTCTTGGAGAAGGATGACATCTCTAATGGGCATACAAAGTCTTTTGCTTCAGTAGGCAGCTTTTACAGATGTTAACAATTGGCAATAGTAAGCTTCTGATGAGATTTCTTTGACAGTGGAGTGGCGATCACCTTCCTGATGCTCTTGAACGGCACGGATGTTGTCATCTGTGAGACTTGACCTTGGGCATTGAGCATGACCTTTGTTTTCCACAAATTCTCGGTCGCCCTTAAATTGTAAACACGTGATTCTGCGACAGTGTAGTGTCCCCAAACTGTGCCCTTAAACAAGTTAAAATCTCTGAAGGTTTAACCCCTTCCTTGGTTAGAAAGTTGATTATAATACATTGTGCAAAAGACGAAGGGACTTGTTGCCCACTCATGACTGTACTGACGCCAGAACCTAGCGAAGCAGCTAACAAAGCTGATTTCCCCTCCCTAACACACAGACCTTCAACCTTCTGAAGTGCTTCCTCCATGATATGCAACAATTACCGTTTATATTTGAATACCCTCATATTATGTACTATCTAGTTTTCCTTCTGGCTATGTCAGTTCTCCCACCACTATTGGGAAAGACAAATGGTGATCTTAATTCTGCAATAGGTATGTTAATCTAATATTATGTACTATCTGGGTCCCATCACTTCAGCTTTCCTTCTGGCTATGTCAGTTCCCCCACCTCTAATGGCAATGCTGGGGAAAGACAAATGGTGATCTTAATTCTGCAGTAGGTATGTTCATCTAATATTATGTACTATCTGGGTCCCATCACTTCAGCTTTCCTTCTGGCTATGTCAGTTCCCCCACCTCTAATGGCAATGCTGGGGAAAGACAAATGGTGATCTTAATTCTGCAGTAGGTATGTTCATCTAATATTATGTACTATCTGGGTCCCATCACTTCAGCTTTCCTTCTGGCTATGTCAGTTCTCCAATTACTATTGGCAATGCTGGGGAAAGACAAATGGTGATCTCAATTCTGCAACAGAATGAATTAAAGTATGCTATCCTGGTCCTGTTGCTTTGCCAATTTGAGCTTCCAAGAAAAATTAAATAGCCAACCTGAGTGGTAGTGTGTCTGCCTCACATTCAATAGGATGCGAGTTCAAATCTTGTTTAGGGTGAGTTGCCCGGATAAAGTTTTTTTTCCCTTATTCTGAGAAGACAAATGTCCAGTAACTTTAAGCTCCATGTACTCCAAGATCATTTGAGTTTCATTTCACAGATTTCATTCATCATCTGATATGATCAGTCAGGTTAAAGGACCGATCACAAGCGACCATGAGGGATTTGTGGTGGACAAAGTGGCACAGGGGCAGGTTTTCTCTGGTTTCTGTAAAAGGGGGCATTAAACAATATAAAAAAAACGGTTAAAGGATGTTGAGAAGCTACCAAAAAAAAAAAAAAAAAAAAAAAAAAACAGTAATCTGAATGCATAATTATTCATTTTAAAGCATTTGGGCAGCAAAAAGATACCTTGTATGTGAAATGAGTACATTTCTATATTTTTAAGGATAGGATCAAGGGAAACATAGTTTGTATGTGAAAATATACTTTAATGCGTGAATTATAATGATGTTTCTGATTTTATATAATTATCACATTTAGTATGCATGGATTCATGATTATTTATAATTTATTCCATTAAAAAATGGAAATGGAGTTTTATTTATGGATGCTCTTTAATTGCTGTGATTCTCAGCATTCTATACTAGGCTTGAAAGACTGTAATTTGGTTCATGCGTGCATGTATACATGAATTTAACCTCAGCTATGGTTATATTAATTAGGCTAATAATAGGAGCATTAAACAATTATTATTATTATATTATAGGTTAGATTAATAAGCTATTGCGTTATCATTACTTATAAGACCTTATCTTTGCAGTTAACTAGAATTTTGAATTATTTTTCAACTTTTGTTTTCTCTACATGTATTATCTACATAGTAGGTAGAGTAGCTATTGTATTCCACCCAAAAATTTTATGTCTAGATTTTATTGATGTTTTAAAATACCCTGAATACAAAAGAAAGCATTTTTAAAAAAAGATCTGTGTATCTGTGAACAACATAGCTCAAAAACAAAAAGTTGTTAAATTCCAAACTTGATCTTTAAAAAAAATCCTCTACCCCAAATTACTATTTACATGAAAAATAGTTTTGTTTTTCTAAAAATAGCTCTTAACAATTTTGTTAAAAATACTGTATATTAAATATTTACATAAAACACACACGCACGCATGCACGCTCGCACAGACACGCATGCATGCACGCTCGCTCGCACACACACACACTCTCTATCTGTATCTTTAATTTCCTGGTTATAGCCTCAAGAAGTCTTCTTCATTCTGAATGGCTTTTAAACAAATGATAAACTGTAAGAGATCTTTCTACTAAAAATGTAGTTCTCATTAAAATACATAATGTATAGTTGTGGAGCTAACTATTTCCGAGATATTCTTTGTTATTGGTTTTAATTTTAAAATACTTATTCTTTTCTCAAACAGGGAGCCGTCCATATTTCTTTTGTTTTACTACTGGCCATGTAAAGAGAAGGGAATTTCAGTGAAAATCACTTTATCCTAGAGTATTCCCATACTTTCCTTCTATGTATAAACTCTGTATAACTTAGTAATAAGACAATTTCTGCTAATGTTTATCTTGATTAGTATGAAGTAGATAAAAAGAATAATGTTTGGTAGAATAGGTGGAGAAAGTCATGTGAATGGAATACACCAAATTTTTAATACCTAAAATAACCAGCCGAAATATGATCTAATGGCTCATAATTTTAGCATAAGACCAAAATGTGCATCTTATAGGGTTATATCCTAGTGTCTCAAGTTAGAATGTTGTCCATCCTGACAGGTGGCATCTTTTTTTTTTTTAGTAACCTCTTATTGTCTGCATCCCCTATAGTCACTATTACAATGAAATATGAATGGAAAATGAACACTGTCTTTGATAATTAAATGATCTTATACACAGGTTAGCAGGTTAAAGTTAAAATGCTACAATTAGACTAAACAATTCAATGCTATAACTGGGATTTGAACCATGGATCTCTGCATTAATCTAATAGAAAGATGGTGTAAATTCTGTTGGGTATGTTATCTGAATATTAATTCTAAAATGCCTGTGGTTTACAAAAAATATTGTCACTTTTGGGCGAGCATGGTAGCTCAGTTGTTAGAGCAGGATACAGAAAGCATATATACATAGCTAATTTCTCGGCTATGGCATTGAACTTTTCAGCCTGAACAGTTTTTTTTTACTTTCTCTACACACATTTAATGGGTAGAGAAGGTGTTGCATTCTGCCTAAAAATTTGCTAAAGATATTTTTCAGGAAATATGTTTTGAGTACCTCAGAATCCAAAACAAGCAATTTTAGAAAGAGGTAGGGGATGTGTCTGTGGGGGGTGCAGGTGCGTGGGCGTGTGCATGCTCTCATTACCAGAATATTTTAGGGAATATTCATTTTCTTGAAAAATCTACTAATGATTTTGATTAAAATACCATATCATAAAGTAATTTACTTGACAAATAAAATATATTAATTTTCTAGGATATCATCTTCATTCTGAAGGAATTTTGTATAATCTATGCATAGATGGAAAATGTACTACACCAAGAATGTAGATCGCTTTAGAATGTGCAAATGATTGCTTATTGTGGCATAGGCCATATTTAGGATATTGTTCAAGTAGTTTACACATAGTCATTATTTTAAAGTCCTGTTGATTCTCAGTTGTTTGGGTGGCTGAACATAAGACTACTGCTGGTTCTTCTATAAGAAAAGTGTAATGTAACTACTTCTGCAAAGGTTTAGCTCAATTAACATGAATCAGATTTTTTATTTCTGAGGTTCACACACATAGATTCGCGCGCGCTAGCGCGCACACACACACACACATACACACACAGATTCGCACACACACATACACACAGATTCGCGCACACACAGATTCGCACACATACACACAGATTCGCGCGCGCTAGCGCGCACACACACACACACATACACACACAGATTCGCACACACATACACACAGATTCGCACACATACACACAGATTCGCACACATACACACAGATTCGCGCGCGCTAGCGCGCACACACACACACACACATACACACACAGATTCGCACACACATACACACAGATTCGCACACACATACACACAGATTCGCACACATACACACAGATTCGCGCGCGCTAGCGCGCACACACACACACACATACACACACAGATTCGCACACACATACACACAGATTCGCACACATACACACAGATTCGCGCGCGCTAGCGCGCACACACACACACACATACACACACAGATTCGCACACACATACACACAGATTCGCACACATACACACAGATTCGCGCGCGCTAGCGCGCACACACACACACACATACACACACAGATTCGCACACACATACACACAGATTCGCGCACACACACATAGATTCGCACGCAAACACATACACACAGATTCGCACGCAAACACATACACACAGATTCGCACACATACACATTAGATTCGCACGCAAACACATACACACAGATTCGCACGCAAACACATACACACAGATTCGCACACATACACATAGATTCGCACGCACACAGATTTTCACAGATTCGCACACAAATACATACACACAGATTCGCACACATACACACAGATTCGCACACATACACACAGATTCGCACGCACGCACACACACAGATTCGCACACATACACACAGATTCGCACGCACGCACACACACAGATTCGCACACATACACACAGATTCGCACACATACACACAGATTCGCACGCACGCACACACACAGATTCGCGCTCGCACACACACATACACACAGATTCGCACACATACAGATTCGCACACACACACACACACATTCGCACACACACACAGATTCGCACGCACACATACACACATATTCGCACAGATACACACAGATTCGCACGCACGCACACACACAGATTCGCACACATACACACAGATTCGCACGCACGCACACACACAGATTCGCACACATACACACAGATTCGCACGCACGCACACACACAGATTCGCACACATACACACAGATTCGCACACATACACACAGATTCGCACGCACGCACACACACAGATTCGCGCTCGCACACACACATACACACAGATTCGCACACATACAGATTCGCACACACACACACATTCGCACACACACACAGATTCGCACGCACACATACACACATATTCGCACACACACATACAGATTCGCACACACACATATACACACATATTCGCACTCACACATACACACAGATTCGCACTCACACATACACACAGATTCGCACACACACACACACATACACACAGATTCGCACACATACAGATTCGCACACACACACACATTCGCACACACACACAGATTCGCACGCACACATACACACATATTCGCACACACACATACAGATTCGCACACACACATATACACACATATTCGCACTCACACATACACACAGATTCGCACTCACACATACACACAGATTCGCACACACACACACATACACACAGATTCGCACACACACACACACACATACACACAGATTCGCACACACACACATACACACAGATTCGCACACACACACACATACACACAGATTCGCACACACACACACATACACACAAATTCGCACACACATATACACACAAATTCGCACACACATATACACACAAATTCGCACACACATATACACACAAATTCGCACACACACATACACACAGATTCGCACACACACATACACACAGATTCGCACACACACATACACACAGATTCGCACTCACACATACACACAGATTCGCACACACACACATACACACAAATTCGCACACACATATACACACAAATTCGCACACACACATACACACAGATTCGCACACACACATACACACAGATTCGCACACACACATACACACAGATTCGCACGCACACATACACACAAATTTGCACACACATACACACAGATTCACACATACACAGATACAAATTCGAGCACACACAGATTCGCACACACACATATACACACACAGATTCGCACACACATATACACACACTTACATAGACACAAATTGATCCATGTACAAACACAGACTCTCTCATACACAGATATAATACAGACTTGCACACTAATTCAGACTTAAACAAATTACATACTAACACATACACACAGATTCAGACACAAGTACACAAGCACAGACTGTCACACATGGAAAAACTTGCACACCAGCACAGACTTGCAAACACACATAGATTTCCACTCACCTATGTAGACACTTTCAAATATAAACTCACACACATAGAGATACATATACACAAACACAGAATTAAACATAGACACATATACATGTTGTACTTACTATAGGTAAGTAGTAGAAATACAATTGATTTACCGTGTAAAAAAGTATTTTAAAATTCTGTACTATATCATAAATATCTGAAACATATTAAAGACTGGTGCAGGGTAAGCTATATAGTTAGAATGATTGATCACTGCCAGCTGGAATTTGTTTTGTATGCTGCTGTAGGTTTCCATGATGACTTAAGTAGCTTATATGACTAAAGTGCTACTTTTCCGTTTGTCCGACGAACAAATGTTTTAGAGCATGTCCAAAAAAATTAAAAGTTCTGTCAATTTCTTATTATGTGTCATTTCAAGATTGAAGACAAGCAGAATCTAGAACCTGTCTTGATGTTTTTATATTTAAATTTTATAGTAGTAGTTTATACCATGTGTTCATTTTGCAGAAAATTGAAAGTTCACTAATTCCATCCTATCAAATTTTGTTCGAAGGCTAAGTATGAATAAAAAACAACAATGATACAGAAATTTTAAAACCTAGAAGGCAGTGCCCAAATTATGTACTTGTCTGAATGCTCAGCCTCAGGACTTTTTACTTTATCTACACATACTTTTACATAGTGTATAGAGAAGGTGTTGAATTCCACCCAAAAATTCCATATCAGAATTTCCCCTGTATCCCAAAAAAGTATTTTTAGAAAAGAATGTGTGCGTGCACACGTCTCTCTCTCCCTCTCCCTCTCTGGAAGAAATTTCGAAAATGTTGATGTATAAAATAAAATGTATATTTTGAAAATTCTGGGAATAACCTATGAAAATTACTTTATTCTGGATGAATTTTACGGAGTTTTGCAAAACGCAAGAGAGAGAGAGATAAAAACTTATCATACAAAAAATGTAGAGCACGTTAAAACACACAATTTATTTAAAATACATTTTTTTCGTGCAGTTGGTCATTTTTTAGATAATCCTTGTTATTGGTTTCAGCTTTAAAAAAACATACTTTTCTCATACGGGAATTTGTCAACTAGTAGCCATACAAACAAAGGAACTTCAGTCACATAGCAACCAGCTTTTGACTATCATTAACCTATACTACTCCCTTATTTCGCTTTTACTTACAAGGAAGCAATTAATAAGACTATTTCTGCTAATTTTTTCTCGATTAGCATGAAGTAAATAGAAGCATAAGCTTTTTAACAATAATTTGTTGCAGATGTAGAGAAAGTCGTGTGAATGGAACACATCAGTTTTTTGTTGAATAGGCCATTCCGAGGTATTCCTTGTCATTCTCTAAATGTTGTACTTATCTCAACTGGGAAGTCGGCATGCTTACTTTAAACAGCAACCAGCTTTCTGCTATGTTTATCTCGATTAGCATGAAATACATAGAAGAAAAAAACTTGTGCAAGAATAGTTTATTGGAGAACATGTAGAGAAAGTCACGTGAATATAATACATGAGGGTTTTTCATAATTCTCTGTTCAAAGCACCGAAGTAGAAGTAAACAAACACCACTGCTTACGAAGATTGTAAATAAGCCAGTGGCAGGATGAGGTAAGTCGTAAAAGATGAGGCATGCGCAAAAGGGATATGGGAACAGTGAGGTGATACGGTCGATCAGTTAGAAGGGGTAGTTGCTTTGCTGTGTTGAAGTGAACAGTGTCGTGAATAAACATCTTATGTGTTCCATTCACATGACTTTCTCTACATCTCTGCAACAATTATTGTTAAACAAAGAGCGAAAGGAAGTGTTAGTGATAGTCAAAAGCTGGTTATTATGTGACTGAATTTTGTTTTGTTTTTTTGTGTAGTTTAACGTCCTTTAACCTGGTTTGGTCATATCGGACGATGAATGAAATTGATGATATGATGCTCAAATGATCTCGGGGTCCATGGAGCTTAAATTTTCTCGACATTCGTCTTCTCAGGATAAGGGAAAACCCCGAAAAAAACCTTACCCGGGTAACCCTAAGCGAGATTCGAACTCACGACCGTGACTGAAGTTCTTTTGTTTGTATTTGACAGGAGTTAACAAATTCGTGTATAAGAAAAGTATGTTTTTTAAAGCTGAAACCAAAAACAAGTAATATCTCAAAAACGATCAACTCCACGAAAAAAAATGGATGTAACATAAATTATGTGTTTTAACATGCTCTACATTTTTGTGTAGTTATATTTATCTGTCTCTTACGGTTTAACAGTAATACAAAATTCCGCCAATTTCATTCGGAATAAACTAAGCTTCAGAGGCTATTCCCGGAAAATTCAAGATATACATTTTATTTGTCAGGTAAATATCTTTAATATACGATATTTTAATCAAAATCGTTAGAGCCATTTTGGAGAAAATCAAATTTTTCGAAAAAAAATCCATTTAATTGTAGCTTGGGGTGGGAGGATTTTTCTCAAAATCTTCCTGTCGCATCCCTGCAAGATACTAAACTTAAATACCAAGTTTGGTATTTTACCGACTTTTCGTTTTTGAGTTATCGTGTTCACAGACACACGAACTTTTTCTGAAAATACTTTTTTTATATACAGGGGACCCTAAAACATATATTTCCGGTGAAATCTCGGTATTGAATTTTTGGGTGCATTAGCAATACCTTCCATATACACTATGTACATAGTACGTGTAGAGAAAGTAAAAATGGGTACGGGTTGAAATGGACTGCGTATTTGTGCCATACAGATCGGATCTATTGCTTAATATCCAATTCACATTGTGAGTGGTCTGGGAATTATCCGTGTGGCGTGTCATTGGTAAAACAACCTTGAAATATTTTCGTGTACACGTGCTGTGTACATAGTGGGTAGAGAAGGTATTGTGTTCCACCCAAAAATACGATACCGAGATTTCACCGGAAATACATGTTCTGAATTGTAAAAAAGCATTTTTGGAAAAAGGGTCATGTGTGTTGGTGAACAGTATATCAAAAACGAAAAGTTTTTTAAATACCAAACGTATTTAAGTTCAGTATATTTCAAGGATGCGATACGAAGATTTTCAAGAAAATCCCCTACACCAAACTAGAAAGTTTTTTCGAAAATTTTAGCTTCTCAAAATTGATTAAAATACATGTTTCAGATATTTTCATCACAAAATGTGTATCTTGAATTTTCAGGGAAATGTCTCTGAAGATCTCTTCATTCTGGATGAATTTTAGTATAACTAGTAAACCGTAAGAGAGACAACATTTCTGTAAAAAAATACACAATTTATATTAGCTATTTTTTTTTCTTTATGTTGACAATTTCCGAGACATTTCTTGTTATTGGTTTCAATTTTAAAATACTAATATTTTTACTATATTTTTCTGGGTTATTCGTCTTTTATCTCTATAGTTTTATTCCAGACCATACAAACAACCGAATTTAAATTGTATTGTATTGCAACCAACTTTTAAAAAAATTGACTATCGCTTTATTCTAGTGCACTCCCTTATTTCCTTTCTGCTTATAAGAAACTAAGTAATAAGACAATTTCTGTTAATGTTTATCTCGATTAGCATGAAGTAGATAGAAGAATAATCTACTGTAAACATATTTTGTTTACAGAACAGGATGAGAAAGTCATGTGAGCTCAATAAAAACACGCGATTTATCGACATTCTCCGAAACTTAAAACGCAACCCTAAGCCGCAAAGTGTTGCCGACGAATGGATATTAGAAGAATGTTCGGGCGCAGCCGAGGGCTCTGCGCATCTGTAGCCCCAGTCGTATAGGAGGTAAGGAGGGACAGTATGGGAAACGCCCCATTCTGGTGTCTAGACGCTCCGCAGTAAATAATAAATTCAGTTTCCCTTATTAAGAGCAATATTAGCTGCTGAAACCAATGTAAACTGTTATCTTCAATCTTAAGCTTACATACTTGAAAATTAGCAAATTTGATATCAGAAAAAAAAGAGCTGAAGGCCCTAACTCAAATAGTTTCTCGGAAAACACAAATATTTTTAACTAGCGAAAATCTCGCAAATTGTCAAAAACGGCCGTGTCCATTCCAATGTTTTTACACAAGTATGATACATTTATTTTGAATAAATAATAAAATGCTTGATTTAGGTTGAAGATATTACCTACTTGTGGAGAAATATAGCTCTATTTTATGAAGTTGGTATTAAACGTTTCCTTGTTACTTTATCTAGCACGCCTGTACAATGTATATAGTAGGTAGAGAAGGTATTGTATTCCACCCAAAAAAATTGGTACCAGATTTCATCAGCAATACATGTTTTTTGGGCCCCCTGAATCAAAAAAAAAAAAAAAAGTCAGCTAAATGCCAAACTTGGTATTTAGGTTCAGTATCTTCCAAGCATGCGACACGAAGAGTACCCTGTACATGGAACATTTTTCGAAAAATTTAATACTCTCAAAAATTGCTAACGATTTTGATTAAGATATTTTCGAGACAAACGAAATGTATATTTTGAATGTTCTGGGAATGCTTCTGAAAACCTCTTCGTTCCGTAAGAGATATGCAAAAAAAATTGCTATACATAAATATACATCTCATTAAAACACACAATTTTTGCAAATACATCTTTTATATAATTAGCTGTTTCCGAGATATTCCACGTTATTGGTTTCAGTTTTAACTACTTAAAATTTTCTCAAACGGGAAGTTATCGTTCGTTTCATATTCGGGAATGCAAAAGAGAATCGAACTACAACTGTTTCACTTAGGGATAAACTTTTAAAACTTTTGACTATCACTTTATCCTAGTGTATTCTCTTCTACTTACCAGGAAGCAAGCAATAAAACAATTTCTGTTAGTGTTTATCTGGATTAGCACGAGGTAGATAAAAGCATATTTTGTAAGAAAAATGTGTTTGTGTAACAGCTAGAGAAAGCTAGGTGAGTGAAACACATCCGAATTTTTCAAGCATATATTTTCACAGATGATACACAATCTATATATATTTATTTATTTATTTTTACTTTCTCTACAAGTACTATGTACGTAGTCTATAGAGAAGGTAATGCATTCCACCAAAAAATTCGATACCGAGATTTCACCGGAAATACATATATGTTTTAGGATCCCATGTATAAAAAAAAAAAGCATTTTCACAAAAAGGTACGTGTGTGTGTGTGTCCATGTGTCTGTGAACACGATAACTCAAAAACGAAAATTCGGTAAGATACCAAACTTGGTATTTAGGTTTAGTATCTTCCAAGGATGCGACCGAAGATTTTCAAGAAAATCCCCCCCACCCCAAACTACCAATTTACATGGAAAAAATGTTGAAAATTTTGATTTTCTTAAAAATGGCTCCAACAATTTTGATTAAAATCTCTAATATTTACCCGACAAATAAAATGTATATCTTGAATTTTCTGGGAGTATCCTCTGAAGACTACTTTATTCTAGATGAATTTTACGGATTTTTGCATAACTGCTAAACCGTAAGAGATGGACAAAAACTTACAACACAGAAAATGTAGAACACCTTAAAACACACAATTAATGTTATATACATTTTTTTCGTGGAGTTGATCGTTTTTGAGATATTCCTTGTTTTTAGTTTCAGCGTTGAAAAACTTAACTTTTCTCACACAGGAATTTGTCAACTCGTGTCCATACAAAGGAACTTCAGTTACATAGCAACCAGCTTTTGACTATCACTTTAAGCTATGCTACTCCCTTATTTCATTTCTACTTACAAGGAAGCAAGTAATAAGACTAGTACTGCTAACTTTTTGTCGATTAGCATGAAATAAATAGAAGGATAAGCTTTTTAACAATAATTTGTTGCAGAGATGTTGAGAAAGTCATGTGAATGGAACACATAAGATTTTTTAAAAGCTGTAACTAAGATATTAGATTTATTGCAGTTCACTTTAAATAACATATTTCTGAGAGTCTTTATACTACAATTCAAAGTTGTGTCCTTGTTAGTTTCTGAATAAAAAGTACATAAATGTTAGTAACGTAAATATGTAAGCTGTAAGTAAAAGATGCTTATCAGATATATTGGCTATATAGTGGACACTAATTTAGTACACACTTATGAAAGATATGAAAATGTTTAAAAAATGATACACTTTTGCTTATTTCAGTCACCCATCTGTCCATAACCTGAAGAAACCTGCGTCCCTCTGGGATCCACACACACACTCATCGATGTGACAGAAACGCATTTCTGCAATCGCCAATGTTCACCGAAAATCACCCTTTCAAGAAGAAAGTGCAACAGCACCATCTATGCTCGGCTCTAGGGACCTCTGTGCTACAACAATGTCTCTCTATCGCACGACCAATATGTATATATAATAAAACGTGTTATGTTTGAGTTTTAGAAAGCATTCTGAAGATTCGTTTGGCCAGCAAGTTTTTGAACAAAGAACTTCTATACGTATGTTTATATAACTCTACTACTACTACTAATAATTATATAAAACTAAAATATGATTATTGTATTATGCACACACCATGTCACAGTTTACAATACATATTTACAAATATGTTAGAGTATTTTCAATGCAAATGCACAAATTTACAATTATGTATTAAAGTATAAAATATCATTTGGATCTGACTTTACAGACCCTAAATACTAAAAAGTTAATTTGACACACACGTACAGTGTTCATGAAATATACTTATCAGAAATACGTAAAGTTTATATTGAGTAGTGGACACTTATTTAGCACACACATATGACAATGTTACTAAAACGATACACTTTTGCTTGTTTCAGTCACCCATCGTGCAATAACCTGAGAAAAATGCGTCCCACTGGAGTCGATGTACAGAAATGGCACCGGCATGCTCTCCTCGACAGATACGCATTTCTGCAGCGCAGAGTTGCCACGTCCACCGAAAGTAACTGCAGCTACAACAATATCTCATCGCGTGTACAAAATATAACCAATATATTTGTACAATACTGACTGATATTTTAAAACGAAAGCATGAATGTTTATAACAAAATGTGTTATGTTTTATATTTAGAAGTAATCGTTTATAATTTAAACCTAATATAGCTCATGATAATTTTCCTTGACAAAGAAATGCAATTGATAATTTAAGAAAGTCAACTTTTACGAACTCGCTCATTTGTTTTGTTGGTTATATTGTTAACAGAGTACCAGTTGATGGTAGTGTTTTATTTGTACCTGATCAAGAAATGCTGTTGTAACGTTGACGAATACTGTAATGTATGGCTTCTGACAATAAAGTGAATTATTAGCGAGTTCTTGTGATGTTCTCTTTTCTAAGCTTCCCTTCATGCCCACAAGAACTAGCTAAACTTTGCTAATGATCATATCCAAGGAATATAAACCTAATTTTTTATATCATGTTAGCATTACTTTACAGCAGTTAAGTCACTATAGTTGAAATATAACACAAATCTTGCAAAGAGACTTGAACCCGGGTCTCCAGAACGGAAAACAATCACTTAAACTATTTGGCTGTACTGCAGTTAACGATTTAGTAGCTTTCCCCCTCTATTATAGCATATAGGAGGGAGAATTAAATAGAAAAAAAAAGGGTAATGCTTGTGCTAGAAATCGAACCCAGAACCCTTGCTTCATACCATGACTTTAACCACTCGGCTGTTTTTCAGTTAGCAAGTAACTCACATTTTTATAATCATAAAGCATTGCAGCAGGAATTAAACAGGGGAAAAAAAAAAAGCTCATAGGATTCGAACCCGGATCATCTACTTTCTAATCATTGCCTTTATCCACTCGGCATCTAAGTACTTACTGAATTAGTTCCATTTTTATCTATATTACCACATAGAAGGTTAAATGTTATATAGAGGAAAAAGCTTTAAAGCACTAGGTGGGACTCGAACCCAGATCCCGCTCGTCGTAGTTCATGGCTCTAACCACTGTACTACAAGACAGCTGTGGAACATAAGCATTTAATTCTAGAAGTGTTTCATAAATCCCCATGCGCTGTTACAATATTCAAGTCGACATAAAATCACCTGCCAGCAACGGGATTCGAACCTGAAATTCTTTGATTAGAACCATCCAACTTATCCATTCAGCTACGAATGAGCTGTCTGAAAGAGGAGTTTAAATATATTTTATACCCTCTGAATGATGAACACGCAAAATCTGCCCCTTACACTTGCATCCTTGAAAATTAGTAATTCTAAAATCTCAAATTTTATTTTCCGTCAGAATTTATCAATTTCTATATACTGTCTAGCAGGATATAGCTCGAAATCCTCTGGAGATCAACTTCTGCATTCGAAATTACATCCTACACATTTTACACCATAACTCCTGAACAATTAAAAATTTCAGAAAACTCGGACCAGATCTGAATTCTGCTAATCTTCAGCTTTCCAATAAGATATCACATGAAACAATTATTCAATTTACAACCGAATTATTACTTCGAAGTTTCAACAATATACACACGTTTTACGTCATAACTTTTTAATAAACTCAGATATCAAAAAACTAAGACCGGTTCTGAATTCTGCGCGTCTTCAACTTTCAGATTCCACTGCAAACTCAAAATTTTTGGTCGGACCCCAAAAAATGGCAAGACTGGGATTTTCGACCTTTTTTCGAAACTTTAAATGCGAATAAGTTCTCTAAGCATAAAGATAGAGCCTCAAACATATTTTTTATGGGGAGCTAATTTTTTGGTAAATTTTTTGGTAGTTTTCAAAATTCAAAATGTGGCCCAGGAGTAGAGAAACAAATAGTTTTATTTTTCAGAAAACGGCCAAAACCAGGTTCCAGCCGGGCTACTTGGCTATTGACCATCACGGATTTCTATGAAATTTGGTATATTTGTAGTTTGAAAGCCCAGGATCAAGAATCTGGCCTTCGTTTCTCGAAATTGCTGTTTATTTGCATTTTGTGACGTGTCAAAGTTTATGACAACCGACTTTAGCCAGCTGTAACTTCAATACTAGTGGGGCTAGGACAAAAATTTAAACTGTTTCGTCATCTATGGAGTCTAAAGAATGTCCCTGACACAAAAATTTTGAAATCTATTTTTGAAAAAAACGTTTAAAAAAATAAAACCCGGAGGTTGCGTAGCGAATCCAGAACTCCTGATTGTGAAGTCCGTGTGCTGACCACTCAGCCAGCTAAGCAATGCTCACACGTGCGGTAAGCTCTGCTTTTCTATAATGTACTTTACTTATAGTAGTTTTATACTTAAAATGGATTCTGAAACCCGAAAGACGTGGAAATGCAGTTACCACATGACAGAAATTGGTTTCTTTGCGTGGCTAGGAGTTGACAAATTCCCATATAAGAAAAGTATTTTAAAAATTGAAAAAATGACATGCAAAATCTGTAATTGGTAACTCCAAGGGGGGGGGCGACGTCTAAGACAAATTGTATGTTTTAACGAGACTTACATTTTTTGTGCAGTAAATTTTTGTCTATCTCTTACGGTTTACTAGTTATGAAAATTCTGCAAAATTCATTCAGAATAAAGAGGTCTATAGAGGCTATTCCCAGAAAATTCAAGATATACATTTTATTTTGTATGTAAATACCTTTAACATATAATATTTTTATCAAAATAGTCAGTGCCGCTTTTTTTGAAAAAATCAACATTTTCGATATTTTCCCCATGTAATGGGTAGTTGGGGGTGGAGGGATTTTCCTGAAAATTTTTTTTTGTCACATCCTTGTAAGACACTAAACTTAAATATCAAGTTTGGTATGTTATAAACTTTTCGTTTTTGAGTTATTGTGCCCTGTCTCTCTCTCCCTCTCTCACACACAGACCTCTTTCTATTTTTTTTATACAGGGGACCCTAAAACGTGTATTTCCTGTAAAATCTTGGCACCGAATTTTGACTGGAATGCAATACCTTATCCACCTATGTACCGAGTACTAATTAGAGAACGTAAACATTTTATATAAAGTTTGCATAAAGATTACCATTGCTTTACAGTTTACTTTCTCTGCATGTGCTATGTACACAATGTATAGAGAAGGTATTTTATTGCACCCAAAAATTCCATACCGAGATTTCACCGCAAATACATGTTTTTAGGACCCTCTGTATCAAAACACATCATTTTTAGAAAAAAGATCCCTGTGTGTCTGTGAACACGATTACTCAAAGACGAAGAATCCATAAAATACCAAACTTGTTTAGTATGTTCCAAGGGTGCGATAGGAAGACTTGAGGAAAATCCCCGACCCCAAACTAACCCAAATTTTTCGTTATTTTTAATTTTTTCAAAAATGGCTCTAACGATTTTGAATAAAATACCGACTAAATACAAACGAAATGTATGTTTTGAATTTTCTGGGAATAGCCTCTGAAGATCTCTTTATTCTGGATGAGTTTTGCATAGAGCTTAAACCGTAAGAGATCGACAAAAAACTTACTACATAAAAATGTTGTAAACACATGTCATATAAGCTTTTATTTGTATAACTGGCCAGTCTTAGATATTACTTGTTATCAGTTTTCAGCTTTAAAATACTTATACTTTTTTCAAACGGAACCATACAAAGCAAACTGAATCGCTTTTAATAAAAAAATATCTGATGTGTTCCATTCACATGGCTTTCTCTACATCTCTACAACAAATTATTGTTAAAAAGCTTATCCGTCTATTTACTTCATGCTAATCAAGAAGAAATTAGCAGAAATAGTCTTATTATTGTTTCTTTGTAAGTAGAAGCGAAATAAGGGAGTACCTTAGGTCAAAATGATAGTCAAAAGCTGGTTGCTATGTGACTGAAGTTCCTTTGTTTGTATGGACACGAGTTGACAAATTCCTGTATGAGAAAAGTAAAGTCTTTTAAAGCTGAAACCAAATACAAGGAATACCTCAAAACGGATCAACTCCACGAAAAACAAGTATATAATATAAATTGTGTGTCTTAACGTGCTCTAAGTTTTTGTCCATCTCCTACGGTTTACCAGTTATGCAAAATTCCGTAAAATTCATCCAGAATAAAGTAGTCTTCGGAGGCTATTCCCAGGAAATTCAAGATATACATTTTATTTGTCATGTAAATATCTTTAATATACGATATTTTAATCAAAATGGTTAGAGCCATTTTTGAGAAAATCAACATTTTTGAAAAAAGTTCCATGTAAAGGGTAGTTTGGAGTGGGGAGATTATTCTCAAAATCTTCGTGTCGCATTCCTGGAAGATACTAAATTTAAATGCCAAGTTTGGTATTTTACCGACTTTACGTTTTTGAGTTATTGTGTTCACAGACACACGCACACACGGACTTTTTTTTCTGAAAATACTTTTTTTTGGACACGGGTGACCCTAAAGCATATATTTCCGGTGAAAGCTCGGTATCGAATTTTTGGGTGGAGTGCAATATCTTCTCTGTACACAATGTACCTAGTACGTGTAGAGAAAGTAAAATTTTGATGTGTTGCATTCACATGACGTTCTCTAACTGTTTCAAATACAGACTATTCTTACAAAATATAATTTTATCTACTTGATGCTAATCAAGATAAACATTAACAGAACTTGTTTTATTACTCGCTTCCTTGTAAGAAGAAGCGAAATAAGGCAATACATTAATCTAAAGCGATAGTCAAATCTTTTAAAATCTGGTTGCTATGTGCAACAATTGGAGTTTGGTTCGCTTTGCATGGTCCCGTTTAAAAAACGTTACGTAGTCTTAAACTGAAACAAATAAGTTATTTTTACAATATATTTTTTTTCCACACGTACTATATCCATAGTGTATAGAGAAGGTATTGTACTGCACCCAAAAATTCATTACCGAGATTTCACCGCAAATATATGTTTTAGGATCTCCTGAATCCAAAGAAAGCATTTTTAGAAAAATATTTGTCAGTGTGTGTGTGTGTGTGTGTGTGTTTGTGTGTGCGTGCGATACGAAGATTTTCAAGAAAATCCCCCACCCCCAACTACCCTTTACATGGAACATTTTTCGAACATTTTGATTTTCTCAAAAATGGTTCTAACGATTTTGATTAAAGTATCGTATATTAAAGATGTTTACATGACAAATAAAATGTATATCTTGAATTTTCTGGGAACAGCCTCTGATGACCTTTTTATTCTGGATGAATTTGACATAACTGATAGTAAAAAAAACTGCTTAACAGAAAATGTAGAGCTCGTTAAAACACACAATTTATGTTATATACATTTTTTTCTTGGAGTTGACTGTTTTTAAAATATTACTTATTATTAGTTTCAGTTTTAAAATGATTAATACTTTTCTCATACGAACATTTCTCAACTCCGCCCATACAAAGGAACTTCAATCATATAGGAACCAGGTTTTAAAACATTTGACTATCACTTTAACCTAGTGTATTCCCTTATTTCCCTTCTACTTACAAGGAAGCAAGTAATAAGACCATTTCTGCTAATTTTTATTTTCTTCACGTGCTATGTACATAGTATATAGAGAAGGTATAGCATTCCACCCAAAATTAGATACACAGATTTCACCGGAAATAAACGTTTTAGGGTCTCCTGTATCCAAAAAAAGTATTTTCAGAAAAACGTCCATGTGTGTGGGTGTGTGTTTGTCAAAAACGAAAAGTTTGTTAAATACCAAATTTGGTATTTAAATTCAGTACCTTCCAAGGATGCGACCGAAGATTTTCAATAAAATCCCTTCACCACCAACTTCCCTTTACATGGAAAGAATTTCGAAAATGTTGGTTTTCTCAAAAATGGTTCTAGCGATTTTGATTAAAATACCGCATACTAAAGATGTTTGCACGACAAATAAAATGTATATCTTGAATTTTCTGGGAATAGCCTGTGAAGACCTCTTTATTCTGGATGAATTTTGCATAATTAGTAAACGTAATAGATAGACAAAAACTTACTACAATAAATATGTATATCTCATTGAAACACACAATTTATGTCATATACATTTTTTTCGTAGAATTGACCAATTCCTTGCTATTAGTTTCAGTTTTAAAATACTTAAAAGCTTTTCGCATACGGGAATTTGTCGATTCCTGGCAATGCAAAGAAACGAATTTCATTCACAAGGCAAGCAGCTTTTAAAAGATTTGAGCAACGTTTTAGCTTAATGTATTCCATTATTTCCCTTCTACTTACAAGGAATAATTTCTGCTTAATGTTTATCTCAATTAGCATGAAGTAGACAGAAGAATAAGCTTTTTAACGATAATTTGTTGCAGAGATGTAGTGAAATTCATGTGAATGAAACACATCAGAATTTTTGTTTTTATTTTGAACAACCTTGTGTTTAAAGTTTGTAAACAGAAAGCTCGGCAACTATTCTGTCGTACCCGTGTTGCGGGTGGCGTTGTTCTCAGGCGTTTTTGGGATTTAAATATAAGGCTTGGATAAATAGCCCGGTATAGTAACCCAGGATGTTAAGATTTTACTTTAATACGTCTAGACAAAGTAAATTGTAAAAATGTCTCAAATAGTTCGCTTTTGGCAGCCTCCAGCTGGAGGAAATACACTTTATTTCTCTCTCTCCCTCCCTCCCTCTTTCTCTCTCAATGCATGTATACAAGAATGCAACCAAACGACAAACTATATTAGCGTTTAGCCCCTAAAGGGAACATAACCTATATTTTGCCTCAAGCATAATTTATTTCACCCATTTTATTTATTCGTCGTCCGATATGACCCACCAAATTAAAGGATATTAAACATAGAAATCTGAAATGCTCTATTGACATGACTTTCTTATATATTCAAATCAACAACAACAGCATAACAAAATATTGTTACAAAAGCGTGTTTTAATATCACCAAAAGTATTATTGTTTTTGCTAAGCGAACCATCAATCACTAAGTCCGTTTAACGGAAAAAGACTTCATAACATTTAAATTAAAACTGATTCGTTTCGTACTAGACGTTATAAAAATTGTAATATAAACAACGAAAAGTAACGAACAAACAAAAAGAAGAATCACTTGAAACTAGTTATTGTTCTAACAAATATTAAATTGTGAATTAACCTTTAACTTATTTATTTATTGAAACAATAACAACTCTCCATATTTATGGGCTGCCAACAGGGACAGAGTAAAGCAGGCAAATTCTAAATTAACTATCTAAAAAAACGAAAAAAAAAAAACCAAAAAAAACTTGAACCTCTTCTATAAATATAATGAAATATCGATAGTTTTCATTGTATAGCAATCGAAAAGGAAACTAAACAGCAAAAGGATTATTAAACATAGATAATATAAAATTAACACACAATAAATAATTTATATCAAAGACATATAGGCCGAGGAAATACTAAAAATGGTTATTATACAAATGATTTCGAAGAATAGAAATTGAACCTCTTATTGCAGATATGACAATTTCTTTTATTTTCCCCTTCTTCAGTCCTAACTTCTTCCAGGTATTGAACAAATGTGAGGGAATGGTGCCCCGAGCTCCGACCATCAGACCATTTACCTCTATAATATTCAGATCGTATTTTGTCTTGAAGTATGGGATTGTGGGTGTGTAAATATTCCTTTTCTCTTTATCAACGTCCTCTGGTTCAAACCTATCGGTAGGGTCGATGATAAATCCTATTTTCGTGTCTTCTCGAATTGCTGTCATCTAGTGCTACCGTTAGCTTCCAGTCCGTGGACTTCTTCAAAGACTTTGTAGTTGTTCGTTCGCAGTTCGTCGGCGATCATTGAGCGAATTTTGTGATGGCGAGAGTTGCGTAATAGTTCTCCCAAGACGTGTGCAACTGTTTCTATCTCTCTGTGGCATCGCCGGCAGAGGCGAAATGTGTCAAGTCTGAAGCAAACGCCCTGGCAAAAAGTTCACAAAACGGTTCGTTTAATAAGGTTAGGATGAATGTCTACGTTTGTTTGTAAAATCACAAGAGCTGTAAATAGATTTATCCGGGTTGAAAAATACGTGATAGTCAAAAAGTAATGTACATATAACCAACATGGCGAATTCAAAGAATTCTTATATGTTGTCTCTTGACGAAGAATATAATTTCTTAAAAACACATATATCAAAGATATAAATTATGCATCAGCCTTTCATACGGGTCCTATATACTACTATGCAGATAAAAATCAGTCTTTCTTTATCCGTTGTTTCATGTTTTGGCGGTAGGTATACCCTACGTTGACTTCTTAATGGTTTACTTAAAAGAAGCAAGCCAGTATAGTTGGTCATGCGCTTTTGGTTCAGACCAATGAACATCGCATTCATATTTATGTAAAACTGGCGCCTTGAAAATTGACAAAAGAGAGGTGGAAAAAAGAAAGAATCGCTAACTTTCAAGCATGCCCGTCAGATAACGGTTAGGAAAGGGCAACACTTAAACAAATATCTTAAGAACGAGAAAGTTTATTTGATACAAATTGTGTACTTTAATGACCTCTAAGTGTTTTCTGTAGTTAGATTTTGTCTTTGTCTTAAGGTTTAACAGTTATGCGAAACTCATTGAGAGCGAAGAGAACTTAGGAAGCTATTCCCAGAAAATTCAAGATATACGTTTCATTCGTCACAAAAATGTCTTCAACACATGGCATTTTAATCAATATCGCTAGCCGTTTTGGAGAAAATCAAAATGTTCGATAAAGTTTAGTTTTGGGTGGGGGGATTTTCTTGAAAATCTTCGTGTCGCATCCTTGGGAAATACTGCACTTAAACATCAAATTTGGCATTTTACCGACTTTTCGTTTTTGAGTCATCGTGTTCACAGACAGACGGACACACACGCACACACAAGGAACTATTTCTAAAAATTTTTGTTTTGGACTCGGAAGACCTTAAAACGTGTATTTTCGGCGAAATCTTGATATGAAATTGTTTTACCTTCTCTATACACTATGTACATAGTACACATAGAGAAAATAAAAAAAAAAATATATAATAATCATTATTAGCTGCAGCTGTGTGCATAATCAATAAAAACCAAAATTCTTGGGCCATTTACCATGTGCTTGAAGAGTTCGCACAACGTTTGCTGCTTGAATTGTCGTTCTGGACGAATATTGTCAGAACACAACTCAGACTTCTAAACACGATTCAGAGTTGAGAATTGTGGTTTAGATGATTTAGGTTTCACTCCCGAGCCCTGAGGTCATTATTTTACTAACTAAAAACTTACGCCTGCTATGCACACTAGGCCTGGACAAATGATTCCGCAACTCGAGAATTTCGATACTGGGCATTTCCTCTTCTTTACTCGCTAACCTTCCTCATATGGAGAACTTACATCCCCAAGTTAAGACCTGTTGAAATGAAATGTAGTTTTATTTATGGACGCTCTTTAATTGCTGTGGTCCTCAGCATACCATTTTATACTGGGCATGAAAGACAGCTTAATTTTGCTCAGAAGCCTCTTTATCAGGATTGAGGTTCTTGAAAATCTTTGTGTCACATTCTTGCAAGATACCAAACTTAAATACCAAGTTTGATATTTAACAGTTTTTGTTTTTGAGCTATGCTGCGCACAGACACACACAGGCAATCAGACACATGCGCACACAGACCTTTTTCTAAAAGTATGTGTTCAATTCACATGACTTTCTCTACATCAAATTATTGTTAAAAAGCTTATTCTTCTATTTCATGCTAATTGAAAAAAACATTAGCAAAAATCGTCTTATTACTTGCTTCCTTGTAAGTAGAAGCGAAATAAGGGAGTAGCATAGGTTAAAGTGATAGTCAAAAGCCAGTTGCTATGTGACTGAAGTTCCTTTGTTTATACAGACAAAAGTTGCCAAATTCCTGTATGAGAAAAGTATGTTTTTTAAAGCTGAAACCAAAAACAAAGAATATCTACAAAACGATCAACTCCACGAAAAAATGTATAAGGTATAAATTGTGCGTTTTAATGATCTCTACACTTTCTATTCAGTAAATTTTTGTCTATCTCTTATGATTTACCAGTTATGCAAAATTCCAAAAAATTCATCCAGAATAAAGATGTCTTCAGACGCCATTACCAGAAAATTCAAGATATACATTTTATTTTTCAGGTAAATTTCTTTAATAAACAGTATTTTAATCAAAATTGTTAGAGCTATTTTTTGGGACAGTAAAAATTTACATTTTTCCATTCAAAGGTTAGCTGTTTTGTTTTTGCACAGCAGCTGCATTTTCTTCAGTCAGTGCTCAACGTTTGATGAAGCTCGGGCTCTTTTAAACTCTTAAAACCACCAAAAAACAGTGGCAGAGGAAGGAGCATTATCCTCATTTAAACCAATTTTAAAAACATTGTGCCAAAGTGCTCTTTTATCAACTCAATTCTGGAAACTAGATGTGTTGAAGACCTAATACTGAAGACTGCGAGTATCAAAGGTGTTTCAGTTTGCAAAGAATGTGGCTATCCAATGGTGTAATCCAGTTAAATTAACAAGCTTTAGTTTATGTATATCTCAAAGCGTTTGTAGTAACCAACATAAAATGTGAAATCTGGTCAGTTGTACACTTACCTTTGCCAAGTGCAGGTCTGGCTCAAACAGCAGCTTGTCAACAACTTGAAAAGAACCGCAGACCACGCCGATGTCCACCTGAAGAGCATTATAAAATACTAAGATTGTTTCATGAGGAAAATATTAAGTAATCTGTGAATCATTTTCTGCCAGGCACAGAGAAAAGAAGAGATGGGCCAGTATCATCAGGACAGAGGGTGAAGATTTTCCTTTGCCATATGGCTCATCCAGAATTCCACTTCAGCATAAAGGAAGTAATGGAGTTCATTAAACTAACAAGAGTCATGTCACATTGATGTTACAGATTGAGCTGTGAGCAAAAGTGTGTCGAGCATAAATGAAAATGTAATTTTATTTACAACTGTGGTTCTCAGTGTCCTATTTTATATTGAGCATGAAAGATCGCTTACTTTTGTTCAGAGACCTCTTTATCAGGCTTGTGGTTCTTTTACGTGTAGTAAATCTGTGAAACCGAACCAATGGATTTATTTCCCTTCCAAAGGAAGCCATGCTAAGGATTTTTACACATGAAAAAAAAATCTATTGTCCTCCACAGGGTTTGAACCCGTAACCTTGGGTATATGAAGGATGCCATGTACAGAAACAGAGAAGGTATTACTTCATATTTCAAAACTGTATTTTCCAGGCTGGTTTTTTTTGTAGTGTTTTACTACATGGCAATGACACTGATGTGGTTCTGTGTCCCATTCTATAAACCATTTAATTTTGCTCAGAGGTCTCTTTATCAGGCTTGAGGTTCTTTTATGTGCCATAATTCTATGACATGGCACCAACGGTTTTGCTTCCCTTCCGAAGGAAGCCATGCTAAGGTTTTTATGCCCAAAAAAATCCATTGTCCCCTGCCAGTTTTGAACCCGTGACCTTGAGTATATGAAGTTGGCACGATAACCATTACACCACGGAGGGTGACTACCTGGGATCAAACCCAAATTGTGTTGGTGAGAGATGAATGATCTAATTACACAGAGTGAGCTGAGCTGTGGTCACAGGTTAAAATCTAAACCAGAAGGTTAGCATCAGTGGCAGTCACTGTACCATGTTACCTGTCTGAAGAATGAATGCAGATGGCTATGAGTGGAAGCTTGCATAAATACAGATAGGCAGTTTTGCATCATCACTCCCAGTGCATGCCCTGTACAGTTTGACAATACTGGAATGCAGCAGTTAAGTCTCCTAAAGTGGACGGGTTCGAATCAAACCCGCTGCACTTAGCAGAAAATTAATATTCATCAGTGATAAAGAAAACAGCATGTTTAATCTGTTGTGGATTGTTTAGTTTATTTCTGTTTACATACACTGTGCTGCACTATATTCCAGCCTTCTCTAAACTGTACCAGCAGCCTCCCCAAACACCTGCATTCTTTCATCAGACAGTTAGTAAATGCCAAGATGAAGCAGAAAACAGGCTATTTATTCTGTCCATTTAGGAGGGGGGGGTGAGTAACAGGTGGGTCCAGCAGACAAGTGAACATCAACTAGCTGTTATTTGTTTCCAGGTGTTGCTTATTACGTTTGCCATCATGTATGCCTGATTCAGCAATTCCTGAGCACATATTTACAGAGGGGCACAGAAAGAAACTTCAAGGTACTGAGCTGCTGGCAAAAACAAATGGATATTTCCATCTTCTCAGGAGAGAGAGAAGCTATTGAAATTGAACAAAGATAGTGGTTACTGAATAAGCAAGATCTGAAAACAGTTTCAGTGAACTAACAAATGCTGGTTTGCCCACCTGGGTAGTGTGATGGTAGCATGTCTGCTTCAAATTCAACAGGAGACGGGTTTGAATCTCGCTTAGGGTGATTTTCTTTTTTTGGGGTTTTCCCTTATACTAAGAAGACGAATGTCGACTTCATGGACCCCGAGATTATTTGAGCATTATTCCACCAATTTAATTAATCGTCCAATATCATTAACCAGGTAGAAGTCAGGAAATGTCTCATTTAGATTTTAACCTGGAAAATACAGTTTTTAAATATGAAGACACCTGCTGTGCCTAAGATACTCTATAAGATATTACTTGTATGTATGTTTAATCAATAAATATATTTAAAAAGTTACAGTTTATATTTATTTCGCCTCGTATTTTAATCAAAATTGTCAAGAGCCATTTGAAGCAGTTATATTACTTAAGAGTTGATGGGCAGGGGTTGGAAAAATTATGGAGAAAATAGGAATGGGAGATATATGGAGGTATGAAGAAAGAAATGTAGGTAAACTAGTAAAAGGCAGGAGACATGGGAAATACTGGCTGGAGTATAATCCGGGCTTGTGGGCTGTGGTCTACTCCTCCTTCTTCCCAGACGTTTCGTCTGCGACTACGGCAGACATCTTCGGTGGCAGCAGCGAGGTCGAAGTGCTCTAGTGGACGTTTCAACTGCGACTGTGCTGGTTGCACTGTGTTTATATCAGCGGCTGGTGGGGAGGCGTGTGGTGATTGGTTCGGGTTGGCGGTGCGCTGGACTTCTGTCAGCGGAGTGCTGTGCTCTGCTGGTGTCTGATTGGCTCGTTTGGAGCTCTTGATTTTGACTTTGGTTAATGCCGTTTGCCATATTCTGTTCAGTTTAAGGCCTCCCCACCGGCCGCTGATATAAATACCGCGGTCCACAGTGCAACCAGCACAGTCGCAGTTGAAACATCCACTAGAGCACTTCGACCTCGCCGCTGCCACCAAAGATGTCTGCCGTAATCGCAGACGAAACGTCTGGGAAGGAGGAGGAGCCCAGTGGACCACGGCCTACAAGCCCAGATTATACTCCAGCCAGTATTGACACCGGCCGTGAAAGCTTAAGAATTTCGAAGATGTGGGAAAGTTTAGAAAACAAGAAATCTGTACAATTTTATAAACAAATAAAAAGAGACCGGGGACGAGAACTACATTTAGATTACTGTAACAGACAAAAAAAAAGGACTCTCTTGGATGAGAACAGAAACAATATTTCTAAGAGGGATAAGAGGCAATGAAATGTGTGATGAGAAAGAAAGTATAGAACATTATTTGATAGAAAGCATGGAAAGTAAGGAGTGCCAAAGAAGAAGACAGAGGGACAATTAAGGTTGACAAGAGCTAATGGCAGTAATCTTGCAGACCAGGTTACCCTGTGATGGCAGGAACCGCGTAACGTCAGGCATTCATTTAAAACATCACCCCAAAAAATCCCCAAGTCCTCAGAAATCGTTTTCAATGCTTAGAGGTTGTTACATAGCTTACAGTGACATCATTGGGCACGATGTATTTCTTCTGGATGTTTTGTAAAGTATTAAATTTAAAGGAGCAAGAAAAGAGTAGTTTTGGAAATGATATAAATTGCGTATATTTTGGCCTAAAAAACCAACAATTGGCTTGCAAATTACATGCAATACTCCATTGCCATCTAAAGTGAGAGTTAAAATCATGTCCACAAAAGGGAAAGTAAACTATTTGTTGACTACTTCGGGTGATTACGTTTACTAGTACAACATTTTTAGTTAAACATTTCCTTTTTGTACATTATGAATCACTTCTCTAATATTTGTTATTATTACCCTTCCTATAGCTATATGTTCCCTTCGGTTTCGAGGTTATTATTTCCTCACTTTTGCTTTGACTCGTATTTTACATTGCAGATATTCTGTGTATACCAATGCCTTTGTTTTGACCAGTGCATTACATTGAGCAATAGTACCAACTATTTCCTAATGTTGCATAAGCCTAGTGATTTTTAAATATGCATGTTGGCATACCACATTGTACATAAGCAGTGTCTGCCATGGCAGGGTAACCTGGTCTGCAAGATTACCCTAATGGCCTGGGTGCCATGCAAAGGCAATTAAAATTTGTACATAGTTTAGATTAGAGAAAGAAAAAGTAAAAGCTGTGTAAAACAAGTTGTACAAATAAATATTCAATATTCATATTACTTAAGATTTTGTATAGTGGTGCCTCTTAACAACGCTGCCAGGGTGGGTTTTGTCCTGTGTTCTTTACTTTCAGCCATTCACTGTCACTTCGTATCATCCACTTACTCATTTTCACACCAGACATAGGATGGCCGTGCCGTGGCAGAGTTGTTACACTAGTCGTCTCTCACCAAGATGGCCGGGGTTTGATCCCAAGCGACCGCATGCAAGATTTGTAGTGGACAAAGCGGCACTTGGGTGGGTTTTCTCTGGGTACTCCGGTTTCCCCTGCCATTGCATTCCACCAGTGCTCCATAATCATTCATATATCACCAGTGTCATCACCTGCGGTGCCATAAGTAGTTAAAGTGGGCGATAAACACCACAAAAAACCACCAGACATAGGGCTACACACTGACCCACAGGAATCTTACCCCAGGCACTAGTCTGTAAATCTTCTGTATGAGGAGGTAAACAAACAAACAAGATTTTATGTACTTACCAAGAGTTATATATTAGTAGCTAAGTTTAGTGTAAGTTTTTATTATTAATTAATATAAGTTGTCATATTTTCTTGGTCATCACTGATAATATATAAATTTCATATTTGTTGCTTATGAGATGAAAATATTAAGTAGGTTAGGATTAGCAAAAACAAAAGAAGTGTGCATGACCAACTACAACATTCACAAAGAGTTTACAAAGAAAGAGTCAGTGTTTTGTTTGTAACTAGGGAGAATAACAAGCAATAATGGCTTTTGAGCTCTCAACATGATATAACAATATAGTTGAAAAACTGTTTCTTTCTGTTGGTTTCCCAGCTAAGAGATTGTGAGTTAGGCGGGTGATACATCTTGTAAACAGGAAACAAGTAAAATATAACAGAATGTGGTCTATAAACACATTAGACAGAAACTTATGCTGCTACCAAGCTCCAGGTTAGTGCTATTTTACTTTCTCTACTTAGTAAATAGGTAGAAAAGGTATTGCACTTCACTCAAAAATTCCATATCAAGATTTATCACAAATACACATTCTAGGGTTCCCTAATGGAAGAAAAAAAATTAGAAAAAGGTTCGTGTGTCTGTGTGATAACTCAACAATGAAATGTTGGTTAGTTCCAAATTTATTATTTAAGTTTAGTATCTACCAAGGATGCGACATGAAGATTTTGAGAAAAATTCTCCTACCCCATACTATCCTTTATATGGAAAAAATGTTGACAATTTTTATATTCTCAAAAGTAGTTCTAACAACTTGAATTAAAATACTGTATATTTAAGATATTTACATGACAAATAAAATGTTTATCTTGAATTTTCTGGGAATAGCCTATGAAGACCTCTTTATTCTGGATGACTTTTGTATAACTGGTAAACCATAAGAGATAAACAAAATCTTACCACACAAGAAATGTAGAGTTCATAAAAACACAATTTATGTCATTACAATTTTTTCATAGAATTGATCATTTCTGAGATATTTCTTGTTATTGGTTTCAGTTTTAAAATACCTAAAAACTTCTCTCATACCTTTTACAACTCCTGGCCACGCAAAGAAACAGATTTCAATGACATAGCAACCAGCTTTTGACTATCACTTTAACCTACGGTACTCCTGTATTTCCCTTCTTTTTTTTTTTTTTTTTTTTTTTTGTAGTGTTTAATGCCCGCTTTAACTACTTATGGCACCGCAGGCAGTTATTTCGCTTCTACTTACAAGGAAGCAAGTAATAAGACTATTTCTGCTAATGTTTATTTTGATAGCATGAAGTAGAAAGAAGAATAAGCTTTTAAAAACTACTTTGTTACAGAGATGTAGAGAAAGTCATGTGAATGTAATACTTCAAAAAAAAAATTTGTGGGAGGGGGGGGTATTTTATGTTTACACTTTTGAATTGGATTTAAGGAAACTTATCTATAATAACGTAAATATTTTCAATGAAATTTAAACCATTCAGTTTAATATTAGCAACAACAATAATAATATTGATGATAATAATAATAGTTACTCACTAAGCACAACTTTAGATTTAAAAAAATTAAAAATAACCACCTCCATCATTTGTAGAAATGGAAACCTCGGATTTTGTGCCGATTAGACAAATAAGAATCACTATAACAAATACTTAGGCTGTCCTTGAGACTCATTGGCAAGAGAGAAGACCTGAGAGCTTTGCTGTTGCAACTATGCCCATTATACCAAATCTGTCAGTCATGCTACTCTCACCTGAAAATACGGCCTATATTACATTGCTAAAAGAATCAACTTTTGTTGCAAAGAGTCCATTTTATACTGTAACAATAGGCTAGCATGCAAACAGCCAACAGATTAGCAACAATTTCTTTTTATTCTTTTTATGTACACTCTCCTAATTGAAATAAACATTACCAATGGTCTTCCTACTTAGGTCTTATAAGTAGAAGGAAAATAAATCAATACACTATGCTAAACCAACACTGAAACGTTTTAAAAACTTTTGCTATGCAGTTAACATTGAAATTTGATTCTCTTTCCAAAGCCAGGAGTAAAGCAAAAGATATATATAATAAAGGATAGCTTCCCATTTTGAGAAAAGTTTAAGTAGTTTAAAATTGAAACCAATTGCAACAAAATTCTCGGAAATGGTTAGCTCTACAAAAAATGTGATGACATTTTGTATATTTTTTGTTAATCTCTTATGGTTTTCCAGTTATACAAGAGTCATTCAAAATGAAGAGGTCTTCAAGGGCTATTCCTATATAAAAACAAGATTTAAATTTCATTTGTAATAAAAACATGGTATTTTAATCAAAATCAATAAGAGCTATTTTTGAGAAACTCTGCATTTTTGAAAAATATTCCATGTACAGAGTAGATGGGAGGATTTTCCCAAAAATGTTCATCTCGCATCTTTGGAAGATGTTGAACATAAATACCAAGTTTGACATTTAATTGAGTTTTCATTTTTGAGCTATGCTGCCCAAAAAATGTAAATGGCATGTTATTTATGGATGCTCTACAACTACTGTGGTTCTCAGCGTCCCATTCTAAATTGGGTGTGAAAGACTGCTTAATTTTTTTTGCTCAGAGGCCTCTCTATCAGGCTTGAGGCTCTTTTACGTGCTGTAGATCTACAACACGGGACCAACAGCTTTACTTCCCTTCCGAAGGAAGCCATGCTAAGGATTTTTACACCTGATAAAATCCATTGTCCTCTGCCGGGTTTGAACCTGCGACCTTGGGTATAGCATGGTAATCATTACACCACGGAGGGCGACTATGCTGCCCAAAGACATAACATGCAGACCCCTTTCTAAAAATTCTTTTTTTTTATTCAGGGGTCCTCAAAGCATGTATTTACAGTGAAATCTCAGTATGAAATTTTTGGGTGGAATACATTGTACATACATGCTAGAGAAAGTAAAAAGATGGAGGTGGTTATTTCTTTTACCATCATCATTAACTATGTATTAACACATTGAAGCCCAAGCCCGAGTATAGCTCCGACCATGCAAAATGTTCATGCACCCCACACCTGAGCATAGCTTGGGCAGGTATTTCTAACGCTTTTAATGCAATTCCACGACCTTGGGCTATGCGGCAAAGACCATATATCAGTTATTGTTTAGTTGTCTGATTTGTGCTGCCATCTGTGCTTGCTTTAGTCAACTATTAGGAAATTTAGGAGAGTTAGTAATATTCGCTACTCTTGGGTAGTCGCGCCATTTTGCTTGAAGATGATATCTGTTTGTTACCTTTGGTGTTCTTAAATGTTAAAATGCTGCATTTTCCTTGATTTCTGTGAACTGAAGCTAAAATTCAGCATACAAATAAAGCTCTGGAAAATTCTGATTCCGAGGGAGGGTTTTTCGAACTTTCAATAGAGTGTAAGCAGCTTTACACAGTTTTTTTTTTCAAACTCATATTTGATACTTGTAAATTTAAAATAAAATATTAATACAAGAGTTATGATTATTTTCTTACTTGTTGAGAAATCCTTGAATACCATACTTTGATTGTCTATATACTGTAAACAATAACCCAACTGAAGAAATGCCTGGGCTGCAATGTGTTAAAGCACATTTTTCCGTGTGTGGTTATGATTTTGATGCATGCACTTCCCCTTCAAGTGTCATCCTCCGTTGTCTAGGGGTAACATGCTAGCCTCTGGTGCCCAACGTCGTGGGTTCAAACCCAGCCATGCAGTTTTTCACCCATAAAAATCCTTAGCATTGTTTCCTATGGAAGGGCAGTCAAGCCGTAGGTCCCGTGTTGTAGAGCGTCTGAGTGCCCAATATAGAATGACACTGAGAACCATAGTATAAAGAAAACTCAAATTCAACTTCCCTTGAAATAGTGCTGGCTTCATTATTATGCCATTCAAACATTTTAATAACTTTTCAGGTCTATTTTTGTTCTTTTAAGATTCAATCAAACACACAATTTATTTACTTTCATGTGCAAAAATAATAATTGCTTGCACTTTTAAAATTAATGCATTACAATGTATTATAACATTCTGGTGCATAGGCTTTCTAATCATGACCACATGCAAAAGAAAAAGCCACATTGATTTTTATTGACAATACTTACTTTCATTAAATTTGCCAAGAAATAAAAAGAGTACCCCATAACTTGGTAGCAGCATACAATTCTGACACACTCATACACATGCTCTTTTGGATCCAGGGAGCATCAAAAGCTAATTTTGGCATCAAAATGTTGGGTGGAATGCAATGCTTTCTCTAATCACTACACAGCATTAAGTATAAAGCAGTACAGAAGGTAAGAAGAGAAATCTGTCAAAATTATCAAATTGTTAAAATCACCAGATACTTGGCACTGAATGAGAGGATATGGGAGAGACATGAAAATGGTGTTCTTCTATAAACAGTATTGTAATTGTTAAATTATTAAAAAGAACAACAAACATACATCCTATAGCAATATTTACACTAGCAACAAGCAGAATTACAAGATTGGTCTTCTGTCATTTAGATCTTACTAAGGCATTGTCAGTCTTATTGCACCTACCAATAAGACAACTCTGTAGTTCACACTAGGATATAAGCATTTTCTGGCACTACAGATTTATTGCAGCAACACACACGCTCGCGCGCACACACTCACACCATGCTGATTCCTTGTTATCAGCTGGGAGGAATGGTTTTGGCTGTTTGCCCCATACCAAGGCTAGGTCTCGTGCCAAACCACGACATCTTCCATTCCAATGTCTCTCTCAGAAGACGCTCCTCCTCCGGCGAGAACCTCAGAAGTGTTGCTACAGCCCTCGTTAAATGCTGAGCCTGAAATATTCACCACAACGTTCACTGGAGACCAGCAAAACTTTATTTAGTCATCACTTTTATCATAATATGTATGGTCACTTTAAACAGAGGAGGTGAGAAGACAGGGAGGGGAAAGATGCCAATATGTGAACAGAGGGGGAAAGATCAGAAGAGAGGGAGGGCAGAGGTGCAAAGATTTAAAGAGAGGGAGGAGAGAGGTGGCAAGATGTGAAGAGAGGGAAGGGAGAGGGGGCAATATGTAAGGAGAGGGAGGAGAGAGGGGAAATGTGTAAGGAGAGGGAGGAGAGAGGTGGCAAGATGTGAAGAGAGAGATGAGAGAGGGGCCAAGATGTGAAGAGAGAGATGGGAGAGGTGTCAAGATGTGAAGAGAGGGAGGAGAGAGGTGGCTAGATGTGAAGAGAGGGAGGGGAGAGGTGGCTAGATGTAAGGAGAGGGAGGGGAGAGATGGCAATATGCAAAGAGAGGGGGAAAGATCAGAAGAGAGAAAGGGGAGAGGGGGCAATATGTAAGGAGAGGGAGGAGAGAGGTGGTAAGATGTGAAGAGAGGGAGAAGAGAGATGGCAAGATGTGAAGAGAGGGAGGAGAGGGATGGCAAGATATGAAGAGAGGGAGGAGAGAGGTGCCAAGATGAGGAGAGAGGCAGCAAGATGTGAAGAGAGGGAGGAGAGAGGTGACAAGATGTGAAGAGAGGGAGGAGAGGGATGACAAGATGTGAAGAGAGGGAGGAGAGGGATGACAAGATGTGAAGAGAGGGAGCAGAGAGGTGGCAAGATGTGAGGAGAGAGGCGGCAAGATGTGAGGAGAGGGAGGAGAGAGGTGGCAAGATGTGAAGAGATGGAATGAAGAGGGATCAATATGTAAGGAGAGGGAGGAAAGAGGTAGCTAGATGTAAAGAGAGGGAGGGGAAAGGGGAAAAGATGTGAAGGGATTTGAACATGGTTCTCCCATTGTCAATGCAGTTGTTCTAACCACTGAGCTACTATTTGGTTGGTTGACTGGGTAAACAACAAGAATCAATGTCACACTGGCATGCTGTTACAGTAGTTCAATGATGAGAGCAGGAGAACCGTGTTCACATCCCAGCTGTCTTGTCTTCCCCTGTAGAACTAGCACCCAACAAACAGTGTCAACAGAGCAAAGTCAGAATAAGGTCCACAGGAATAAGCAATTTCACAAACCTCACATAGGAATGCTGGGTTTCACTCTCGACATGAGTTAGTGCTGTACTTATGCAATCTGGTACAGAGTGTGTCCAATGTAAATACATTAAATACAAGATGTTTTAGCTTGAACAAAGTTGTACAACCCAACCAGCATCCCTCACTGGAAAAGTATAGAAACATTTTATCTCAGTTTCTCAAAGTATTCTCCCTGACATTGCATGCAACATTCCATCATTTGGAACCACTTCTGGAAGCATCCACACCACTCAGTTTCTGGTGCTGCAGATAACTCCTCTTGGTGTACTGCAATAGCTTCTTCAGGGCCAGAAATTGGTGACCTGAAAGCCACTTCTTGAGACGGATTGTTGCCCAGCTGACAAACACATAGCCCACATTTTAATTAATTAGATTGTTTAAGTTAATTGCTAAGTATAATATCATGTATTTATTGTCATAATGTATATTGAAAGTTCAGAGAGACTGTTCCTGGAAAGCATTTTCTAACTTTAAACCCCAAGTTTTAAAGCGACAATTTCAGTTGTTTACATATTGCATGAGGGAAAACATGCTTTTGTGTAGTCACGTCTTGGAAAGAGAGAGTGGATGTGAAATTGAGGTCAAGAATCATGTGAAAGACATGTTGACCAATCAAAAATAATTACGTCATGTTAGAAGCACACCCCAAGCTATTTTCGGCGCCAAAATGGGCCAATGAGATTGCAAGTTGAGAGTTTTGTGTGTGGGTAGAATTTACTATAAATGTAAAGTGTTTGCCCTAATTTTGAAGCAGTTGAAGTGTAATGTCATGCAGAACCTGCAACGCTAGTAATAAGAAATCCATGCTAAAAAGTTAAGTGTCTACAAAAAGTCTCAACGTTATAATTGTGATTCAACCACTGTCATGAGTTAACATCGCACAGAACCTATGTAGAAAGTTAAAGTGTTCACAATAATTCTGCTCATAACAATTGCACTCATTGCCGTGTAAGTTCAAGTTTCCATTGTGCGCATTACGCTCTAGTTCGAGATAGAATCGCGCCAGGAACTGTCTCGAGAACGCTTGTGAAGGGAAATAAACCTTCGATTAAATGAAAGTGCCAACATTTATTTTGAGCCGAATTCCCGTACCGCATCTTTGAGATCATAGTCGCTCAATAAAAAGGTTTCAACTGCTCACCGCTGAGTCTGCAAATAGCCGAGGAGCATTGAGAATCGACTTCACCAGCTGCAACGCTGGCGAGAGGACAGTCGTCTCTGCACAGCCCAGCACCAAAGGTATGTCCCCGCCTCATTCTTTACCGTAGCGAACACAAAGAAATCACATGATGCCAGATGAGGACTATAGCGTGGATGAGTCAGTATGCAACAATGGATGCTTTTCTTGAGCTTTTGGAAACACTTTTGCAAGGCAAACTTCTGTGCACCATTTTGCAGCAACAATTTTCTGATTTTCAAGCACAACTATTGCCAAGTGCTCCCTTGACCTTGATGGATGGTTGATCTTCTGGAGGGCTGATGTTTTTTTTTTCTGGGTCAAACTTATATATCATGTTTTGTCACCTGTGACAATATCTGAAGCATGGCAAGACTTTTCACAGTTACATTTCTTGGCACTATTCCATCTTATGGAGCTTCTGTGCTTCAGATAAATTATGGGACACCCATTTTGAAGAAAGGTTTACTTTCTCTACACGTACTATGTACATAATGTATAGAGAAGGTATTGTATTGTACCCAAAAATTCCATACCAGGTTTTCACGAGAAGTACATGTTTTGAGACCCCCTGATTACAAAAAAAAAAAAAAAAAAAGCATTTTTAGAAAATTGTCCGTGTTGGTCTGTCTGTCTGTGGACAGCATAGCTCAAAAACGAAAAGACAGTTAAATACCAAACTTGGTATTTAAGTTTGGTATCTTCCAAGGATGCAACACAAAGATTTTCAAGAAAATCCTCTCCCCAAACCTAACTACCTTTACATGGAAAAATTTTGTTTTTCTTAAAAATGGTTAACGATTTTTATTAAAATACCACATATTAACGTCATATCTATCACAGATAAAAGGTATATCTTGAATTTTCTGGGAATAGCTTCTAAAGACCTGTTTATTCTGGATGAATTTTGCTTAATTTGGTATAGCTAGTAAACCGTAGGAGATAGACAAAAACTTACTATACAAAAAATATAGATCTTGTTAAAATACACAAGTTATGCCATACATTTTTTTCGTGGAGCTTACCGTTTTTGAGGTATTCCTTGTTATTCGTTTCAATTGTGAAGTACTTATACTTTTCTGAGATGGAAGTGTCCATTTTTCTTTTGTTCTACTCCTGGCCAAGCAAAGAAGTGATTTGCAATGACAATCACATAATGACAGCTTTTAAAACGTTTGACTATCACTTTGGCCTGGTGTATTCCTTTAGTTGCCTTCTACTTACAAGGAACTAAGTAATAAGAGCATTCTGCTAATATTTATCTTGATTAGCGTGGTGTTGAAAGAATTATCTTTTGTAAGAAGTTTGTTTGTAGAGTACCTAGAGAAAGCCATGTGAGTGTAATGCATCAGATTTTGTTTTACATGAAGGTGTTTATGAAGAATGGTTGAAACACACAGCATGTCACCTCAATGTCCTGGATCTTCCCTAATAGTTATTTCTACAGTGGTGATGTTTAAAATATTGCCACCCCATCCTAAAACACAATTGCACATAATGGAGAACAGTCCCCAAAAGCCCCTGTCAGTGGCCATGTTACTTATGTGTATCTCCACACACTTCCAAGGATGCAACACAAAGATTTTCCACCTCAAATTTTTAAATTTGCAATTTTATAAAATATGACTCCAATGATTTTGATTAAAATATTGTATATTACAGATGATAACATGACAAATAAAATGTATATTTTGAATTTCTTGGGCATAGCCTTTGAAGTCTTCATTCTAAATGAATTTTTGTGTAACTGGTAAACCCCAAGAGAAAGACAAAATCCTACTACACTAAAAATTAAATCTTGTTAAAACATAATTTATGTCATTTATATAAAGTATATACATATATATTTTTTTAACCATTTCTTAGATATTCCAGATTATTGGTTTTAAAATTTCCAATACTTAGGATAGGAAGTCATTACTACTTTCTTTCATCCTAGTCATGCAAAGAGAAGGGAATTTCAATTGTATCACATAGCGACCTGTTTTTAAAATATTTGACCATCACTTTATCCCAGTGTATTCCCTTCTACTTACAAGGGAGCAATTAATAAGACAATTTGTTAATATTTATCTCGATTATCATGAAGTAGATAGAAGAATAATCTTTTGTGAGAACAGTGTGTTGCAGAGTAGATACAGAAAGTCAAATGAATGAAACACATCATTTTTTGTAAATTATTAAAACTTCACTAATGTAATTTTAGTGCCTAATGTTAATTTTTGTAAATATGTATAATAACAATCTAAACCTAAAATGACATTTTGTAAACAATTAAGACTATAAGGGGAATTCTGGTATCTAATTTTTTTTTTTTGTAGACCAGTCTTTAACCTGGTTGGTCATATCAGATGATGAATGAAATTGGTAAAATGATGCTCAAACGAGCACAGGAGCCATGGAGCTTAAAATTACTCAACATTTATCTTATGGGAAAACTGTGGAAAAAAAAGCCTTATCTGGGTTAGCTTTAGTTGGTAGTTTTTCTGTAACCCCTTAGTGGAGCATAGGGCATCGTTACGATGTTTCTGTGATTGTATTTGAATTTTTAGTTCATAAGCTCACCACTATGTGCCACGGTGACGAGGGCTCAGCCACAGATGGCACCATAGGACGAAATAAACATTACATGGGACCACTGGCTTTGCTTCCTTTCCGAAGGAAGCCATGTTAAGGATTTTTACATCCAAAAAAGTTCATCACCCTCCGCCAGGTTTGAACCTGCTAGCATGGTAACCACTACACCCTGGAGGGTGACTGTGTTAGCCTAACAGTGATTTAATCGTCGGAACATTGAATATGAGGCTGACATGCCAATACCACACAAATAATTGTATCCACAACGTTTATGCATTTCTTCATCTATGTACATATGAGAGGGGCATTCAAAGTCCTTAGAAAAGCAAATTGTTTTTGGTAGATTTTTTTGCTTTTAACCCAGTAGCATTTCTCCAAATGTTTTAAGTCATTCAAAAAGTAGGGTTTCGAAAGGTCCTCAAAATAGGCACCTATTTGGAAGGTGACCTCCTATTTAGACAAAAGGTTACTTTTCAAGTTTGGAAATAAAAAACCTGATGTGATCCATTCACATGACTTTCTCTACATTCCTGCAACAAATTATTGTTAAAAAGTTTATACTTCTACTTGCTTGATGCTAATTGAGAAAAAATTAGCAGAAATAGTCTTATTACTTGCTTTCTTGTAAGTAGAAGCGAAATAAGGGAGTACCATAGGTTAAAGTGATAGTCAAAAGCTGGTTGCTATGCAACTAAAGTTCCTTTGTATGGACAGGAGTTGACAAATTCCTGTATGAGAAAAGTGTAAGTTTTTAAAGATGAAACCAAAAATAAGGAATACCTAACTCCACAAAAAATAAAAAAATAAAAAGTATATAATATAAATTGTGTGTTTTAACGTGCTCTCAATTTTTTGTGTGGCAAGTTTTTGTCCAACTCTTACGGTTTAGCAGTTATGCAAAATTTTGTAAAATTCATCCAGAATAAAGTAGTCTTCAGAAGCTATTCCCAGAAAATTCAAGATATATGTTTTATTTGTCAGATAAATATCTTTAATATACAATATTTTAATCAAAGTTGTTGGAGCCATTTTGAAAAAAATAAAAATTTTCGAAAAAAGCTCCATGTAAAGGGTAGTTTGGGGTGGGGGAATTTTTCTCAAAATCTTGGTGCCGCATCCCTGGAAGATACTAAACTTCAATACCAAGTTTGGTATTTTACTGACTTCGTTTTTGAGTTATCGTGTTCACACCCACACCCACACACACGGACCTTTTTCTGAAAATTTTTTTTTTGGATAAAGGGGACCCTAAAATGTATATTTCCGGTGAAATCTCGGTATCAAATTTTTGGGTGGAGTGCAATACCTTCTCTATACACCATGTACTAGTACGTGTAGAGAAAGTAAAACATTACACTGGGAGCCAAATCTGGTGAACACGTGGCTGTTGTGTTCATTCAAACCTTAATTCCACAATTTTCACTACTGACATTACACAGTTGTGCACTCCTGCACTGTCTTGATAAAAGAGAATCTTTTTTTTTTGCTCAACCGGCGCAATAATGATGCATAATACTCTTTAATTCTGTAAATAATCAGCATAGATGATTCTGTGTGCATCCCAAAAAACCAAGGGCATCACCTTGTCCGGCGAATTTATCACCTTTGCCTTTTTCTGAGTCCGTTCACCATTAAAAAACCACTGTTTCGACTGTATTTATATTTCTGGAGTGTAGCCACGTTTCATCCATAGTTATGTATCAACAAGAAATTTGTCAGATTGCAATGGAAAATTCCCAAACCAGCCTCCAAATCGATCACATGACTTGAGATTTTTGTCCACTGACAGCAAACACGGCACCCATCTTGCCAAGATCTTTGTCAGACCTAATTTTTTGTGCAAAATTGAAAATCTATACCTTGTGATATGCCTGTGGCCTCAAATATTTTGCAAACTTTGCAAACTCAAAACCATATCCTGGATTTTGTCAATTTTAGAGGAAGTCACTTCTACTGGACGTCCTGAATAATGTTCATTATTTGTGGATGTACAGACATGTTCAAACTGAACAATTATAATTATAAATTGTTGCAAACGCAGGAGCAGATGTGCCATGAACTTTATCCAACTCGGCTTTTATCTCTTTCGGTGTTAAGTCTATTAAATAGAAGTGTTTATTCACCGCACGAAACTAGTTTTTTTTTTTCACATCTAAGCCCACATTTGTTGATTCAATCGCATATGGCAACAAAACCATGTGATAGACATAGTTGAAACTTTAACTGCCATCTAATAAGAAATGACACTTCCCAAATGCTGCTACAAATGCCATTTCTTGGATTATCTAAGGACTTATTGAATGCCCCTCATATGTATGACTTTGCATAGGCTTACCAACTTCTGAACTCTGAATTCTGGGAAAAAATTAGATATAACAGTAAAGCTAGAAAAATTGATAAAAAACATGACATATGAACTTTTCCAGGTATTGTTAAATGTGCAGTAGTATTTCTTTTCCATTTCTACTCCTGATAGAGTAGCCATTACAATAACCAACTTACGACTACAACCAAAGACCTCAAACTGTTAATAATTACTCATTTTGTGATTTCTATTGGTAAATATAGCAAGACCAGCGACTTGATGGTTTCCCGACTTCAACACTGCTGGCCTGCACACAAATCAAAACACTTCTGCCAACCCTTGCGTATAATAGACGAAACACTTGTACTTTATAAAAGAATAGTATATAAATAATAACAAAGGAATAAGGAGGTATGACATAATTACCTCGTACTCCCGGCTGGTGAGGAACTTGATGAGCACGTGCTTCAGGTACTTGAAGTTGACATCGTCCTCCTCCTGTGAACTTGTGTGATGGTTGGTTACTGACTGCTGATGGGTTTTCTGCTGCAAGTATCTGCTGGAGCTGGGAGCCAGTACGGCTGCTGAACCCTGTGACGTAAATCCTTCTGATTCCATTCCATCGGCAGGTGTCACTTGTCTTAGTTCACGTTGCAATGTCTTCTTCATGTCACTCAACCTCTGCTGCAGCACTTTGATGTTCTAAACCAACAATACAAAACTTACATTTATGCTAACAATCCCAAGAACCCATTCTATTTGTACGAGGGTGTCTCAAATGTAACACGTACTACGTACATAGTGTACAGAGAAGGTATTGTATTCCAAACAAAAATGCCATACCAAGATTTCACCAGAAATACATGTTTTGGGTCATCCAAAAAAATATTTTTAGGAAAGAGAGTGCGTGCGCGTGCGTGTTGTGTACAGCATAGCTCAAAAACGAAAACACCGTTAACACAAACTTGGTATTCAAGCTTGGTATCTTCAAGAAAATCCCATCACCTCCAACTACCCTTTATATGGAACTTTTTTTCGAAAATTTTTATTTTCTCAAAAATGGCTTACAATTTTGATATTTGCATGACAAATAATGTTGAATTTTCTGGGAGTAGTCTCTGAAGACTACTTTATTCTGGATGAATTTTACAGAATTTTGCATAACTGCTAAACCGTAAGAGATGGACAAAAACTTACCACACAACAAATGCAGAGTGTGTTAAAACACACAATTTATGTTATATACATTTTGGAGTTGATTGTTTTTGACATATTCTTTGTTGATGGTTTCAGCTTTAAAAAAACTTATACTTTTCTCATACAGGAATTTGTCAATTCCTGCCCATACAAAGGAACTTCAGTTACATAGCAACCAGCTTTTGACTCTCACTTTAACCTATGGTCTTCCCTTATTTTGCTTCTACATACAAGGAAGCAAGTAATAAGACTATTTCTGCTATTTTTTTCTCAATTAGCATGAAGTAAATAGATGCATAAGCTTTCTAATACATTTGTTGCAGAGATGTAGAGAAATTCATGTGAATGGAACACAGCAGATTTGTTTAAATCGAGCAATAGGCAGGAAACTTTGGTCTGGGTGTAGTGGCAGCAGTATAAAATTCCTAAGCGCCTACCTTTGGCAGTAACAATGGGCATTCCATTCGCTCCTGCTGATTTCAAAGTTGACGCTATAATCCATTTTTCATGGCAAAACACAAATGTGTGACAAATTCATCATGAGTTGTGCAGTGTGTATGGTGCAGACGTTTTGTCAAGACCAATGGCGTCAATTGTTCACTGAAGGGAGAACGGCATTACAAGATGAGCAATGAAGCGGCCAACCCTGCACTTTATGCTTGATAGAATTCGGTTTGAGCTTCCATCTAATGTTGAAACAAACCATGAATGCCGCAAAATCATAAAACAACTAATGAATTTAAATAAAAGATTAATACTTCAATGGATACCAGCACATTGCAGAACACAGGATAATGAAACAGCTGACTTTCTAGCCAAGAAAGGTAGTAAATTTACATCAAATTCATCTGATCCAATAATTTATCACTCTTATCAAAAGAATCATTATATCAACATTTAATAACAAAATTAAAAAAGATGATGTATTAGAAACAAAAAGAAAACCATGGGAATGATCAGAATCACTACATTAGTAAGAAAATGCTGTGCAGCAACTTTTAGACTCCTAACAGGCCATGATTGGGTATAGTGAGATCTCCTCGGTACACTTAAAGAAGATATGGATGGAAACCATCTACTGCGCTGCCCAACCTTTAGTCAACATGATAATATGACATCAAAATACTGGAATGCAAGAGAGCGAATGGCTTCACTGCCAACTGCTCAACATTAGATACCAACCAAACAAAATGGTTTGTGTGCTAAGTTTTTCTCCATCTCTTACAGTTTAGCAGTTATGCAAAATTCCGTAAAATTCATTCAGCATAAAGTATTTTTCAGAGGATATTCCCAAAAAATTTAAGATATAAATTTTATTTGTCAGATAAATATCTTTAATGTACAATATTTTAATCAAAATTGTTACAGCCATTTTTGAGAAAATCAAAATTTTCAAAAAAAGTTCCATGTAAAGGGAGTTTACGGTGGGGGGATTTTATTCAAAATCTTCTTGTCTCATCCCTGGAAGACACTAAACTTAAATACCAACTTTGGTATTTTACTGACTTTTCGTTTTTGAGTTATTGTGTTCACAGACACAAGGACCTTTTTCTGAAAATGTTATTTTTGGATACAGGGGACCCTAAAACATATATTTCCAATGAAATCTCAGTATCAAATTTTTTGGTGGAGTGCAATACCTTCTCTATCCACTAAGTACATAGTACGCATAGAGAAGGTAAAAACTGTTATCACAGTACCAAAAAAGTATTGAGGTTCAAGGAGATTATGTAGAAAAATAATTATTGAATTTAGCTCTCAAAATATACCTATTTTTGAAATATTTATATTATTGTTATTTTTTAAAAAATACTGTAACTTACTTTTGAGCATCCCTTGTATTTGTGTTTCAGGATATTTGCAGCTCAAGTTTAAAACAGCACTTACATTTGGAACTGGACTTCTTATGTCACATAGATGAAAACCATTGAGATATTTCTGATATAAGTATAGTGGATAGGTTCCTGATCTGAAAATGCTTACAGTTTTTCTATTCTATGAAGAAAATTTAATTAAAGCAAACCTTTAGAAATTAACATTGAGTTGAACTTATCCTTTTTAATGCTTCACTTGTTTTTACTTACCTAGTAGTACATATGTTACAGAGAACTTGTCTGCATTCTCAACTACTTTCGACTGCCAGACTCATTTGCAGCGATGCCTCTGGAATCTTGAGGATTGCCCACTGGACATCGGGTGAAAGTGTTAACTTCGACTCAATGTTAATTTCGCTTCACTATGTACCACTTCCAGTCAGGTTAGTTATCAAAAGCAAACCTTGTTTTTGTCTGCCAGCTGATCCTCTAACTCAGCGATGGTGGATCTCATCTGCTGAACCACAGTAGCTGCTGCGTCCCGATCATGTTCTATGCACTGCAGTTCCTGAACACGTCTCTGCAGGTCTTCACCCTCCATCTGTAGCCGTTCTGCTTCCTGCAAATGTAACACTTTATATAATTAACATATTGATTGGTGAAAACAAATAATTTCCATATTTAGGTACAATCCGGAACATTCCTCCATCATATAAACACAAAATCTTATGTGTTCCATTCAAATGACTTTCTGTACATCTCTGTAACAAATTATTCATGGCCGAGGATATTATGGGTGATACAATGGACCTGGCGGACACCATTAAAAAGGCGGCACCAGATGTGAAAATTGTGATAAGTGGAGTGCTAAGAAGACAGGACGTGAGTGAAAGAAAGATTGTAAGAATAAACAGTGAACTTAATTGGCTCTGCAATGTGAGAAAGTGGTTAATGGTGGACGGAAATTTTTGGCTCCACAATAACGATTTTGGGAGGGATGGGGTGCATCTCAACCGTAGAGGATCTCACAAATTTGGCAGGTTGATGTGCGAGGTAATCCAATCACAACTAGAGGGAAACTAGTAGAAGGGTGGGTGGATGATAAAGAAAATTGTGAAGCTAAATCAGAATCAAAGGTTTGTGGTAGTAGAAAGGAATCAATATCCAACAAATTATGTGTATTTCATCAAAACTTACAAAGTATAACAAATAAAATAACACAACTAGAAGTACTATTAAACACGGACCTGCTGGATGTAGAGGTCATATGCATAACTGAACATTGGTTAAATTTAGAGCAGTTATCAGCAATTAACTTCACACAATACAAGCTAGTAGACTCGTTCTGTAGGAAAACATACAAACATGGGGGGTCGTGTATATATGTTAGATCAGACATAAAAACTAAAAATATAGATCTATTTGAGGACATCAAGGAAGATAAGAACTTTGAGTTATCTTTAACTGAGATAAGTAATCTAAAGGCGATTATCATATGCATTTATAGGGCACCAAACTCCAAATTAGACGTTTTTTTAACTAAATTGGAAGCTGTTCTTTCTCGCCTAACTAGAAAGTATAAGATAATTATAGTTTGTGGAGATTGGAACATTGATTTTTTGGAGGAATGTAATACGGTAAATAAAATAAAAGATTTGTTCACAGTATATAACTTGGTCAACACTGTAGAGGAACCAACTAGGGTAACAGAACATAAAAAATCACTGTTGGATGTAATGATCACTAACAAATCTGAACCCCATAAACAATCATTCGTTGAGGATTTGGCCCTATCTGATCACTATGGTCAATTATTAGTAGTTGATGTACAAGTACCTAGGCAAACTGAGAACACAGGAACTTGTATGAAAAGAACCTTCAGCCCAGAAAGCATAGACATGTTTAAACTTTTGCTAAAAAGGGAAAAATGGGACAAGGTTTATCAAGAAAATGATACCAATGTAAAATTCAATACCTTTTTAAATATATTCCTGTACTGGTTTAACATTGCTTTCCCACAAAAACGTTTAAAAATAAAAAATCGAAACCTAAAGGGATGGATTACAAAAGGAATAAAAATTTCGAGTCATAGGTTAAAATTTTTGTGCAGACAATTAAAACAGGGTAATGTAAATAATAACTTTAGGGAGTATATAAAGAAATATAAAAGCATATACAGGAAAGTAATTCTTGAAGCCAAAAGACAAGAAAATGAAAGAATCATACAAAATGCGAATAATAAATCCAAAGCGCTATGGGAAATAATAAACCAAGAAATGGGGAAAAATAGTTCAAAACATTCTGTAACAGAATTAATTAATGAAGGAAACAAACTTACAAGTCCCCAACAAATAGCAGAATGTTTCAATACGTACTTCTCCGAAATAGCAGAAAACCTTATTACCTTAAACCAAGCCCAACAGAGCCAAAGTAAATCCGTAAAAAAGATAAAAAACTATAGTGAATCTATCTTTATACATCCTATCACAGAAACTGAATTACATAAAATAGTCTGTGAAATGAAAGGTAAATATTCCTTTGGAATAGATGAGGTCCCAGAGTGTGTCATTAAACAGTGTATAGAATATTTAAAAGCCCCTTTGGTTAATATATATAACTCTTCACTTGACTCAGGGAGCTTCCCCGATAATCTTAAAACGGCAAAAATTATCCCCATACACAAGAAAGGAGAAAAGACAAAAAAAGAAAATTACAGACCAATAAGTATATTGTCATCATTCTCGAACATTTTTGAAAAATTAGTATATAATAGATTAATATCTTTCTTAAAGAAATATAACATCCTTTCGGAAGCACAGTATGGCTTTAGAGAAAATAGGTCCACAGAAACAGCCATAGCTAAATTACTGGATAAAATCCAGCGTGCAGTGGACAAAAAGATACCAATGGTGGGAATATTTTTAGATCTTACAAAAGCATATGATGTCTTAGACCACAAAATTTTAATAACTAAGCTATATAAATATGGAATTAGAGGAAGCATGAATGCATGGGTTGAATCCTATCTTACCAATAGGAAGCAAGTAGTAGATCTACAACACAGTATACAATCGGGAACAAGTAATTATCGATCTACCACAAAAGAAACTACACGAGGTGTTCCCCAAGGTTCAGTACTAGGGCCTCTTTTGTTCCTAATATACATAAATGATTTACCGAGCAACATTGAGCATGCTGATGTAGTCCTTTTTGCAGATGACACTAATATTCTTGTTGAAGGAGACAATGAAACTATACTCCAAAATAAAGTAAACACCATAATGACTAACCTCAGCAACTGGTTTAAAGCAAATGAACTAATTATAAACAAAGAAAAAACTATTGCAATGGCTTTTCGCGCATGGCAGTGTAAAAACATCGTCAAACCTCAAATTTCCTTTGATGGAAATAATGTTGACTACAAAGGAGAAACAAAATTCTTGGGTATATACGTGAATGAAAACCTTAGATGGGATAGCCACACTCATCAATTAGCTACTAAACTTGGCTCCATATGCTATATGCTCAAATGTCTAAAAGATACACTAAATTTAGTAGGACTGAAAAATGTATATTTCGCGCAGTTTCATAGTAGATTAAAATATGGTATTAAATTTTGGGGAGAAAAATGTGAGAGAATATTTATAATCCAGAAGAGAGCTGTAAGAATATTAAGTGGAATAGACAACAGTACATCCTGTAGACCATACTTTAGTAAACATAAAATTTTACCATTAGCATGTACATTTATAGCAGAAGTTGTAAAACATATTAAGAAAAATCAAAGTGAATTATGCACAAATACAGATATCCATCCTCATGACACAAGAATAAAAAATAACCTTCATGTTCAGATATGCAGAACAAACATTCTAAAAAATAATGTCACAAATTTAGGAATTAAACTATATAATAAACTACCAGCAAACATTAAAAAAATAGCAAACATGAAACAATTTAATAAAGAAGTAAAATCCTTTCTACTACAACATACCTTTTATTCAGTAAGTGAATATATGACAATTCAATTGTAATTAATATACATTATAAACCTTGTATAAGTACTGTGCAAATTGTATATAAATATTGTTCTATTGACGAAGCCCATATCATGTATCATGATCTAAATGGTGAATAAAATTATTATTATTATTATTATTATTATTGTTAAAATGCTTATTCTTCTATCCACTTCATGCTGATCAATATAAACATTAACAAAAATTGTCTTATTACTTAGTTAAGTATAAGTAGAAGGGAAATAAGGGAATACACTAGGGTAAACCAGCAGTCAAATGTTTTAAAATGTGGTTGCTATGTGGTTGAAATACATTTCTGTTTGCAAAATCCTATATGTGAAAAGTTTTAATTATTTTAAAAGTGAAACCAATTACATGGAATAGCTCAAAAATACTCAACTGTATATGATCTAAATTGTATGTTTTAACAAGATCTACATTAATGTAATAAGTTTTTGTGTGCCTCTTACGGTTCACGAGTAATGCAAAGTTCAGCAAAATCCAGAATAAACATGTATTCAGATGCTATTCCCAGAAAATTCTAAATATACATATTTTGTCATATAAATATCCTTATTATACAGTATTTTAATAAAAATTTAGAGCCATTTTTGAGAAAATCAAAATGTTTGAATTTTTTTTCACATAACTGGTGGTTTGGGGTGGGGGGGGGGGGGAATTTCCTCAAAAAACTTCATGTTGCATCCTTGGAAGAAACTAAACTTAAATACCAAATTTGGTATATTACCAAATTTTTGGATTCTGAGGACCTGAAAACATATTTCCGATGAAATTTTGACATCAAATTCTTGGGTGTAATGCAATACCTTCTTTATACACTATGTACACAGTATGTGTAGACAAAGTAAAAATGTGATTCTTTCACATTATTTTCTCTATTCACTCTCCTACAGACAATCATTTTTCTCTCCACTTCAAGTTAAAATAAACTTTCACTGCATATTTATGATAATCTTAAAACGGCAAAAATTATCCCCATACACAAGAAAGGAGAAAAGACAAAAAAAGAAAATTACAGACCAATAAGTATATTGTCATCATTCTCGAAAATTTTTGAAAAATTAGTATATAATAGATTAATATCTTTCTTAAAGAAATATAACATCCTTTCGGAAGCACAGTATGGCTTTAGAGAAAATAGGTCCACAGAAACAGCCATAGCTAAATTACTGGATAAAATTCAGCGTGCAGTGGACAAAAAGATACCAATGGTGGGAATATTTTTAGATCTTACAAAAGCATATGATGTCTTAGACCACAAAATTTTAATAACTAAGCTATATAAATATGGAATTAGAGGAAGCATGAATGCATGGGTTGAATCCTATCTTACCAATAGGAAGCAAGTAGTAGATCTACAACACAGTAAACAATCGGGAACAAGTAATTATCGATCTACCACAAAAGAAACTACACGAGGTGTTCCCCAAGGTTCAGTACTAGGGCCTCTTTTGTTCCTAATATACATAAATGATTTACCGAGCAACATTGAGCATGCTGATGTAGTCCTTTTTGCAGATGACACTAATATTCTTGTTGAAGGAGACAATGAAACTATACTCCAAAATAAAGTAAACACCATAATGACTAACCTCAGCAACTGGTTTAAAGCAAATGAACTAATTATAAACAAAGAAAAAACTATTGCAATGGCTTTTCGCGCATGGCAGTGTAAAAACATCGTCAAACCTCAAATTTCCTTTGATGGAAATAATGTTGACTACAAAGGAGAAACAAAATTCTTGGGTATATACGTGAATGAAAACCTTAGATGGGATAGCCACACTCATCAATTAGCTACTAAACTTGGCTCCATATGCTATATGCTCAAATGTCTAAAAGATTCACTAAATTTAGTAGGACTGAAAAATGTATATTTCGCGCAGTTTCATAGTAGATTAAAATATGGTATTAAATTTTGGGGAGAAAAATGTGAGAGAATATTTATAATCCAGAAGAGAGCTGTAAGAATATTAAGTGGAATAGACAACAGTACATCCTGTAGACCATACTTTAGTAAACATAAAATTTTACCATTAGCATGTACATTTATAGCAGAAGTTGTAAAACATATTAAGAAAAATCAAAGTGAATTATGCACAAATACAGATATCCATCCTCATAACACAAGAATAAAAAATAACCTTCATGTTCAGATATGCAGAACAAACATTCTAAAAAATAATGTCACAAATTTAGGAATTAAACTATATAATAAACTACCAGCAAACATTAAAAAAATAGAAAACATGAAACAATTTAATAAAGAAGTAAAATCCTTTCTACTACAACATACCTTTTATTCAGTAAGTGAATATATGACAATTCAATTGTAAATAATATACATTATAAACCTTGTATAAGTACTGTGCAAATTGTATATAATTATTGTTCTATTGACGAAGCCCATATCATGTATCATGATCTAAATGGTGAATAAAATTATTATTATTATTATTATTATTATTATATATTTTGTTACAGGCATCAGAAGGCTAAAGCAATAGTTGGGTATTTAAAATGACAGTCAGTGCACCGTGGCTTTGAAATTCCATTCTCTTAGAAGGACCACAAGAAGAAAGAAACAAAAAAACAGAAGCACTTGAAAATTCAAACCAATAATAAAGAATATTTTGAAAATGGTTTACACCATAAACAATTTTATTCACATAAGTTGTGTGTAATAAGTTTTTGTCTATCTCTTACGGTTTACCAGTTATGCAAAAGTCATTCGGAATAAAGAGGAATACAGAGGCTATTAACAGAAAATTCAAGATGCATATTTTATTTGTCATTTAAGTATATTTAATATACAGAATTTTAATGAAAATCGTAGGCCATTTTTGAGAAAATCAGTTTTCAAAAATTGTTGCATGTAAAGGGTAGTCTGGAGTACAGAGTTTTCCTTAAAATGTTTGTGTTTCATCCTTGGAAGTTGCTGAACTTCAAAATGAAGTTTGGTATTTCAAGTATTTTCCTCTCTCTCATACGCACACACACACTTTTTTAACTTCAGAGAGCCCTGAAACATATACATCTGGTGAAATATTGCATTCGAATGGAACACCTTCTGTACTATGTATGATGTAAACAGAGTAAAAAAAGGGGCAATTAATTAGCTAAGTGCTTCTTTCATTATTCAAAACACTGGGTAATCCAAAAACATCCGAATCGGCTATGCAGAGTTTTGCCTGTCCACATCCACGACGCTCATTTTCTTCTGCCGTTATCAAAGAAAGGCACAGATGAAACCATACAACATTTTTAAAATGACTTTAAAAGGAGATGCTGAAACTGGCCACCTCTTTATCAAAAAAAAAATTGGGCCTATAAGTCTTTCTCTGCTAATGGCGTAACCATATACCAATTTTTTTCTCATGAAGGGTATTTCATGAACAATAATGATTATTTTGTGTGCACACATATATCCATGAAGATGAAACCAAACCTCGTCCACTCACAAAATGTGTTAACATAAATAAATACACGTTGGGCAGTAGAAAACATAATACACTTTGTGACTAAGTACAGAACACTTGTAATAACATGATATCACCATCAGCTCAATACTGCACTTTCACACCGTGACCTTGTGTACAGCAACTGTGTGTTACCATGTTTCCATATTTTCCCACTGTGTAGTGGTTCGAATGTATTTGGGTTGCACCGTATATGTGCTACAGTTTCAATTTTATTATTAAATGTGGAGAAGTTGTGGTGAGAGCACAACATTGTCATCGGTGGAAGACTTTACCTTGTTCTTGGCCAGCAGGTCCTCCTCGAGGGCTGCAATGCGACCATGCAGCTCTATTACTTCCTGTTCCTGTTCACGCAGTTCCTGTCGAGCAAGTTCCACTTGTTGGTTCACCTGCGCATTACGCAACAAAGTCGTATCCTTTTCACCTCTTTCTCGGTCCAACGAGATGCTGAGGTCTGCATTGCGAGTACGTTCAGCCTCTAGAGCTTCTCTAAGTCTGGCCAGTTCAAGGTGCAGAGTCGCGTTTCCAGACTTCTCACCTGTCAAGTTAGAACATGTTATGTAACTATATCCAGTTATTAAACTCTTTTAGAGAAACCACTGTACTTCACAAATATTCCAGCAAATGGACAACACACTTCAAAAACTAAAAGACCATTAAATACCAAACTTGATATTTAAGTTAAGTAACCTCCAAGGATGTGACACAAAGATTTTCTAGAATATCCAGCACTCCTAACTACCCTCTACATGGAAAAAAATTTGAAAATTTTGATTTTCTTAAAAATGGTTCAAACAACTTAGATTAAAATACTGTATATTTAAGCTATTTACATAACAAATAAAATGTACATCCTGAATTTTCTGGGAATAGCCTATGACCTCTTTATTCTGGATGAATTTGCATAACTGGTAGGCCATAAGAGATAGACAAAAACTTACTGCACGAAAAATGTAGATTTCGTTGAAACACAATTTACGTCATATACATTTTTTTCATGAAGTTGCTTATTTTTGAGATATTCCTTGTTATTGGTTTCAGTTTTAAAATACTTTTAACTTTTCACATATAGGAGTTTTTCAAGGATCTCATCCACATGCCAACAGGCTTTTAAAAGATTAGCATTTTCAGAAAAAGGTCCGTCTGTGTGTGTGTGTGTGTGTTTGTGAACATGATAACTCAAAAACGAAGAGTCAGTAAAATACCAAACTTGGTATCTTCCAGGGATGTGACATGAAGATTTTGAGAAAAATCCCCCCACCCCAAACTACCCTTTACTTGGAACATTTTTCAAAAATGGCTGTAACGATTTTCATTAAAATATTGTACATTAAAGATATTTACCTGACATATAAAATGTTTATCTTTAATTTTCTAGGAATAGCCTCTGAAGACTACTTTATTCTGGATGGATTTTGCTTAACTGCTAAACCATAAGAGACAAAAACTTATTTAACAAAATGTAGAACTCGATAAAACACATAATTTATGTTATGTAAATTTTTTTCATGGAGTGGATGGTTTTTGAGATATTGCTTATTTTTGGTTTAACCTTTAAAAAACTTATACTTTTCTCACACAGGAATTAGTCAACTGATGTCCATACAAACAAAGGAACTTCAGTCACATAGCAACCAGCTTTTGACTATCACTTTAAGGGGAGATGTAGGCAGAAATACCTCGACACAACAAAAATTCTGCCATGGCCATAGTTTTTGTCCTAAATCAATGAAATTTTGCACAGTTAATTGTCTTGATATCTTCTATGACTGTCTATTTTATAAGTAGTTTTGTCAACAAATAAAGAAATTACACTACATTGGAGTTTTGAAAACATCAAAAAACTTATGTACCTTTTTCTTAGTATCCCTTTGGTGAAGTTGCTTGAAAACAAGTGTACATAAAGTATTAAAATTATGTTATATTTTTGAGCAGAAGTTTTTCCTCTGTCTCCCTTCAATGATTTTTAAAGTATTTTTCAAGGTATGTGAGTTTTTTTATTTCAAATTATTATGTATTTCATAGCACAAAACCTATAAAATCTAAATCAAAAGAAAATAGCTGCATCAAAATATTCATTGTGGACTGAAATATGTGTGTACAAAATTTCATTGCAATATCTCAAATAGTTTCCAAGAAAAAGGTACACAATTATATAAAGTTATAAACCTGAGAAAATGAGAAAAGAAAATTTTGTTTGACTGTTTTATTTAGGGAGTGATCTACATACTTTAAGACACTGCCTAAAATCCACCATAACTGTAATGAGCTTCTTCTTCCTGGTCAGAAACTAAAGAAACATACCTTAAGAAATGTAGAGAAACAAGGGATCAAAGTTGATAATCAAGCAAGCAGAAAAAGTGGGCGTGGCACAACAAGTCCTAACTTCTTAATTTATTTGGACCACAAAGAAATCGAATTAGGTTATGAAACTTTGGGAACATAAAGCTAAATGTATTAACAATTAATTAGTGAAATAAATAAAAAAAATGGATAAATTTGCCATTTTTAGCCTATCTATGCTACTCCCTTATTTTGCTTCTACTTACAGGAAGCAAGTAATAAAGACTATTTCTGCTAATTTTTTATTGATTAGCAATAAGTAAATAGAAGCATAGGCTTTTTAACAATAATGAGATGTAGAGAAAGTCTTGTGAATGGAACACATCAGATTTGGCTCTCTCTTACAGTTTTCCAGAATGAAGAGTTCTCAGAGTTGAGTGGCTTTTGATGGCAAGCAGTAATTGTTGCAGCAATGAATATTGAAAAGAAGCTATACATAACAATGGTTATTTGTGAGCACATTCTAATTTGCCCAAATTAAAAGATTACTCGTAATAAAATAAATTGAGTTACTCACCTTCCAAGGCTACATTGAGATGCGCACATTCAGTTTCCAAAGATTTGCTTTTTTTCTCAATCTCCAAAAATCTGCTTTTAAGGTCACTGTTTTCCAAAGCAATCAGCTCCTGTAACCAAGTTACCAGTATTACTTGCTGTACTGTTTTCAACAGCTGAATGTAAATGTTCATCAGATAAAATCATTTCAAACATCAGGAATATCAGGTAGGGGAGAAACCAGAATAAAGAAACTAAAGAAATAACCAAATGTTAAATGCTCATTAAAAAGTAGTCATTTATTTAGCCAAAAAATGTCTGCAAAAAATATACATGTTATTTAAGATACAATAAAAACAGAAATAACTAAACCAAGACCTCATGCACCATGTTAGTAATGCAAATAAATATGAACAAAACATTACGTTCCAAAATCCCAATAAGTTCTTAAAATTAGTTACATATTAATAACAAATGAAAATTACAACCAAGAAAATGACCATATTACATAAAAAAAGTGAACACAATAGGATGAACAAAACACTCTTGAGTAAACAAAAACAAACTTTACCAGTTGCCCTTGTGCTCATTTTCACATTATGAGATAAAACTTCTCTTAAAATTTACCTTTACAACCGACTTATCTTTTATAAAGAAATAAAGATTTTTTTAAAGTATACAGCTGAATAAGGCAAAATGTTTGCAACTTCCAAAAGATGTGATGAAATAACTTCAAAAATATTTCGTCACATGTTCTTTTTTTAAAGTGTCCTTTTTTGCTTCAGCGACTAAAACAATGATCAGACTACCTGTACCTGTCTGCAACCAACAGGCAGACAGTGATGCAACAGCACCACTGTTTCCCATACCAATACTCATTTATAACAAAAAACTGTCCTCTCAATTATGTCCTTAGTTTTCTGTGTTTAAATGCATTCATTACTAATTTTGTGTTATATAATTCCAAAATAATTTGTTTGATATTCTCCAACTGGCAGATTTTTTTTTAATATTTATAATGTCACAGGTTATATAGTGCATTTCCATGTGCTGTATTCTCACCTTTTTAAGTTCTGAATTATTTCTGCTGAAAATCACAGGTTATGTACCAGAGGAGGTAAACATAATGGCTAAGAGAGAGTGACCAAAACATGCCAGCGTAAAAATGTGATTTAGTGCATCAGCTACATCACTTTCTTTCACAATCGCATAGCCCCAAAAAATTAAGGGGGAGGTTTATGCATATGTATCTATATTTTAAACAATTTATATAAAATCTAATGATAATATGACTTAATCCAGAGCTGACATATTTTTAAAAACTTGATTTTATGCAGCCACCCCTCAGTTCTCAACAAAGTTAATTTGCATGTTCTACTCCTTCCCCCATTGTTTTGCATGTTTTCATTTAGATTCAAGTCTATGGAATGCTGCATTGGTTCAGCCTCAGGAAATACAGCCAAGCTCTATCAAGTCCAGCAACTGCTTGGAGAGGCAACAGTATGAAGTCTCAATTCCTTTCATCCCTTATCTGGCAACAGCTTTCAATATTTCAAAACTTAAAAACATGAGAAAGTATCAAAGATTTATGTTAAAAGTATTAGATGAATCAACAGTATTGAGATATTGACAGTATCAGGATCCCTTCCCTCTCTATGAATTAGTTGACATTCAAATAATGAAACTTAAGGGAGCATGCCATGAAACAGGGAAACATGGTCAATATACTGGGTATGAAAAAATAATGTGTACAAAAAATTGTAGGGCAGAAAGGCAGTTACAAACTAAACATTTTGAGGTTAGGAGTCCAGGGTCGCAGAAGCTTTTTAACTGAGCTAGCATGTTCAAGTCCCTGATTGCAAAACTAGTTTACAATGCGTTAGATGTGAATAAAACACAACCAAGTTATTAAAACCAGTGCAGAATACAATTGGATTAACAGTTTGGGAAAATCTATTAATTCTGGAAAACAAAAACAACTTCATAAATTTTAATATACCACAAACAAACAGTCTTATCTCAAAATTCATCTAAGCAGAAGAGAGATCTCTACAGGCCACTGCCATGAGTTCATCAGTAAATCTCTGCTGAAGATGGTGGCAATAGCCACTGAAACATGTCCAAAGTAAGTTACTTATTTCAACTAGTGAAGTTTGATACTGTGTTTTTACTCTTAATAGGTCTGTAGAGTTTAATTGTTGTCCAGCAAATGTGTGCATCTCAGTAATTCCTACCAACAAGGGTGGCCAAGGTCGTTAAGACATGGAGGTCTGCGGTTCTCCCTCATACTCATTCCTCATAACAGGTGCCCTAAAGTTATGCATGGAATGTTTCCTTTCTCAAATTTCCTTTCAGATTTCATCAGTGTCCATCACCTGTGGTGCCATATGCAGTAAGAGTGGGCATCAGTTCATTTCTGCTTATAAATTTGTCAGCCAATGAATGATGGCTTCTTTGTTTAGGTGAATACAAGAAAATTCTAACCACGGTCACACAAACGACAAAGGTAATTTTAAAAGCTTGGTACTACTTAGATGTGAGGAGTGTCTTGAACTCAAGAAATGGGTACACTGTAATTCCTTTAAGTAGATTTTTCGCCACATACAAAATGAATTTATTGCATTTTGCACACACCTTACTTCAAAATCTATAAAATAAAAGCTGCAAAATATTTTTCTGTGATAGATAATGAAAGTATGGATATGTGTGCTCCTATTATGATCTGATGTTAGGATGCATCATCATTACTAGGGATAGCATCTTGGGGACCAAAAGCAGAACCAATGGCAAATAAACGTTGCATACCGACCAAGTATAATAAGATCTGTATTTACGACTTCACGTGACGATGGTTATTATGTTACATATCTGTGCCGTGACACCAAGTTTTTGCAATATAAGAAATATTTATGTACAAATGAAGACGATTCAAATTTCAGATGACAAGAATGAATGCAATTGGGCATTGTAAACTCATATCTTGAGCACAAATGAAGTTGACAACAATGCTTGCCGTAACAGCAAATGAATTTTAGAAATATTAAAATTTTTAGTTCTGATAATAAGCAGTATTTGTGTTTACCGCTCACCCAACCTCAACTGCTAGTTAAAGCATTACAGTCTAACATTGCTCCATTTTCCTCCTGTTAGTGCCACTACACAATAGTATGCTTGTTTCTGTCCTGCTATTGGTCCCCAGGTTGCTAACCCATTCAAGGATACCCAATAATGGAGGTGAGGTGTTAAGATAATAAAAAAACATTTTAAAAAAGTTTTGTACTTTGGGGCGAAAAACTCCAAACATACCAGTATTATCAGTTCTCACATACCATGTCTTAAACTTTGGCCATTTGGATTCATGATAACTTCAGTATTATCTGATCTTATAATGCTGTGAAATGGTGCAAGTGAATTTTTTTAACACACACAAAAAAGAGCATGTATCTACATTTAATCAAAACCTGTAAGTACCCAACCACACTATCACACCAATCGCTTTAGTTGGGACCTCCCCATCCTTTTCCACAGTTTGACTGGATTCGATCCTGTGATCCATGGTTTGATAGGTTAGCTACTCCTATCGTGTCTTACACCACATGGCCATAAATCCAGATGTCAAGTATTCTGTTTATAAGTATCTCTATACTACACTAAGCTTCATATGGACAGGGATATATGGCATACCTGTTATTTGTAGTGTAGAGGGATTCTTTTTCTTTCTTTGTAAAGTCAGCAATGACATCCTCATAACATTTAGGTCTTAAACCTAAGTCTTTACTAAAATTTTGCAAACAATTTTGTATTTTTTCTTAAAATTCTTTTATGCTAGAGTTTCCCTACCTTTTTCAATGATTTATTTCCTCTTTGCGGAGGTCAATGAACAGAAAACTCAATTCCAAATTTTACACACAACGCAGCACTTTTCTTTCACTCATACATTTCACTATTTCTATTGCAGTTTCAAAATTGCTTGCAGTAAGCGCTATGTTTAATTACCAAACCATATGCAATTCTGTATTTAGAAATGAAACTTGTCAAACAAACATTCCATTAGGAACATATGCAACATTGCATAATACCTAACTGCTACAGGGTCATAATTTTATAGGTAACCCACACGCACGCTCTCTACAATGCGCGAGAGTGCTGGGAAAACCATGCGGGTAGAGGTGGACTGAAATCCTTACCTTGTAATAGAAGCTGGAAATGTTACCTCAAAAGGCATCGTATTTCTTAAAAATGTTGTCACTCGCTCCTTGGAGCTCAGTATCGACTGTTGTGAGTATTCACAAGTCCATTTATGTGAAACCAAGATTCATCAGAGAAAACAAAACCTGTGGGTCAATGAAACCTCTTTCTACATATTGGAAAAACCAATTGCAATGATTCACCCGTTTACTAGGTCATTTGCTTTTAATGCTTCTACTTGTGTATAGCGATAAGGTTTTAGTTTTAACAGACATGTAGCATTTTAGCAAAAGATGGAGATACACCTGTTTGTTCCACTTTATTTTCTGTTAACACTGATCTTCTCCTAGAATGTTTCTTGATCCAACACTGAACCCAAAGCTTCAAATTTATTGACAACCACACGTACAGTTTTTCTTGCAGGTGGTACAGAGCTTGTGAAATCTTGCAAGCAGATTCATGCTTAAAGTAAACTTTACAAATAAACACATGATCTCCCACAGCTAAGCGACACATCATGTTGACTGCAACGACAGAAGACCAGATTCAGCAACACACAAATGGCGAGAATGCACTTTTGAGCAGGAATTGGCAATCCGGCAGATGGCATGTGAGTAGTGAAGGAAAGAAAGGCCGCAAATGGGTTACCACATAATATAATGAACCTATATTATTTTTATAAAGAAAACAAATTGTCTTGATTTTCTTAAGTAGTTGGATTACCCACAGTGAGTCAATAAGCTTCTGCAAAAGAAGATTATATCAACAGTGTATGTAAATACTAACCATTAGCAAACATTCCACAAAACTAAATGTAACAGAGCAAAAGCTGTTTTTTTCACCACATTTATATTCTTTAAAGGCACGTCATTAGAACATTGTATTGCTGAATTTTCCACAAGAGTGACTTTAATGGAAATTAATGTATGACTAATAATTAAAATGGAAGCAAAGCTTCCCTTGGTTCCAAGAAATACACATCCCTGATTCAGACACATCTAGTGACTAGTACTGTACAAGAGATCATTTTGTTTACGTACATAGTACAGTAAAAAGCTTCCTTGCTCCTAACCTCAAAACACTTATTTGGTACTTATTGCCTTTCTACTCTACAGTTTTGCATCCAACATAAAACAAAAGTGGGTTTCACTAGAAAATTAAAACACTTGCAATCACATAAGTAATATTTCAAGCAATAAGTCTTCATCAGAAAACACAGGTAAAAAAACATCTTATATGAACAAGAGCAAACAAAGATCCTGTTAATGACATTTTATATAGAAGTTGGAAACTTGTGATGTTTGAATCAGATTTCTTTTTAAAGTTTGAATTGTAACAGTAAAAATATTCCTAAAAGGTCAGTTATATCTGAAGATATACACAATACACACATTAATAAACAACGGCTACAGCCCACAATTAATCAACAAGGAAATCAAAAAGTTCAAACAACAGAAATAGATCACAGACAACACAAAACTAAGTCAATCAAAACATAAGCCCAACTTCAGGAAATCCAAAACTTCATCACAAATTGCAAACATTTTGTTTAAAATATATAAAAATCACTTAACTCCTTAAAATAATTTCACTCAACAAAAAACACTGTGTAGAAATTGATAGCATTCTATCCCAGATATACGAGGGATGTTCTAAAGACTGGGACTGAATGGTTTTTCTTTTCCTTAAGTACCTGCTTGCCACATCTGTCTGTGCGCCATTGAAATGCATACACTAATTGCTAATCACTGCAACAGCAGTAGCCAAGTGTTGGCAGCCTGTGAGAGTTCGCATCTAAACATTTTCATGAACAGCGCTAGGCAATCAAGCTGAAGAAAAGTGCTACTGAAACCTACAAGGATCTGGAGACTGCAATATCTCGTGCAGGTGCAACTATTGCTGCCATGACGGAGACAACTCAGCGCAGAAGGTCTCACTGTGAGACAGCTTGCACATCCTTGGGGTATCAGTTCAGAGCACTCGTGCAATTTTAAAAGAGCATTTGCAAATGTGTAAGGTGCTAATGAAACTTGGGTGCACTGCTATGACCCAGAGCAGCACGGTCAACCCCACCACGAGCACAGAGGTCCACCAACAAGGCCATGGCCATCACATTTTTCATTACCAGGGGATAGTGTACACTCACTGCACATTACTATAACAACATCCTGAAGCACAATCCCAAAAAATGAAGAAACCTCATTGGACAACGGAAGCTTCATCACGGCATGTTGCTAATGCTGTCATCGAGTTCAAAGTCACCTCTACGGTACTCCATCCACCTTAACCTGGCTCCATGTGGCTTATTTCTTCGACAACAATACCAAGGCAGTGAAAACCTTAGAAGCGACTTTGAACACTAAGTCAAGGAATGGGACAAGAGCACTCTATTGGGAGGACAAAAGTCTGTATCAGTGATTTTTTACAATAAATTGTTGTATGAGCATTAGTGGCAGCCTTTACTGAACAGCAACTATTTACAAGTGATAAAAAAGATACAAATGTTTACTGTCCTTCAAAATAATCATCAGCATTGCATATAAGTCATAGGATATCTTTAGCAGCATCTGTTGTGTTGACAGTTCAAATGGAGCAGTCTACTGCCTCACATACCTCTACAACAGTTCTGAAGTGGTTCCTTCATCTTTGGAATTAAATAAGTCACAAGGTCTTATGTCTGGGGAGTATGGTGGATGATACAGCACCTCCCAGTCTCACTGACCAAATAAATTAATCAGCTACAGCTTGGATTATAAGTGCCCACACTGTCATGCAAATTGATGGATGGTTCTGTTGAAGATTGGAAGATGAAAAGTTGGTCAGAACCCCAGCAATGTGAAAGTTATGGTATTACTGTTCATTTTTGGAACACAACCTTCTGCCAGCTTTGAAAATAAAGAACACATCCTCATTTTGCCACATACAGTGCAAATTATGGCTGGTGGAGCAGGGAAATCTTGCACCATCCACCATACTCTCCAGACTTGAGCACTTTGGCTTTGACATGATTCTGCAGATGATCATGACATTTACTTCAGAACTTTCTAGAGATTCGTCAGGCAGTAGATTGCTCCATTTGAACAATCAACACAACAAGCACTGTTAAAGGTATCTTATACTTCTACATTGTTGGCAAGGTGCTACAGAAGAGCAATAAAACCTGGTAACATGAATCTCTTGTAAATAAATAGCATTATTAAAGCTCTCATCTATGTCTCCAACTTTCCGCATCTAATGCAGTGACAGTTGCTCAATTTGCCAATGATGTGGCAATTCTCAGCAAGGGAGATGGTAATGCAACTTCACTTAAATTACAGATATATGTCAGACAAGTTGAGGAGTGGTGTAAACAATGGAGAATAATAATGAATGCAAAAAAATCAAAATTTGTAAAATTTACATAGTAAATCAATGTACCAAACCACTGCATAAGTATTTGTGGCAAGGATGTCCCACAAACCGAAACAGTCAAGCATCTTGGGCTAACATTAGATAAGAGATTAACGTGGAAACCACACATCACTGATGTAGTACGTAAAATTAGAAACAGAATTCACAAGATACATTATTTAATGTGAGAAAAATCACCTCTCCTTGGTTCGGCCTATATGAACACATGGGTGTGGCATTTGCGGTTCTGCATCTGATTCACAGATAAAAAGAGTACCGACTCTTCAAAATTGTTTCCTTCGACTCATAATAAATGCACCAGGATCTTCAGATACCATGAGTGGCTACTGTCCTGCAAGACTGCTATATGAAGCTCTACAACAAGTTCGCCAACCATTGCAATCCATTACTGAACACCTGCCAGCAGCTTCAAGAGACAGAAGATTAAAAAGAAAGCATCATTCAGACCTGACAATGTAAATTAATTATAAGGCCTGTCATTGGCATGTTTCCAAGTTGTCTTGTTGCCATGTAATGAACATAACTGTAATGTATTAAATGTACAATAAAATTATCATGATTAAACAAAAAACAAAAAATTAATGCTGCAACTCTTGTACAAGAGCAGTTAAATGAGGCACATTCATAAATTAAGCTTTCCATTTGCCCCACAAATAATAACAACGACAAATTTAGTTACTTGAGTGGCATGTTCAGTATGATGGTGGCAACCTCTTGTGGCCCAAACTATTATCTGGGTTTGCCAGCAACCTCTGTTTTACATGTACATCACTATATGACCTGTACGATAAAATTAGTTCAGAATTTGCTCTCACTAATTAAACCTTATCTATTTGCCTTATTCATTTCATTTTAACTTTCCATAAGAATTCCACTAAATCTCTTAGCTGCCCTTGGTCCTTAAATATCCTCTTTATTGCAATCTCATAATCCCTTCTGTTTAATCAACTCCACTCTCCATTCTTTCGTCCCTTTACATTTAAACATTATGTGCATTCATCCTTCTCCTCCCCACAAATTGTACATAGTCCCTGCCTCATTCTTCTCAAACCTTTCAGGTTCCATAACCCTAATAGGAACCATTCCACCCCTGATCTCTGATTTCTATTGCAAACTTTAACATGTTCTTCCTTTCCTCATTTTTCTTCACCTGTTATACCATTGCAACTAATTTTTCTTCCTTATCTGTGTCCATATATTCTGTCCATTCATATCCTCCAATCTGTCTCTTACTTCTAATAGAACTATCCATTCTGTACCACACATCTCCTAAACTATTCTTGATCGATTGCTCCTTAATCTTACTACTATATATTGCTTTCTACCGTATTCCTGTGAAACCTTCAAATACTTTCCGAGTATCTGAATCTGGCAGTTGCTGAATGCAGATTAAGCACTTGAGTACCTTTTCCATTATCTGACCTCTAACACAACTCTTCCTAATTCTGCCATTGCTCCTGCATTGACTGTACATTGTAGGTCTATTCCATAACTAGCAAGCAACCACATGTACAAGGGCCATTTCTTTTTCAACCTCCGATAGGCTATAAATAAAAGACAAGTTCACAGAAAACAATTATTTTATTACTAAACGTTTTGTACACTTATGGTTACTTTTCAACATAATCACCAAAAAGATTGAGACATTTATCGTACCTGTGCACAAGCCAATAATTTCAATAGAGCATTGACATTGTTTTGAAGATCTTCCTTGTTTGAAAGTGCTACCCTCCTAGCCACGTCTTCAGTTTAGGGAAAAGGTGAAAGTTGCTGGGTGCCAGGTCAGGACTGTACGGCAGATGATCGAAATTGTCCCATTGAAATTGTTCAAGGAACCGATAGGTTGTGTGGACGAGCATTGTCATGGATCAACACAATTCAGCTTTCTTCTTCGTTTGTTTTGAAAGGCTCTCCGCAAACATCATAAACAACGAAGATCTTCAAAACAACGTCAATGCTCATTTGAAATCATTGGCGGCAACATTTTCTGAAGCGGGTATTGCAAAGCTTGTGCACAGGTACGATAAATGTCTCAATCTTTTCGGTGATTATGTTGAAAAGTAACCATAAGTGTACAAAACTTTTAGTAATAAAATAATTGTTTTCTATGAACTTGTCTTTTATCTATAACCTATCGGAGGTTGAAAAAAAAAAAAAAAAAAAAAGGCCCTCGTATATAACAGAGTAATGACATGACGTTAATGTGTGTGCCAACAGAACTTCCAAAAGTCTCATTGTTGCTTCATAGCAGTGTTGAAAATGTTGAAAAATAGCTCAACACATCCTGTATCTGTTCCAGTAAATGTTTCAATTACATTATGTTTTGTTTTCATTCATGGCCGCAGACAAACTTACTCTATGGATGTGCCTCGTACAAATAGAACCACAAATCTGCTATTCTTCACCACTTGTCAACAAACCATGTAATAACAATAGGCAGAATTATGCATTTGGTAGAAGATGCAAATTTTGATTTGCTACCACACAGCACCTTCTAGAAATGCATTACAAAATCAGCAAGAGGGATGTTGTATCAGTTGCTTAAGCCCAAATATGTTTTAGTGATGTTTTTAGTGTTACAATTCCAACTGAAAGACAAAATCTAAAGATTCAGTTGTTTTCTCTCTCTCTCTTTTACTGATGAAGGGTTCTTGTACCCTGCCTAATATTTATTTTTACTGTAGCTCTTATACTTCAACATGCAGATTTTATTATTTTATACCATTTGCTTTATAAGCATGTTTACATCCAGAAAGTGACAAGACAACTTGGCATAACTAAATGATAATGAAAGTTATCGACACAAACTTCCACTACCTTAATCATAATCTCCATTCTGTCAAGATATTTACTATCACATGATACCGCATTTTCAATGGCAATGTTATACTTCTATACCACCAAACAACTTATTTTGTAGGCAAACAATGCAATTGTACGGTGATAATGCAATGAACAAGTCTTCAGTGAGGAAATGACACATAATTTATGAGTAATCAAGAAAGAACATAACAATGTGTACGATAAAGACCGGAGTGGAAGTTCATCAATTCGTTATGGAGCAATTGAAAGCAAATGTTATAAAAGAGCTCAGAAAAACTGGTGTTTTACTTTGTACATCACTTTTTGGATGGAAAAAAATCTTTAGCAGTGGAAAAATGTGACATTTTACAACAGGTAGTACATGACAATAAATACCTTGATAGCAATGACGATTACGTTGAGAAATAGAGTAAGGTGCTGTAACTTTGTAAATAAAGTTTTGTGTCGATAACTTTATTATTTAGTTATGTAAAATCGTTCATTAATTTCTGGATTGCCGTCGTGCATTCCCCTCTATGCATTAAATAACAGCTTTGGACTTCAGAATGGGTTAAAATGATTATAACTAATAGGCTGATATTAAATATATACAATAAAAAATTATATACTTGCATGCATCTTCAAGGCAACATTGGAATTACCCATCAAAAAACACCAAGGAAGCATTTTCAGTACAAAATGTAACAAAATATATGTGTTATATTTAACCAGAAGGAATCTGAAGAAAGCTAATTGTGTGACTAGTATACACAATAGAGCTGCTCTAACACAAACTTCCACAGCATTCTGCGTTTCTCCTATAGTATAAAAATACTTGGTATTCCTCAATCCTTGTGCATTTCTCGTTGATTTAATATGTTGCAGGTGTTTCAGAGGTGGTACACATTTTGGTAATATTCTTGCCTTTGGGTCCAGAGGGAATACCAAATCTAGCAGAATTTCAAGCTGATGATATTTACAGGGTATTAAGTTGGCACTAAATATGAACAACTTCCATAAGGGTGAAGAATCCAGGTAATGCTAAGTTAGTGCCAGTTACAATCTAATCGTGGTCCGAAATGGGTCTGCAGGAAATTGCTTGGCACTTTTTGTTATTCTGGGTGACACTAAAAGGATTAAAGCATAGCCTAACCAATCTACTTACTTAATGTACGGAAGTAACAAGTAAGATGTAAAAAATACGGGGGAAAATGTGGCAACTTCACATGACTTTCTTCACAAACTATTGTTACAAAACATTGTTCTTTTATCCACATTGTGGTAATCAAGATAAACATTAGCACAAATCATTGTATTAACTCCTTCTAAGTAGAAGACAATTAAGGGAATACACTAGAGAAGTGATGGTCAAATACTTTAAAAGGTCAATTTTACATATTATATGAAAAATTTAAATTTAGTTTGCTTTCCACGGCCATGAGTAAAGCACATAAAATTAAAGACGACCTCCTGTTTGAGAAAAATTTAAGTAGCTTAAAACTGAAAGTAATAACAAGGAATAGGTTGGAAATGGTTAGTGCTATAAAAAAAAAAAAAAAAAAAAAAAAAGAAGAAGAAGAAGAGTATATGCTATAAATTGTGGGTTTTAACGAGATCTACATTTTTTTGTAGTAAGTCTTTGTCTATCTCTTATGGTTTACTAGTTATGCAAAAGTCATCCAGAATAAAGTAGTCTTTAGAGGCTATTCTCAGAAAGTTCAAGATAGACATTTTACTTGTTAGGTAAATAACTGTAATATACAGCACTTTAATCAAAATCGTTAGCCATTTTTAAGAAAAAAAAATTTTCAAAAATTGTTTCATAGAATGGGTGATTTGGAGTAGGTGGATTTTCTTGAAAACCCTCTTGTTGCATCCTTGGATGATTTTACCCACACAGACCTTTTTTCTAAAACTGTTTTCTAGAGTTTAGAAGTCCTAAAATGAAATCTTGGTATCAGATTGTTGGATGGAATACGACACCTGCTCTACCTGCTAGGGAAAGTAAAGTGATGCACACAAGGGTTGAATGGTTCCCATGGAGTAATTCTATAATCATGAATGCTCATCAGCCTAGTGCATGGTTCTTTGAACAAGAATTAAAAATGATGTAATGCAGTTACAGTTTAACCATGGTCAAAGTTTGATCTCATTTCAGCAAACATTATAGTCATCATGGCCAATGTTTCTGACACAACCATAGAAAATCTTAATATACAGAATGTCGCAAAATTATAAAACAGCTAACTATAAATAAAATGGATACAAGCACACTGTGGAATAAACGACAATGAAACTGCTGATTTTCTAGCCAAAATAAGCTGGTTGTTTACCTTATCACTGTATTAAAAGAATAATTACTGCAACATATAGCAATAAATTTAAAGAAGAATTTGCATCACAAGCAAAAGGAAAAAGATGGAAACATGTAAAATGTCTACACTATCAAGAAAATGTTTAGTAGCAACTTTTAGACTACTGCCTGCAAGGATTGGTATTGTTGAAGCTCCATTCTGTGACCAGCCTTTCATCAAGATACTGCAAGAGTGAATGGCTTCACTGCCAATTAACCATTTCAGTAACCCTAGATCATCAAGGGTTTGATTCAAAAATGGTGTACTGGCCAAAGAAAAATTACAGAAATGAAGTTCTTGGAGTCTTCAATTTTCAGTTATATTAGCCCCCCAACATGGTTGCTGAACTAGTTAAGTGCTACCTGATCAGACTAGCTTTATCCCAGATTCCTTCTCATTTTGTACAGCTGCTACCCAAAATTCCTAAATGGTTTGCCACTGCGAGAAAATGCTGTGACAAGCAGCTTCATTCTGGGCCACAATAACATGCACCTGCTCCAGCATAACAACACACAACGCAAAAAATGTTCATCTACCATATTCTTCAGATGTAACCCCAAATGTTCCGTTCTCCAACATTAAAACCAAGTTGCAAGGTCAAACTAAGGACATTTAAAGGTTTCTATGAAAATCAAATAAATTACTCTTTTCTTCTTAGTGGTTTCACATTTTCAGCACATAGTGTATACATATTACTTTTTATTTTCTCTACCTAGTTTCATTAAAAACCATTTTTAAGCTTAACATCCTTTAACCCGGTTGGTTATATCAGACATTGAATGAATTCTGTGAAAACCCCCAAGAAACTTATCTGGGTAACTCGCCCTAAGCGAGATTTGAACTTGCGACCTCTTGAATGTGAGGCAGATATGCTACCCTGGCACTAGAGAAGCAGGCTGAAAAACTTTGAATCACACATCTTTGGAAGATAGTGAACTTAAATACCAACTTTGCTTTTTAATCAACTTTCTGTTTTTGAGTTATTATGTTTGCAGAAACATAGAAAGACACCAACAAAACTTGTTCTTGATTTTTTTAGGAATAGCCTTAGAATACTTTATTGTGAATGAATTTTGCTGACTTTTGCATAACTGGTAAACCATAAAAAATAGACAAACACTTGCTATACAAAAAAAAGGTAGATCTCGTTAAAACATACAATTTATGTCATATACATTCTTTTCATGGAGTTCACCATTTCCGAGACATTCTTTGTCAACTCCTAGCCATGAAAATGGCAACCAGTTTTTAAAAGATTTGACTATTGCTTTAGTCTGTACTCCTTTATTTCCCTCCTACTTACAAGGAAGCAAGTAATAAGACAATTTCTGTTAATGTTTATCTTGATTTGCATTAAATAGATAGAAGATAAGCTTTTTATCAATAATTTGTTGCAGAGATGTAGAGAAAGAAATGTGAATTTAATACATCAGATTTCTTAATCCAGTATTGCTTTTTGAAATAAAAAATAAAGTATTTGTAGAAACAGTAAACATTTTAGAAATTTTGCTTTTAGAATGTATATAGGTAAATTTTTTTCTCCCTTTGTAATGAAGATATCAAAAATCCAATACTTGTAGCTTTTATAAATTCTTCTAAGGCATTGCCAAAAAATGTTGTTTATTTTATTCAAAACCTGTACGACAAGATAGATTTTATAAAATATATAATTTTAAACCAACATTTTTAATAACTCAAAAATTACTGGACTTATGAAAATGAAACTCAGCAGAATGTCTTTTTTATAGTCCTCATGTGTGCACCAAAAATGTAGCGTCTAGCATCAAAATTGTGGAAAACCTAAATTTAACCCCTTAACTTGTTGGGAAAAACCAATTGTGCAGCATGAAATCATAAACTCCAAGTATATTAAAAAAGCAAAAAACGAACAATATACGGTGGATTTTGTGACAGTATCAATTGAAATTAATTAGCGAGCTGATTTTGTAACATTAGATCACTTACTTTTATTATTGGAAAACATGTTTCAGAAGCCATGTCAACTGCTAGCATTGTTTGTTGTGATGCTTGCCCTTGTCCCTAGTCGTGGTTTGATGAACCTCTCCATCAGTAAGTTACCTGACTGGATTTCAAAATTGAAAATGAGGTTCTTGTTTTTCCAAATGTAGATGTTCTCCCCAACTTTTAATTCTGTTTTCCTTGCTATGTTTTTGAGTAGTTTTGGACTTCTATTTATGGCATGTTGCTCTTTCCAAAAATGCCAAACCACCGCCGATTTGCCTTCTTGTTTTTGTTTGATATTTCTGTGGTGTTCTTTTGATCTTGCTTTTATGTTTCTTTTAGTTTTCCCATTTTAGATTTTTTCAGTTGTTGCAGCTGAACTGGTATATTCCTGGCTTGTTTTCTTGTGGAATGTTATTAATATGTTTTTTATGTAGTAATTGTTTTTTGGGGCCAGAATGATGTGTCATTTGATGTTCTTGTGAAATTTGTAGAAAGTAGTAGGGTGGTATGTAAACTTCTTATAAATCTTGTTTGGAGTGAGTGTGCTGACTTCCTTTATTCTCTTCCTATTAGAAGTTTGAGAGAACATCTGCATTTGGAAAAACAAGAAGCTCGTTTTTAATTTTGAAATCCCACCAGGCGACCCACTGATCAGAGGTTCATCAAACCACCATTAGGGACAGGCAATGTTGGTAGTCGACTGAACGAATTGACAATGGAAGCACATGGCTTCTGAAACATGTTTTCCAATAATAAAAGTAAGTGATGTAGTGTTACAAAATTGACTCACTAATTAATTTCAATTAATATAAAATGTTCACATTTTTATCAAGTTTTCAAGAAAAATACCAAATCTGCCTAAAAGGACTCTGAGATGAAGTTGTATACAATCACAAGGTGATGTTTGTGCAAAAGGTCCAGGTATTTTGGCAACTTTCGGGTAGGACCTCTTAATTAAGGCAAGACAACTGTCATGTGCAAGTGGAACTATACTATTAGCTGCGATCTCTTCAGACTCACAATTTCCTTCTGCAGCTGAGCAATTTCTTGCTCTGATGCTGCTCGGATTAGCCGAAGTTCATTAGCAAGTGCGTCTTTCTCATCTCGGAGCTGATCGAGAAGCTCCTCCCTTTCTCTGGCTGTACTTCTGCCCTTGTCTACGAGCACTTCTAATGCACGCGTTCGCTCCATCAGTGCATCCCTCTCCTGTTCTGCACGTCGACGCTCTGCCCCTTCTTCTGCAGCCTGGCGACACAGGCGCCCAACTTGTGTTTCTAAAGATGCAATCTTCCCACTCCAGGATGACTTTATGTCAGAGAGATGGAGGTGTGCCTCTTCCAAACGTCGCTCAAGAAGTATGCGTTCTCCAAGGAGCGCCTGCACTCTTTCGTCCACGCCAAGCTCTGACCCCAAATTCATGCATTCGGCATTGCTACGCTGTTCTAGAACCACCACTCTGTCCTTCAGATGGCGTACTTCCTCCTCACTCTGTGCCAGTTTGCTTGATAGCTGCGAGCGTTCCCTTTCTGAAGAGTGGCGCAGAGACTCCAGTTCATCCTGCAAACAGTTACATTATTATACTTTTACATTTCTATTGCCAGAAGAGCTTTACAAGAAAAGTTTTAATGCTAAACACTGTTCACAACCAATAACAGTAACCACAACAAGACCTTCCCAGGCCCCAAGAATCACAAGCAAGACTTGCCCAAGTTTAAGATTTATCTTGTGGCAATATATATCATAACCACAAAATGTTGCCGACATCTTGTAAATTTTATTCTATCTTGTGTATTCAATGCTCAAATAATTTGTTCTTGTTGCATTTCCAAGTTGAAATCACTGGGTGGACGCAATATTATTATTCCTTGTACTTTCATTATGTATAAGTGTTTTGATTTTGTTTGTAGTTAACAAGTATCGAGGTTACATGTTGATTTCCTTGGTTGCAAAGCCAGTTATTATAAAAGAGGTATTCACAACCAAGTAACAGGCCACTTGGAGCTCATTAGCAGTTGAGTGAGGTCAGCGCTGAATCTTATAATGCTCGTGCACTTAAGTTTTCACATTGAATCATAAGCGGGCAAATATTTGCAGCAGGATCACTGATTAATATCTGTTCATTGCATTGAAGAATAATAGTATACTTTATTCTGAGGAATTAGAAGAATTTATAGAGAGTTAAATTTGCAAGAGATAGAATTTTTGCGTTCAATAAGAAAGGCACTGAATTGCACAAAGTGATTGCAATTTCATGCACAAATTGTAAAAGTAACTTGAAAATAAATTACAATTCCACAAAGAGAATCCAAGTAATGGATTATTTTAGAGCTCATCAACCCACTTTAGTAGCCTGGATCTGAAGAGCCCAATGAGCCCTGAGATAAGAGTCGATTGCTGCCATAAGATTGTTTGTAATTTGGTGCACCAATGCGACACCATTTATTTCTACTTCAATGTTCTCATTCTCAGGCACAAAAAGAACATATAAATCCTTTGACCGTGAAAAACATTCTCCTTTTGTACGTGGATTTGACCCAATTAATCTTCGAGCAGTTACAATAACATTAAAGATTTCATCATCTCCAATTAAAAGATCCATATCTGATCCATAATGTGCATATCAGACTCTTGTTCTCTTTTATTTTTATTTAGTTATTTTTTTAGCTTGATGTCCTTTAACCTGGTTGGTCATATTGGACAAATGACATTTTTGAAATGATGCTTAAATGATCTCAGGGTCCATGGAGCTTAAAGTTACTTGACATTCATCTTCTAAGCATATGGAAAACTTATCCAGGTAACTCACCCTAAGCGACCAGTTGAATGTGAGGCAGACACGCTACCCCAATGGCACCCAGGCCTCTTGTTCTTGTTCTTCATTTTAAAGACTCTCTATTGTAGCATTTCTTCCATTGCACTGTGACATAAAATGGCTGCTAGAGCTCTCTCTAGCTACAATCGCAAGCTGAGAAAATCAAAGCAGAAGGAATTCTTCCAAAACTGCTGTATTTCAAATTGTTTGAGTGTCGCTTGTTGTAGCAAAGCTCTGTATCAAAATTTCAAGTTGTCTGAACTGTATTGTAAGAAATGTCTTTATTGACTCAGAGGTAGTTACAAATAAGGCCTTATTTTCACTGCTATACATAATTCACTTGACACATATACAGTTTACAGCTATACACCATCCATGGCTCGCACTCCAGTCATGATTCAGTCCAATTCATAACACAACACCCACTGCAATTCTTCCTCCTTTTTATAACAAGAAAATGATGTGTCAGACTTTCTGGAAACTTCTTGAAGGTACTAGTAACTGAAGCTGGGAGAAACATTTCAAATATCGGGAAGAATCATGATGTCATGAGAAGAGTATTACATTTCGAAGGATCCTGTTGTGGCGGGCCTTTGTTTACCATCGAAACTGTGATGACTCACATTCTAACTCCTGCTGCATACCAGAGCGAACATGAAAGATTGCACACACGGACAGCATTGTCACAGTATTATGTTGATGAATTCACAAATTATGTTGGCTATGCTGGAGAGCAAGTGAAAAAAATGTCTTTGGTCAATAAGAAATAATGAATGCATTCTCATTACTGGATTATTGTGAATCAAAATGTTAAATGCTGCATGGCATCTTGTTCTGGTTACCATTACCAGTGTGTTGTGAACCAAACTTAACACTAGCTCCACTAACACTAATGCTTTCAACACAACAGTATTACTTCTAGCTGAGTTTTACACTTCAAGCAATTATGAAAAGTTACTAAATTACATACGAAGTAGCAGAAATACTTTCTACCTGCAATAAATTAATTTATCTTATAAATATGCCCTTACAACTGAGGTGAACATTTATATATCTCTGTATGGAATAACGTTTTTCATAAGCTAACAAGGGGCTATTGTCACAGACTGAAAGCAAAAACACTACTTATTAAGTAAAAACAAGTCACCCAAGCAATCTGATGTGTTCCTTTCTCTAGCTGTTCCAAAAGTAAACTATTCTTTTATCTACGTCAAGATACACATTAGCATACTTGCTTCCTTGTAAGTAGAAGGCAATACATTCGGCTGGTTGACATTGAAGTTCGCATGACCAGAAGTAAAACCAAATAACATGGATGACTTCATGTTTCCAAAGAGTATCAATATTTTAAAAGAAACCAATTAGAGAGAATACCTTGGAAATGGTTAATTCTAAAAAAAACTGTATATGACATAAACTGCATGTTTTAACAAGATCTACATTATTTGTGTGGTAAGTTTTTGTCTATCTTTTACAGTTTACCAGTTATACAAAAGTCATTCAGAATAAAGGGGACCTCAGGGGGTATTCCCAAGAAATTCAGGATGAACATTTTACTTGCCATGTCAACATCTTTAATATACAGCATTTTAATCAAAATCGTTAAGGCCATTTTTGATAAAATCAAAATTCTCAAAATATTTTCATGTAAAAAGTAGTTTGGAATGTCAGAGGGGGGGGGGGGGGTAGTGGGATGCTGGAGATTTTCCTCAAAATCCTTGGTAGATATACTATACTTAAGTATAAAGTTTGACATTTTACCGACTTCATTTTTTTTAAATATTGAACTCTCACACATCACACGCACACACATATACAGACACCACACATATGCAAGCACTCACATTACCCTTTTTTTTTTTTTTTTTTTTTTAATACACGGACATATACTCCGGTAGAATCTCTGAATGGAATTTTCGGGTGGAAACACAATACCTTCTTTACCTATGTACATTGTACATATGTGCTTGTGAAAGTAATAAAGGGCTTCTTTTTTCAGTATTTATCCTCCTTGTATGAAGCACTTTAATATTGAGTTTCAATACCATCAACATGGAAAGTGAGAGTAATTGCAAATAACATGCCCAATTATTCAATTTAGAATTTGCAATTACAAACTTGAATCATATCACAACTTCTTATGATCTGAAAATATTTTGCGACTGATGTTTCACTGAAAGCTGCGTTCGGCATCATCAGAGTTAGAATCTAGCTCGGTTATGCCAACAACTGGACCACGGCCAACTTAGATAATAAGGTTGAGTCAAAATAATAGAACTTTTAGGTTTAGTGAAGTGCAGGACCCAATGCTGAAAGGAACAGACAAGGTAACTAGTGAGAAATGGGAAAAGTGTGATGGAAAGAAGAAGGCACTTTAGAGGAAGCAGTGGAACATGTGTCAATCACAAGGCAATTATAGACTACTCATTGTCATCTATTGTTGCAACTATGTTTTGTATTGTCACTATTTGGTTAAGACGTGTCCTCTTCAACAAAGAATTGCAACAGTGAAAGCGTACATGTCTAGTGGTTCATTTAACATCCTGGCATTTCCATACAAGCAAAGAGCAGTATACAGGATTTGGTGACCAGGATCAGTTGTAAACACACAAAATCTGATGCGCTCCATTTATATGACTTTCTCTAGCTGTTCTGCAAATAAACCTTTCATTCATAAGATAAATCTTTTATTTGCATAATGCTAATCAAGATAAACATTAGCAGAAATACTCTTATTACTTGCTTCCTTGTAAGTAGAAGGGAAATAAGGGAATAAACAGGCTAAAGTGATAGTTAAATACTTTAAAAGCCAGCCAATATGTGAACCATTTGAAATTCCATATCTTTCCTTGCCAGGAGTCAACAAACAAGAAGAAAGACATTTTCCTGTTTGAGAAAAATTATTTTGAGATCACACACCAACTTACGACCTTGTAAGTTGCCTAATTTGAGGTCACCTTGTGGAAACATGCAAGTCAGTTGACAAATTTAACACTGTGCTGGCATGTAGCTTAGTGGTTAGACCAACCACCTAGAGACCAAGAGATCTGTGGTTCAAATCCCAGTTAAGGCATTACATTTTTCAGTCTGACTCTACCTATCCAGAAAGTGATTTAATTTTTGAAATGTTTGGCAACCTGTTGTACAGTGCAATCCCTCTGACATTGATATTCTTATTTACTGATGTTATATCTTCATTGTGACTGCCTCCATGGTCGAGTGGTCAGTGGTCCCGAGTTCGTTTCCCGGCTGGGGTGGGGAAGTTTTCTTTAACCAGCATTATTTACTGATGTTATATCTGTGATAATCTTCATTGTGACTGCCTCCATGGTCGAGTGGTCAGTGGTCCCGGGTTCGTTTCCCGGCTGGGGTGGGGAAGTTTTCTTTAACCAGCATTATTTACTGATGTTATATCTGTGATAATCTTCATTGTGACTGCCTCCATGGTCGAGTGGTCAGTGGTCCCGGGTTCGTTTCCCGGCTGGGGTGGGGAAGTTTTCTTTAACCAGCATTATTTACTGATGTTATATCTGTGATAATCTTCATTGTGACTGCATCCATGGTCGAGTGGTCAGTGGTCCCGGGTTCGTTTCCCGGCTGGGGTGGGGAAGTTTTCTTTAACCAGCATTATTTACTGATGTTATATCTGTGATAATCTTCATTGTGACTGCATCCATGGTCGAGTGGTCAGTGGTCCCGGGTTCGTTTCCCGGCTGGGGTGCGGAAGTTTTCTTTAACCAGAATTATTCTTTATCCCCCAAAGAGTCTAGAAGTATGTATGTGAGAGTGAACATGTTTGTTTGTGTGTGTGTGTGTGTGTGTGTGTTTGTTTCAGGGGAAAAAGAAAAGATTTAAACCCAATGTAAAGAACCTACAGACAAGCTGTTTCTAATGGAAAGCCCCCGATATGATCTTACATGTTACAGGAGGCTATATAAATGAAACAATAAAAACTTAAAAAAAAATCTTCTTGTGTTATAATTATGAATTTGGTTATTTCTACTCAGTAATTTACCTGCTATGAAAAGTATAATTTGATATTATATAATGAATTAACAAAACATTTTTTTGTTAATGAAAGTATCCCTACAGGATTCGTTTGCATTTAAGTTAAACATTATCCTTATGCATTTGTTTTTGCTGAATTAATAAGTGATCCATGAGGATTTTGCAGCTGTGCCCCAGACTTCTATTCCATAATGACGAGAGTATATGCATCTAACAGCAAAACTAGCATGGCATACTCATTACACATTAAGCTAACAGAATATAACAAGATTAAATTCTAACATGAGAAATTATGACTGTAAGAGTTTATGAACATGCCTTTGTAGTTATAATTTGCATGAGAAATTTAATGAATATCCAACTGCATCGCCACATGTCTAACAAAGGCATAAAGAGAGCATCAAGGTCATTAACCCATTTGCATACTTTGATGTGTTCATCTGTCATTGTTTAACTTACTTCTGTACAGTTTTTTATGGTGTTTAATGCCCGCTTTTACTACATATGCCATCACAGTCAATGACACTGATGATACATGGAGCACTGGTGGAATGCAATGAGGGGGGGACAGGAGAACCTGGAGAAAACCTGTCTGCTTTGCCCACCAGACATTCCACAGAGCGAATCCTTGCCACTAGGTGAGAGGCAAGTGGTCTACACAGCCTACATTCTGTACAATGATGGGTGTTTGCATGCTACATCACCAACCAGACTGATTATGCCATCTGTTTTCATACTACAAGTCTCCAAGAGGTGTCTCTGACTCAACTCGTATCCGAGTGAATCATTTCTCCTAGAAGCCACCAAACTTCCACCATTCCATGAGCAGCAGAACAGAATTTTTGTTGTCAAGCCTTCAGATGATAGTTTACTGGTGAATCATCAGAAAGAGGAAAATGAGAGAGCATATGTTACCAGACATTAGTGTTTGTGTCTGCAGTCATAACAACTTACAAATTTGCAAGGGCTGAGACATATAATGCTCCATATTGTAAAGGAACTGAAGTTTGGAGAAAAGAGTATATTAATAAGAAATGGTTTAAAATAGATAAAAATATAGCGATAGTAGAAATGTTTCAAAAAGACAGTAAAAAGATTGGACAATTCTTATACAAAAATAAAAAAAAAATGGGCATGAACAGTAAATAGAGACAAAATGGTGTAATAAACTATTGTATGACTGGTAAAGTGCCAGGGCTGAACACTGGTCATATTCTGCTGCATACAGCTTAGCATAAATAAATAAAAATATTTCATTTCAAAAACAATGCTCTTCTGTAAGTGACATAATACTCCAACAGCTAGGTATCTTGGTGAAAATCCCAAAGAAGCTTATGTTGTTAGAGTATTGACAGGAGTAGATTTTATTTTTAAAAAAAATAATAATGGAATTCCCAAGCACAAATTGTTCACTAACAATCTGATGTGTTCCATTCCTATGACTTTCTCTACATCTCTGACACAAATTATTGTTATAAGCTTATGTCATGCTAATTGAGATAGACATTGTCTTATTACTTGCAAGTAGAAGAGAAATAAGGGATAAAGTGACAGTCAAATGTTTTAAAATGTGGTTACTATGGGATTGAAATCCGCTTCTTTACATGGCCAGGAGTTGACAAGTTTCCACATGAGAAAAGTTCAATTATTTTAAAACTGAAACTAACAAGGAATATCTCAAAAATGGTCAGCTCCACAAAAAAATGTATCACATAAATTGTGTGTTTTAACAAGATCTACATTTTCTGTGTAGTAAGTTTTTGTTTATATCTTATGGTTTACCACATATGCAAAATTCAGAATAAACAGGTCTTCAAAAGCTATTCTCAGAAAATTCAAGATAGATATTTTATTTGTCATGTAAATATCTTAAATATAAGAGATTTTAATCAAAATCATTAGAACCATTTTTGAAAAAATCAAAATGTTCAAAATATTTTCCATGTAAAGGGTAGTTGGGAGTGGGTGTATTTTTTTTTTTTTTTAAAAAAATCTTTGTATTGCATCCTTGGAAGACACTGAACTTAAATATCAAGTTTGGTGTATTAATTTGTTGAGTTGGTTTTTTAGCACTACTTCACTTACTAAATTCCTCCAAACATCAATCAATCAAGTTTGGTATTTAATGGACTTTTCACGCGCTCATGCATACATTTCTAAAAATACTTTTTTTGGATTCAGGGGTCTCAAAACATGTTTTCCAGAGAAATATAGGTACTGAATTTTTGAGTGCAATACAATACCTTCTTTACATACCATGTACATAGTACGTATAGAGAAAGTAAAAATGGTATGTCAATGGGCTAATTGCAATACAAATACCACAATATGCATAACAAACGTTTACGAGTGAAATGTTATCTGCAAACAGCAAGCTGCAAGCATCCAGATTATAACATGCATCTACATTAAATCAAGCCAGAGCAGCTCTGGTAGAAAACTGATTATCTAAAAAGTAACTTTTATTCTCAATATAAGTAATTTTATTTGCACCCTGGAATAGCACGTCTGCAAAATATTTGAACTAAAATTTAGAACAGATCTTAAACCTTAATTAAAATACATTTTTCTGGAAGCAAATGTTGGGATTTTGTTTCACAAAGTGATTACACAAATATTTAAAACTTTACAAGGATATCTTAGAAACATCTTTTTTGACAAAAGAGAAGGTACAGTTATTTAAGAAATTAATGTTTATATACAGTACTGCCATAAGTTCTATCAGTAAAATTTAAACACACTGTAGTATGGAAATTGTGAAAGAAGATACATGGCAACGCTGTATACTATTGCCACAAGGTCACCTCTACTATTCCGTGAGTAACTGGCTTGCAGTGTGCCAATAACAGGCAAGAGAGAAACATGGCATCATGAGTGTACAAAAATTATATTATTGTTTTGGCATTATTTCCTTGTGGAAAGTGAGCCTAAAAAATCTGATGTGTTCCATTCACATGACTTTCTCTACATCTCTGCAACAAATTATTGTTAAAAAGCTTATATTTCTAATTACTTCATGCTAATCGAGAAAAATTAGCAGAAGTAGTACTATTACTTGTTTCCTTGTTAGTAGAAGCAAAATAAGTGAGTAGCATAGGTTAAAGTGATAGTCAAAGCTGGTTGCTATGTGACTGATGTTCCTTTGTTTGTATTATTTGATAGTTACATTTATTGCCCATAGACTCCGATACAAGTTTCCAGCATTGTTAAGAACAAAGATAGAAAGCTAAAACTTATAATAGTTTGGACCATACAAAAAGTTTGAAAATGACATTAGGTCAGTCTAAAAAATCAATATTATATACAGGATTGTTTAGAATTTTTTTTTTTTTTTTGCACGCTGCTTAAATCTAAAGCTATTTCACTTCTGATTTCATTTGGCAGTCTATTGCGCATATACAACCTAATTATCAAAGAATCTTTGTTTATAGATTTTATATTATGACTATTTTGGTAACTATTTCTCCATTTAAACCAAAATATCAGTTCATCAAATATATTAAGAGCGCCACAATTGCAGTGTGACAGTGACAGAGGCATATTCATGTTTTAAGGACCTTTGCCCCTAGCTAGCCCCATGTACCACATAACCTCAAACAACCAAAATCTGCAATAAGTGGAGTAACTGGGTCCTCTCACTTCTCTACCATTTTCAGCTCCCAAGAAGGATTACTGGTTAATGTGCTTATTAATTTTTAAGAATTGGGACAACAAAAATATATTTTATACGTGAAATAAGTATGTTTTTATTTCTTTATTTTAAACGATAAGATCAAGGAAATGATAGTTAATACATAAAAATATATTTGAATTTCAATGTTGTCTTGCATCATTTACTCCATAACCATGTGGTGCTTGAGTGGGGAAGAAAAATACCACTGCCATTTAGAGACTAAATACTGTGCTAGTACTGCTATCTAGCGGCTATTAACTGGTTGCCTTCCCTTGGTACTTTTTGATCACTTCTCCAGCGCTTTTGAAGTTCCTAAACTTGGTGTGGATTAGCGACATTGCACAACACACCCTCATTCAGCAACATTACCCTGAAAAAATCCATTGCACGCCATCAGGTTTCAACCTGTGACCTTCCGAACAAGAGGTTAGCTTGTCACCCCAAAACCATAAAGGATATCTCTCTCTCCCTCCCTCTCTCTTTCTCTCTCTCTCGCTCCCCCCTCTCTCTCTCAAGAAGAAGGGTGGAAAATGTTGGGCAGGAGGATTCTCAGGCATATTTCTGTAGAAGTTTTAGTCAGAGAACTAAGTATCAGTTTGGATCTTTCTCAAGTACCATTTTTTTGTGTGCACGGTGGACGTCTAGGATGCTCACTAATGAAGACAAGATTGCATATTCAGACTTCCACATCGTTTCTGGTGTGATATAATGCTCAGGAAGACTTTCTAACACTTGTCACTATCAACCAAAAAGCAAAACAATGTTGACACACGTCTTCCCCAGCCAAGAAGAAAAATCCAAGTCTTGGCCCTCTGCTGATAAAGTCTTTTCCACCCTCTTACGGGACAATTTTGGAGCACAATCAGTAAATAGCACCCAGTACAGCAATATGTTAGGGATTGAGCTAAAGCAAGCAATATGGAGCTGTCACAGAAGACTTCTGTCTAGAGGCACTCTTATCTTTCACAACAAAACACGCCTCCACACCACAGCTGTAACACTTGGTGTCATTAGGAGATTGATATTTCAATTCTTACAACCCGGATCTTGCTCCTTCTAATTACCATGTGCTTGGACCCTGAAGACAGCTCTCCGAGGACGGCAATTTAAGTAATGATGAGGTTAAAGAAGCAGTGCATTCTTGGTTGCGCACCTTTTATAAAAAAAGCTGTGTTACACTCACAGGACTTTCTCTAGCTGTTCTACAAACTCCTTACGAAACATTATTCTCCTTTCTACAACATGCAAATCTAGTTGCATTAGCAGAATGTTCTTATTACTTAGTTCCTTTTAAGTAGAAGGGAACTAAAGGAATGCACTATGCTAAAGTGATAGTCAAATGTTTTAAAGCTGTCATTATGCGATTGTCATTGCAATTTCCTCCTTTGCTTGACCAGAACAGAACAAAAGAAAAATGGACACTTCTTGTCCAAAAAGTATAAGTATATTAAAATTCATACCAATAACAAGGAGTATCTTGGAAATGGTTAACTCTACAACAAAAATGCATATGACATAAATCATGTGTTTTAATGAGATCTACAGTTTTTGTGCAGCTCTTCAGAAGCAATTTCCATAAAATTCAAAATATACATTTTAAATGTCATGTAAATACCAATAATATAAAGTATTTTAATCAAAATAGTTAGCCATTTTTGAGAAAAACAAAATTTTCAACAATTTTTCCATGTAAAGAATAGTTTGAGGTGGGGGGGAATTTTGTGAAAATCTTTGTGTTGCATCCTTGGAAGATACTCAACTTACACCAGCTTTCTTCTTCTCAGATAATTCTAATTACTTCCTGCTAATGTTATAATTAATAATGGTTAGTTTTTTAAAATGTAGCATAAATGCAAAAGCTGCCAAACTGAATACATCTACTTTTTCTACAATAAACATGTTTCTGTTATAACTGGATGCATGCTATACTCAAGGCTGTGAAAACAAAGCAAACAAAAAAGAAAAAAAAGCAAATACTTCCACATACCTCAAATAAACATAGCAGGTTCAGCCAGTCTTCATATAAGCCCACCAGCATTGAATTTCTACTTCTTGGGTAGCAAAAGACAGACATTTGTGCTCAAAGAAAACCTTTCCGTGCTCGGAACTTTACACATAAAACATAACATTTAGTTTGCAATAAAAACAACAAAAACATTCCCCAGAAACAGCACAGCTAAGCTAATCATGTACGTATCACTAAACATTTCAACTAAACATATTAGGCTTTTATATAAATAATTAGGAATATCTGTATATAATGGAGCACCATTACTAGAATTGTTTGATAATGAGTCAAAATTATAAACACTTTAAATTTCTCTGCTTACGAGGGGTGTCCCAGAAGTACCCGACCTAACAAAGAAAGCACAAAAAATTTGAGGAAAAGCATCCTTATTTCTTTACATAGTCTCCTTTCAGCTCGATACACTTTTCCCAGCAATGTTCAATAGCTTCGATACCCTGTTCATAGTGAGAACTGCAAAATAGCCATCAACTGCAGACTCCACCTCTTCATTGTTGACAAATCTACCACCGAGCCATTTCTTCAAGTTAGGAAGCAGAAAATAATCAGAGGGAGCTAAATCTGGTGAATAGGGTGCATGAAGAAGCAATTCAAACTTGAACTCATTGATTTGGCCATGGCGATAATGGACGCAAGAATAGATGCATTGTCTTGATGAAACAAAACTTTCTTTTTTGCTAAATGCAGCTGTTTTTGCAAGATTTCATTACTCAAATGCTGTATATCAAGTTCACATAATATTCACCATTGATTACTTTTCCTTTATTGAGTTAATCATTGAAAATTATCCTGCGTGCGTCCCAGGAAACAGACGCCTGCAGATGGAACTGCCTTCGCCTTCTTTGGAGCCAATTCTCCCCTTCCAATCCACTCTTTTGAATTGACACAAAAACGCAGCTTTATTGCAGTGAAACACTCGACTGAATCATCCTCAAGACGTCGTTTTTGTTCTATTGTGGCACCCACCTTACACACAACTTTCTTATATCCCACTCAGTATGTAATGTACAGAAATGTCGACGATCATCCAATACCACTTTGTGGATGGTAACCACAGCTCATATGACCGCCACTGTTGTATACGCGGAGCAGACTCCCCCAAAGCTCAGCTTTAATATTAGTTGGACTAACACCTTTCAAATGAAAGCATTGTATCACATAACGATGACCAGTTTTATCATCCATGTTTACAAATTCGCTGAGAGCGAATGTAAAATCGTCAAATTTCAAACTTAAGCTTTCTAAGGTTGGTAAATGTTACCATTGTTGTTTGAAATAACTATACATCAGGCCAGGTACTTCTGGCACAGCCACTGCACGTGCTGGTCTTTATTTAACACTAGTTTCAGGGAGCGTCCTCCCCTTCAGTTAATTTGTCGACTGCTGCTCCTGTGTTGTTCTGGTTGCACTGCCATCTCTCATCTTTGTTAAGGATGACATCATCTGTGGCAGGAATCTCAATTTCTGACATTTCCTTCATGCTTGTGAATAAAGATGTTTTAACTAAACATCAACATAGATATTGTCACCCGGTTAACAAAGACAACAGATGGCAGCACAGCTCTTAGTGGAACCAGACACAACACAGGTGCAGCAATTAACTGAAGATACAGAGGATGCTCCATGAAATTAGTCTTAAAAAATCTGACATGTTCATTCACATGGCTTTCTCTATATTTCTGTAACAAATTATTGTTCATAAGCTTATTCTTCTATCTACTTCATGCTAATCGACATAAACATTAACAGAAATTTTCTTATTACTCAGTCCCTTCAAGTAGAAGGAAAAACTCTAATGTGTTCCATTCACATGATGTCCTCTAGCTCTTTGGTAAATAACCCTTTTATTTAAAACATTGATCTGTTATCTACATCATGCTAATCAAGATAAACAACAGCAAAAATTGTCTTACTACTAGCTTCCTTGCAAGTAGAAGGGAAATAAGAAAATGCTCAGGCTAAAGTGATAGTCTCACCCTTTAAAGGCCGGTTGCTATGTGTCATAATTGAAATTCCAATCCCTTTGCTTTCCATAAGCAAACAAATGAGAAACTTGAAGAAAGATATCTTCCCATTTGATGAGGAAAGTTTAAGCGGCTAAAATTCAAACTAATACTCTGGAATATCTCAAAAACAATTAACTTACAAAGAAATTTATATAACATAAATTGTATGTTTTAATAACATCTACATTTTTTGTCCCTATCTCTTAAAGTTTACCAGTTATACAAAAGTCATCCAGAATGAAGAGGTCTTCAGAGGCTATTCCCAGAAAATCCAAGATATACTTTCGTTTGTTATAAAAATATCTTAAACATACCGTATTTTAATCAAAATTGTTAGAGCCATTTTTCACAAAATCAAAATTTTCGAAAAATGTCACATGTAAAGCATAGTTTGGGGTGGGGGGATTTTCTTGAAAATCGTGTCACATCCTTGGAAGATACCAAACTTAAATACCAAGTTTGGTATTTAACTGTCCTCTCGATTTTGAGCTCTGCTGCTGACAGACAGTCATACATGGACATTTTTCTAAAAATGCTTTTTTTGGATTCAGGGGGTCTCACAACATGTATTTCTGGTGAAATCTCAGTATCAAATTTTTGGGTGCAATACAATACCTTCTCTATACAGTATAAACATAGTACATGTAGAGAAAGTAAAAAAGACCAACACATAAGTGTTTATAATTTCAACTCATTATTAAACAATTCCATATTAGGCTTTAAAGTCCTATCATTTTTTATTTCCTCCATAAAAAACATCTAATGAGTACATCAAGCCACATTTATAATTCCCATTAAAGCATTTAAAACATTGACTTAAACATAAAATAGTATGATGGTCACTAGAAAAGTATTGAGACATGAAATATTGGCCGTATTAGAGCCAAACTATTGTTGTGTCATTAATTTTTCCTCATTTTATATTAGAAGTCTGGAAAGTGTGAATGTTCTTGCAAGCCAATGGAGATTCAGAGAGGGCATTTGTATGCAACGATTTTGTACAACTTCAAATGTGACAAACGAAACACAATTCACTTGAGTGTTTGAGGGGCGCTTTTGGAGACTATTCTCAAATATGTGGTAATGGGTTCCGCTGGTTTGGAGAATTCAAGAGGGGGTGCCAATCTCTAAAACAACGGTTCCCAACCAGTGTGCCCCGGCACCTAGGGTGCCGTGTGATTGGCTAAGAGGTGCCGCGAGACATTGAGATAAACAAAAAAAAAAAAAAATACCTTCTACTGAAGCCTTAAGTCTTGTAAGGTCTTAAAATAAAATAAGTCAAATCAATTACTCTCATGCACGGCAGATGGTGATAGTGATCGATTCATTTCAATAATTCAGTTATACTAGTATCCCATAGATGGCATTGCAGCTATACCCTGCCGAACATTCCCGAGACTACTCGCTTCCTCATGAACATTCCCGAGACTTCGATATGAATATATAAAAGTGTACGCCGCTTGGCGCTTTCAGTTGTCTTCCTCGCGTTGATTCACAGTGTTTAGCTATGGATAAGTTCATTTGTTAAACATAACGCCAGGACAGTGAAAGTGAACAGTCGGCTCCTACTGCTTGCTTTAAGAAGCCAAATCTTATAGTTTCTCCCGGACCGTCGAATTCACCACATAAAGAAGACAAACGAAAGAAAACATACCAGGACAGTTACTTAGCGTATGGATTTAAGTGGAATAACGAGGAAAACCCTATCCCTGTGTGTTTACTTTGTGGCGAAACACTTAGCAACGAGGCCATGGTACCTAGCAAACTGAAGCGGCATCTTACAACAAAGCATCCTAGTGTGTCACAGAAAAGTGTAATGTATTTTTCACATATATTAGAAGGGGAGAAGAAAACAGCTGTGCGAATGGTAAAGAGAATGACCATAGGTGATACTGCTCTTGAAGCCTCATTTAAAGTAGTAGAACTGATAGCTAAAAAAAAGAAACCTCATACTCTTGGAGAGGAAATCATTGGCCCTGCATGTCAAGTTATAGTTTCAACAATACTTGGCAAAGGAGCAGCTAATCAAATTTCGAAAGTTCCTCTGTCCAACAACACAATCAGCCGCAGGATATCTGAAATGTAATGCAATATCAACGAACAAGTCACGGAGAAAATAAAAACTTATAGAACATTTGCTTTGCAAGTAGATGAGTGTCTCGATATTGGTGACAAACCGCAACTCCTTGGTTTTATCAGATATATTGATGAAAAAGATATTAGTGAACAGTTTCTGTTCTGTAGACCGCTGGAGACTACAACCACAGGCCATGATATTTTCGTTTCTATAATTCCTATCTCAATGACCATGATCTTTCATGGAAAGACTGTTGTGGTATATGTACAGATGGTGCACCATCTATGTCTGTGAAAATTAAAGGTTTTACTGCCAGAGCTCTCAATGAAAATCCATCCATTATTATAACTCACTGTTTTCTGCATAGAGAGGCATTAGTCGTGAAAGCGTGTAATGAAGATTTTGCTGAAGTGTTTAACCAAGTTGTGAAAATGGTGAACTATATGAAGTCTCGACCTTTAAAGTGCAGAATTTTTGAACAGTTATGTCGCGCAACGGATGCAGCTCACTCTAATAAAAGCATCCAAAGGGCATTTTGTTGGATCAGTACACACTGTTAATGTAACAATGGAGTTTCTGCAAGGAACTAACTCATCCACCCTACAGTCCTGATCTGGCATCATGCTCCCTTCAATAAAGAAATGGCTTTGAGGAAGCTGCTGCAACATACGAAGAGGAATTATCTGATGCTTCCAGAAGTTGTCCCAGAGTATGCATACAGTGTCAGGAAGAATACTTTGGGAAACTAGGGATAAACAACATGTTTCTAAGTGTATTCATTACTTGTTGTCTCAATACTTATCTAGGACTCTCGTAATGGTATAGAACATGAACAGGAAGTGTTAAAAAGCATGCTAAACATTCTTTGCAAAGCAGACATGACCACAGAAATAAGCGAGGGGAGTGGCAAGAGAGAAAACAAAAGTCATAGTTATTAAAACCTAATTAAAAAGGTTCATTCGCAAACACCGAGAATGAGAACAACAAAGCTAAACTACCGAGTGAGTCTAAAACCTCTGAACGGGCTGCATGCTGTTTTTCCACTGAGCGTGTGGACAGCTGCTGCACACAAGGTCACAGTACAGCAGTATTGAGCTGATGGTGATATCGTGTGGTTGAATTGTTATTTTGTTTTGTACTTAGACACAAAGTGTATTATGTTTTCTACTGCACAGTGTGTATTTATTTATGATCCGTATGTGTTAACTCAGTCAGCTCATCAAGTGAAAATATGATTTGCGGAGAGAGTTATTCAGTAAGTTTCTTTGAGTCAACAGTTTTTGTCCGTACATACGTGAATACAATTTTGACCCCATTTTTTAGATAATTTACAGATAGGGAGTGTGATTTTGCCTTTTTACAACAAGACTCTGCAACACCTCATACAGCCAATCTTTTGATTAGAACAGTTGAAAGTGTGTTTCAGGACAGAATTATTAGTAAAGATTTGTGGTCCCCTCGGTCTCCCAACCAAACAATAAAGTATACAAGACAAACCCATACACCCTGGAAGAATTAAAACAAAATATCTGCCAGCATTTCTCAACGTGAACTATACCATAACTAGTTTCATAAAGTTGGTAAGTAAAGCCTTTAAAAATGTTGTATAATTTCATCTGTGCCTTTCTATGATAGTGGCAGATGGCAATGAGAGACAGGCAAAACACTGCATAGCTGGTTCATAGTTTTTTGACTCAGTCTTGCATGTATTATACTGTAAGAGATGATGGGGCAATAGCATAATTTCTCATTACCAATACTGGTTTCTGACCAGTACTCAATACTTAATAACAAAAAATCTGATGTTCCATTCATGTGACTGTCTACTCATTTTGCTGGCAAACTATTCTTACAAAAGATTTTTTTATCTTCTTCATGTTAAGCGAAATAAACATTAACGGAAATTAGTCAAATGTATGACATATATTTCTATTTTAATAACTTCCAAATTTTTGTTAAATGAAATGGCGTGTTATTTATGGATGCTCTTTAACTGCTGTGGTTCTCAGCATCCCATTCTATACTGGGCATGAAAGATCGCTTAATTTTGCTCAGAGGCCTCTCTATCAGGCTTGAGGTTCTTTTATGTGGCGGCTTTACTTCCCTTCCAAAGGAAGCCATGCTAAGGATTTTTACGCCTGAAAAAATCCATTGTCCTCCACAGGGGTTTCAAGATATATAGTTTATTTGTAATGAAAATATCTTTAATACACATTAGTTTGAGAGAGTCAAAATTTTCAAAAAAATTTCCACATGAAGGGTACTTTGGGGTAGCAGGTTTTTCTTGAAAATCATTGTCTCACATCTCTTGGGACGCATACATGCGCACACACACTTTTCTAAAACAGAATTTTTTTTTTATTCAAGGGGTCTCAAAACATGTATTTTCAGCGAAATCTTGACATCAACGTTTTGGATGGAATACAATACTTTCTCTATTCTACATTGTACATACATGCTAGAGAGAGTAAAAAGGTGAATGAAGGGAAATTCAGATGGGAGATCAGTTTAAAGGTAGACATAAACAGAAAGGTATGCATATATACAAATTTTAATTCTATGTAAATATGCAGAGCAAGCATTGTCAACTGATTGCGCTCTGAATAAAGCAGAAAGAGCAAATTTGCTCACTGCTCCTGCAAATTGACTACTGTGCATTCCACAACCAACTGATGGAAAGAATAATTCCTTCAGTGCTGTGGAAGTTTGAAATACACATAGGTTCATGATTGGGCGAACAATTGCTCAATTATATCTATTGTATTAGTATTTATACTTCTGATACGAACATATACATATTTTCATAGCTTTGGTCATAATTGGTAGTCATATCATACAAAAAACAAAAAAATCTGATGTGTTCCATTCACATATTCTGTAACAAATTCTTGTTAATACGCTTATTCTTCTGTCCACTTGATGCTAATCGAGATAAACATTAGCAGAAAGTTAGGTGCATGTAAGTAGGAGGGACTAAACTGACAGTCAAATGTTTTAAAATGTGGCATTGAAATCAGTTTCTTTACATGACCAGGAGCTGACAAGTTCCTGCATTTTAAAACTCAAAACAATAATAAGAAATATCTCGAAAATGGTCAAGTTCATTAAAAAAAAATTTACATGACATAAATAGATCTACATTTTTTGTGTACTAAGTTTTTGTCTATCTCTTACGGTTAACAGTTATGCAAAATTTAGAAAAATTCATCCAGAATAAAGAGGTCTTCAGAGGCTATTCCCAGAAATTCAAGATATACATTTTATTTGTCATGTAAATACCTTCAAAATAAGAGATTTTTATCAAAATCGTTAAAGCCATTTTTGCGAAAACCAAAATTTGGAAAATTTGTCCATTTAAAGCCTAATTGAGGATGGGGGGGGGGGAATTTTCTTGAAAATCTTTGTGATGCATCCTTGGAAGATACTGAACTTAAATACCAAGTTTGCTAATCAATAGTCTCTTAATTTTTTAGCTATGCTGCACGTGCGCACGCACACACACAAATGCTGTGTTTGGATTCAGGGAGTCCCAAAACCTGTATTTCTGGTGAAATCTATATCAAATTTTTGGGTGCAATATATACCTTTTCTATACACTGTACATTGTACGTGAAAAGAAAGTAAAAATAACAATTAGCATAGTATTAACATAATAAAACAACTCTTTGACTTTGTTAATACCATTGTTATCATATTGTCTTACCAAAAGTATGACAATTAATTTGTAATGAAAAACTTTCAAATTTACATCAGTGAAGAGAGATGTATGCAATTAGCATGAATTAAAATTCAATTCAATTGATGATCAGAAAACACATATATACAATGCAGGTAGTCCATAAAATTACTGCTCTGTACATAAACATAGCTGACAAGAGAAACTGTGCGAGGAATCATATAAATATGCTACCAACCCAACATACCTAGGTCCTCCACCTCCCACATACACTGAGGTCACAAAGGAGAAAGCATGCGTACCTGCAGATTAGCCAACTCATTTTCATAGTGCCTCAGTCTTGAAACTTCTGATTTGAGGCCTTCAATTTGACTAGAAGCATCTTTCAAGTCATTTGCTTTTTCAGCTACTTCCTGTTCCTTTACAAGCAGCTGCAACAAATAATGCATATGGGTGTGAACAAAATTGTTGGTGTCTTCTAGAACATAAGCTAAGGCCAGTGTTCACACTTAGGGACACATGTTTAAACTTTATAAAGTGTGCTTAATATGAATGAATTTATTTATTATCATAAATGTCATTGTTATACCCCCGCCGCTGAATCCTTGCACTCGACAGTTGGGAGTTAAGTTGGTACACCCACAAAAACAGATGAAAAGCTTTACCTGTTTGACTTTCTCAACCAATCACAAAGCAGCACTCTGGTCAGTTGGTCTGACAACAGAAACAGATCTAGATGCCGCACCGTTGCAATATCTGGCTATTTCCAACCATGTGCTCAGTTTGTGAACTCCAAAAACATGCATTGAGCTGTTCTGTGCAAACTATGTATTATTCTTGTCATTTCTATTTGCTGTATTGTTGATAGTGTTGTTGGTGTTTTTTGTACGTGAGAGAACATAACAAGACTTTCACAATTATAGAGGTGGGAAGGTGTGGCTTCATGGAAGATGAAAGTAAATCATGTGTACATGATACGAAAAGCACAGGAATTAGACGAATCATCAGTGAATGTGAACCACTAATGACATGTCTTGTTGATGATGATGCTTCTGAGGATGACAACGGAGACTTGGATGGAATTGAGCCATTAAAATTCTAAACCGGTGAAAATCATTTTGCTATGCCTTTCTCTCATTTTAACAAGCTATTTTACAACAATTTGTTCTATATTATTGTATGCCACATACGTTATAGTATCACTGTTATTTTCAATTAACATCAATAATAATGAATTAGTTTTGTTATTCATCTTTACACACGAAAGAAACATTTGTAATCAGCTGTTGTTGTTTACTAGTTACTCTGGCAATGCTACAAAACCACCCAAACTGTCAAGTGCAAGGATTCAGCAGCATGCAATAATACGCCTTTCTTTATCCTTAAACACATTCAGCCAAGTTTGCATCGTTGAGAGTTGCTTGTTCCTTATTCACACCAACACCTGGTTATTGGTGTTTAACTCAACTAATACTACATACTCCCATTGTCCCCTCTACTCGTTTCATCCGATACTACGAGGTGTTTGATTTAAATTTCCTGATTCATACAAAATATTACAGAACTTTCAACATAATTTAGAAAGGGGAGATCCATTATTTCAGCTATTAATCAATCTGTGCATGAAATAATTGGGAATCTAGAAGATAAGAGCATTATTTTCCAACTGTGTCAATGTAGCAATATTCTAATTACTACATTGGAAAACTACAGATAAAGAGGTTTACCCTTGGATTTAATTTGTAGTTATCTGGTGATAAGAAATCAGTCTGCTGTAATATTCTACAAAAAATTTGATGTGTCCCATTCATATGACTTTCTCTACATCTCTGCAACAAATTTTTCTTAAAAAGCTACTGCTTCTATTTACTTCATGCTGATCGAGACCAAATTAGCAGAAATAGTCTTATTACTTGTTTCCTTCTAAGTAGAAGTGAAATAAGGGAGTACTATAGGTTAAAGGGATAGTCAAAAGCTGGTTGCTACGTGACTGAAGTTCCTTTGTTTCAATGGATAGGACTTGACAAATTCCTGTATGAGAAAAGTATGTTTTTCAAAGCTGAAACTAAAAACAAGGAATATCTAAAAAGCGATCAACTCCACGAAAAAAATGTATGTAACATAAATTGTGTGATTTAATGTGCTCTATATTTTTTGTGCGGCAAGTTTTTGTCCATCTCTCATGGTTTAGCAGTTATGCAAAATTCTGTAAAATTCATCCAGAATAAAGCAGTATTCAGAGGCTACTCCCAGAAAATTCAAGATATACATTTTATTTTTCAGGTAAATATCTTTAATATACAGTATTTTAATGAAAATTGTTACAGCCATTTTTGAGAAAATCAACCTTTTTGCAAAAAGTTCCATGTAAAGGGTAGTTTGAGGTGGGGGAATTTTTCTCAAAATCTTTGTGACACATCCCTGGCAGATACTAAACTTAAATACCAAGTTTGGTATTTTACCGACTTTTCGTTTTTGGGTTGACACACGCACACACGTGCACACACACACAGACAGACCTTTTTTCTGAAAATGCTTTTTTTGGATACAGGGGACCCTAAAACATATATTTTTGGTGAAATCTCGGTTTCAAATTTTTGGGTAGAGTGCAATACCATGTACAAAAAGGAGGCACATACAAAAAATAAAATAAAATTTGGAAACTGAAGTATGGCATCAGTGTTGGCGCCATTATTGTTTATTATTTATTTCAATGTTATTAAAAATCCCTTGAATACTTCAGAGGTAACATACATAGACTATACCACAGCTGTATGTTGGAATAAAACAACTATAACCACATCTTATACTCTGATCAAATGAATGAATAAATTTCTATTCTATTCAAACTGCTAATGATTACTGATTTTGTGATTTCTATTTGTAAATATAGCAAGATCAGTAACTTGATGTTTTCTCGCCTTCAACACTGCTGGCACACAAATCAAAACACTATTTCCTTCTATGCACTGCCAAACCTTGCATGTAACACATGAGATATTCCTATTTTATAAACATATATTATATCAATAATAAACAGAAATGAGTTATCACATAATTCTGGGTGACTTGTGAGTTGGCAATTGTAAACATAACATAAATAGGTGTTCTAGTTAGTAATTGAGCCTAGGTTCTTACCTACCAGATGTTTCAGCTTTGCCATTTCCTGGGTCTGAAATCCCTCAAGCTGATCTATATCCTCCTGATATTGATAAACTTTCTTCTTATACTCTGCAAAACAACAAACTCCATTAACAGCATCAAGGGTTTTAACACAAGCAAAAGAGAAACAGTCACAGTATTCCTACCTTGTGCAATCTTTAGTTCCTCCTCTAAAGACAATTTCTGCTTCACCACGTCTCTTTTCTCTTCTTCCAACACAGTTTTCTCTTTTTCAAGAATGTCTAAATTCCTCCTCCACTCCTCTTCTTTCTTCAACAGCTTTTTATTCCACTCTTCTTCTTTCTTATCTAATTTCTTAGTCCATTCCTCCTCCATTTTGTGCATCTTCCTTCTCCACTCATCCTCTCGTTTCTCCAGCTTCTTTATTTCTTTTGGAGTCAGCACCTAGTTAACAATAAATGGAGAGATGGAGATAACTTTGAAGGATTGTGTGGATGAGGAAAAACTTTTTCTATGTCCCTCATATACTTGGGTCTTTGTTATTTTTGACCTTCTCTACACATACTATGTATATAATGCATAGAGAAGGTATTGCATTCCACCTGAAAATTCCATACTGAGATTTCACTGGAAATAAACGTTTTAGGGTGACCTGTATGTATATATATATATATATATATATATATATATATATATATATATAAAGCATTTTTAGAAAAAGGTCTGTGTGTGAACATGAGTATTCAAAAACGAAAAGTCAGTAAAATACCAGCTATGTCTTTAAGTTTAGAATTTTTCAAGCATGCATCACAAAGATTTTCAGAAAAATCCCCCCACCCCAAACTAACCTTTACATGGAAACATTTTCAAAATTTTGATTTTCTCAAATATGGCTAACCATTTTGATTAAAATACTGTATAATAAAGATATTTACACAACAAATATAATATAGGTGTATCTTGAATTTTCTGGGAACAGCCTCTAAAGACCTCTCTATTCTGAATGAATTTTACATAACTGGTAAACCGTAAAAGATAAAAAAAACTTACTACACAAAAAATGTAGATCCCGTTGAAACACACAATTTTGATCACATACATTTTTATTGTGCAGTTGACTACTTTTGAGATATTCCTTGTTATTTGTTTGAGTTTTAAAATACTTAAATTTTTCACATACGGGTATTTGTCAACTCCTAGCAATGCAAAGAAATGGATTTCATCCATATGGCAACCAGCTTATAAAAGATTTGGCTATCACTTTAGCAGAGTGTATTCCCTTTTTTCTCCCTTCTACTTACAAGGAAGCAAGTATTTAACAGAATTTCTGCTAATGTTTATCTTGATTATCATAAGAAGATAGAAGAATATGGTTTGTTACAGCGATGTGAATGGAACACATCAGTGTTTTAATATTTATAAGTGACTTGCCTTAGCTGAAAGTAAGAGAAGTGCTCTTTTCAGATGATACTAGTGCACTCTCCATCTAAATTTGTGGATAGAAACTCATAGCATTGCTATGTTGGGATCAAATGAGCAAACAAATTTGATGTGTTCCATTCACATAACTTTCTCTACATCTCTATAACAAATTATTGTTAATAAGCTTATTCTTCTATCTACTTCATGCATTAACAGAAATTGTCTTATTACTTGCTTCCTTGTAAGTAGAAGGTAAATAAGGGAATACACTCGACTAAACCAACAGTCACATGTTTTAAATGTGATTGAAATCCATTTCTTTGCACGGTAAGGAGTTGGCAAGTTCCTGTGTTTTAAAACTGAAATCAATAATAAGGAATATCTTGAAAACAGTCAACTCCTGTAAAAAAATGTATATAACATAAATTATGTGTTTTAAGGAGCTCAACATTTTTTGTGTAGAAAGTTTCTGTCTGTCTCTTAAGGTTTATTAGTTATGCAAAATTAAAAAAAGAATCATCCAGAATAACGAAGTCTTTAGAGGCTATTGCCAAAAAATTCAAGATATTCATTTTATTTGCCATTTAATGTCTTAATTATAAGTGATTTTAATCAAAATTATTAGAGCCATTTCTGAGAAAATCAAAACTTTTGAATATTTTTCCATGTAAAGGGTAGTTGGGGGTGGGGGGGGGGGATTTTCTTGAAAATCTTCATGTTGCATTCTTGGGAGATATTGAACTTAAACATCAAGTTTGGTATTTAACTTTTTGTTTTTGAGTTATGCTGTCCACAAAACGAACAAACAAAAAAATGGCATGTTATTTAATGACGCTCTTTAACTACTGTGGTTCTCAGCGTCCATTCTATATTGGGCGTGAAAGACCGCTTAATTTTGCTCAGAGCCCTCTCTATCAGGCTTGAGGTTCTTTTACGTGCCGTAAATCTATGACACGGGACCAACGGCTTTGCTTCCCTTCCGAAGGAAGTCATGCTAAGGATTTTTACACCCAAAAAAATCCATCGTCCTCTGCCAGGTTTGAACCCATAACCTTGGGTATATGAAGTTAGCATGCAACCACTACACCACGGAGGGCGACTATGCTGTCCACAGATGCGCACCACATACACATGGACCTTTTTCTATAAATGCTTAATTTTTTTGGATTCAGGGGGTCCCAAAACATGTATTCCCGGTGAAATTTTGGTATTGAAATTTTGGGTGCAATATACATAGTATATGTACAGAAAGTAAACAACTGATGCATGCCTCTAAAAAAGTGAGAATTTAACAAAAACACATACTTCCTATAGCTTTTGTTAAATTGTAATGAACCTTAATCTCATATAAACAGCTCTGATTCTTAATATGAAATTGTGTTTGCATGAAAGTTATGCAACATTGGTTGACTTGTTCAGTGTTTTGACTACCCTTCTATTCTTAATAGAAGTCTTGCTCTTCTAGGTCTTAAGCGCTTTAATAGTAAGTTTATTTCCATAACTTTTACATATTGGTATAAATTTCATAACTTTCTTATCACTACACTAAGTTGCTAAGTACATGTGGCCCAAAAAACTCGAACCCTGAGATTGACAAGCTCCTTATTAAACTACCCCATAGTATCCAACTATTTCCCATAGAGCAGTTGAAGACATATGTAGACATTTTATTAAAGAACATGGCTTTTTATAGTATTAGTGAATTTCAAGAATGTACATGGTAAATACCATTGCTGTAATTTTTTATTTTCTTTTTTTAATTTTATTTAAGATATATAATGTAGTTGCTGTGTATAATATTCTGTCGCATTACCTATGTGTACAGGGATGTGAATGTTTAACTATGATTGTATGTCTATAGCAGCCAGATATCTTTTGGACAACTATAAATAAATAAAAATAATACAACATATAGAGTAAGTATTGTATTCCACTCTAAAATGTTACAGAATTTTTCTCCAGAAAAGCACAATTTGATTTTGTTCCCCCACCGCCACCCTAAAGAAAACTATTTCTACAAAAAAAGTGAATCTGTATGTGTGTGTGTGAGTGTACATTATTTAAACATTAAAAATGTTACAGAATTTTTCTCCAGAAAAGCACAATTCGATTTTGTTCCCCTACCCCCCACCCTAAAGAAAACTATTTCTAGAAAAAAAAGTGAATATGTATGTATATGAGTGCGTGTGTGAGTGAGTGTACATTATTTAAACATTATTTCAGGGTTGTGAAAAAAATGGGAACTAGTTTCTATGGTGGAACTAAATAAGTAAAACTCTCAATCAAAATTGAATGAGAAAAGACACTCCTGCTGATCCCAAAGCCAGCAAAACCAAATGGCCTTACTTAAGCTTTGCTTTTCTAATTAGCAGTATATAGTTTATTTTCCATTTAAAATGTCCATCATGACGTTTTGGTCACCGACATGGATATTAGAGACAAATCCCCTCTCCTCCTCCTCTCAGAGATTTGGACCATGTGACCAAGTCTTACCTTGCCATCAGCAAGCTTTATTTCAGTGCTGTCTTGTCGTTTAAACGACGTCGGTGATGACGTGTTATCTTCTCTCATACCATCTATCGAAAAGCTACCCAGACTTGATCCTGATCCTTGTCTAGAATGACTCTTAACTCCACCATGAGTTGTCCTTTGGGGTGGACTACTGAGAATAGGAGTGAGCTTGGTGGGGTCGTTGCCCGTTTCTTCCTTTATTTTATTTTTTAGACTTGCAAACATGTCGAAACGGGCTTCGAAACTTATCACGTACTACACAGCGCAATCGGTTGCTGATAAACTGCTAAAAAGTGGGCGTAAATATTATCAGAAGTCATGGCCTTTCCACATGCTAGCTTTCTAAACACAAAAACTTGCGAGCGATTGAAACGCCTATCATTCTTAACTAGTAAAATTTGCCACACTTGTGTGAGTCACTGTGTAAACACCGGTATTTCAGATGTACACTAAACAAACTCTACGATCCAACTACGAAGCTGCCGTAACTTATGACACTGACATGTCCAAAGAGTTATTAGTTGTCTTCCGTCTGCTACCGTCTAGTTCTGCGATACATCGATAGTCGATTACAGTTGCAATGGTGGTTTATATTAAATAGCGGGAGAAGTGTAAATGGTTCACAAATTTAAATGCACAAATGAATTTGCAGCTAATATGTTTAGGCACAAGAAACATGTGACACTGCATTTCACAGGGGGCACCAAGGCTGCCACAGAACTTCATTTGAAATAGTAGAGTTGGTGTTAGATTGATTTATTTTGAACTAAGAAAATCGTGATAAAGATAGTACCTGCGCCTTTGAAGTTCACCTTGACTAATTAACAGGCAAACGTTTTATGATAGATCTCAAAACAATATTATCACAACCAGATGCTAATGAAGCTTGTAAAGGAATGCGTTTGCATTCTGTTATTAGTCGAAAAAAAAACACATTAATAATGCCGAAATAATGCTAGCAAAAAAGTGGACAGGATTCCTGAATAAAGCTGCAATAGCTGTTTTATTGAGCGGGTGAGCGCACCGTTCGTATATTTGGTTCAACGTCACGCTAATTCCAGTTTACAAACTGATAAACAGGGTTTGGATACATATGGCGTGCCTACAGTTTTATAGATAATCATTCTAACCTTAACCTAATTTTCACCGAACGTAATGCAAACGCTACGTTCTAGAATTTACTAGCCGCTTTGTCACTAATGAAAGCGGACAAACTTTTATCCATCATTGCGTAAGTCATAAGATTAGTTGGTTTGCCCCTAAAGCCCATATACTATGTGTATATAGGCCTTCAATTTTATTGGTCATATCGGAAATGAATGAAAGTGGTATGAAATGAATGCACATTGGGAAACTAAAGCGATCAAGTTGCTATTTACTATCTTAAAGACGGAAAATCACAACTGGCAATGTTTTCCATAGAATTACTATAAACTGTAGTATGAAATACACTACCATAAAGCTCTATATAAGAAGTATCACTTCAAAATAAAAAAAATCCACAAATAACATTTGTATAGGAAGTTAAAAATTAATTTTAAAATACACCGGGGTGTTATGATTGTTAAAAATGAATCAATTGAACATTAATTGGTCATGCAAAAGCATAATCGGTGGTTAAAGTCTTAGATCTGCTGACTTTATGGTGGCCACAGCTGAGCTTATTTCAAATGGACGTAAAGTGTTTTGAAGCAAACTCTCACACAGGCAATGCAAAGTTTACACACATTTGTATAAATTCAATTTTCTGCATTTACAAGTAATACAAATGCTCAAAATAGCAAAACCATTTTGCATAATTTATGATAAATTAAAACAATAGGTAATTTGACAGTAGTTTGTTATGGAGATAATGCTTTAATTTGAAAAAATTGTTTTTGACCTTATAAATTATGATGTAAATAAAATACTAAGGCTTGTTTGTATATTATCTTGTAAAAATAAGAAAAGTAGGCATTTTTATTTGTTCTACCTAATACCTAGTAGGTAGAGAAAGCAAGGTATTCCATAAAAAGAATTCAATATCTAGATTTCATTGAAAGTAAGCTTTGAGGCCTCTCAAAAAAAAAAAGAATGGGTAGAAACAGGTCGGTGTATAGGTGTTTGTAAAAAGCATAAACTGAAAACAAAAAATCAAATTTTGGATGAAATACTTTTTTGCAAATTCCTCATCCTTCATAGTGTCGGTCTGGATGGCTCAGTTAGTTTGGTACTGGTTCCAAGGTTGTAGGTTCAAACCTGGCCCAGAGTGATGGTTTTTTAGTGTGTGTTACTAGGCTGAATCAAATATAAACTGGAATTATTTTATAATCTTATTGAAGCCACCGATAAAAACAACAAATACCTCATCTTTGTACAATATTTCCCTAATTTGACTCACATTTTTGCCATCAAATTGGCAGCTTTTTGATGCCGTCCTTGAAGAAAGAAAAAGAAGGTGGCACAGCGCATGTACTCCTCTACTGCTGCATCGCCATATCATTTTCCTCCCAGTTCTTCTTTCAAATGGTATTCACAGGGTGACATCTGGTCTGTAAGGTGGATGTTCCAGAGGTTTCCAATTCATTTCCTCCATTTCTTCGCATGTTAAGACAGCAGTGTGTGGCCTTGCATTGTCATACAGCACAGTCACATCTTGGATTAGTTTCAGCATTGTTGCGATATGTAGTATTTATCTCGACCAAAAGATGGCAGTAATAGTCTGCATTCACAATCCTTCGTTCACAATGAAAATCCACCAGCAGAATGCCCAAAGGACAGTTGTAAGCTCCTTTCCAGCAGAAAGATATCCTGGCCAAATTGCACCTCGTTCCTGCCACTACTTCCCATCTAGCCAAAAAATGTTTGCCATCATACACCTGACTCTTTGAGAGGGATTCTTTCCCAAACTGCATGAAGCTTTGGTGCCTTCTTTTGCCAAAAACTTGATATTGATGCATTGCGCATCAGGCACATGTACTTCTTGCTTGCTCATGTGTACTGAAACAGTCGCTCTACAACAATGCCTCAATTCCAGACAACCCCACCAACATCCCCTCAAAGCCCCACTTATTTCCGTTTCCTAAAATTCCAGTTTATATTTGATTCACCCTCATAAAAGCAACAGCCCCATGTCAGTAGATCTACTGGCATGTTAAAGAACTCCTGCGGAAGAAAATTCTGGTACACTAGCAGCGCTGATATCTTGGAACTTGATAGCATCATTAACAAACAAATAAATTGAATTCCAAGTATCCCATTTTTCAATCCACAGTTCCTCCTCTATAACTCTGTTTTCTTGCATTTTAAGGAACACTGCAACATGGCACTTGAATTTTTACATAATGGGCACATTAAATTAACTTCTTAGTGTCTTAACCCTTAATTGCCTCGGATTGCACTTATGCAACAAAGATGATGATTAATCAAAGCTTTTAGTATTTTCAGTGTGTATTTTTTGTTAATTTTGTATTACACTAACCTTCAACAATAAAGTTGCCCTCCATAGTGTAATGCTTACCATGCTAACTTCATATACCCAAGGTTGTGGGTTCAAACCTGGTGGAGGACAATGGATTTTTTTGGGCGTAAAAATCTTTAGGATGGCTTCCTTCAGAAGGGAAGTAAAGACGTTAGTCCCATGTCGTAGATTTACGGCACATAAAAGAACCTCAAGCCTGTTAGAAAGGCCTCTGAGCAAAATTAAGCGGTCTCTCATGCCCAGTATAGAATGGGAAGCTGAGAACCACAGCAGTTAAAGAGCTTCCATAAATAAAACTAAATTTCATTTCAATAATAAAATAGGCTTGTTATAACTGTCTCATATTGTAAAAATATTAATATGTTTGCAATGAAATTTCTAACTTTTTTTAATGCAAAAGAGCAAAATCCATGCAACTGCAGTCAAATGTAACCCTATCAGCATCGCACCAGTTATTTTACTTGGGCCCTCCCCATCCTTTAGGTACCACAGGCACATTTGACTGCTGTCGCTGGGACTTTAACTTACGATGTTCGGCTTTCAGTGGATGGCCAGTCCTCTTCATTTCACACTAATGATCACAGCTATTCAAATCGCTTCAGTTGTGGTGCTGCTGAAAAAATACTGGTTTGCGAGTTAGAGGAAGAATGGCATATATAGCAAAATAAATCATGTGTTTAAAGGTTAAATTGGTAATATCTGCTCTTGCCCAACATATGCTCATCCTTTTCTGTCATATAGAGTTACATGTTTCTAAATGCCATGCCAAACTATGAACATTTATCTCTTAAAATCCTGTTTATCAAACATTCTCAATTTGTCTTTGCAGTTTTGCCCAAAAACCTTTTGTAATTTTGATATTTCCATTGCAAACTATTCTGTTACGAGGGTCACTAGATAGTGTTGAGACATGGAATAATGGCCACCCTTGGGGAAAGCATTGTTGCTGTGTCAAAATAATTGACTCATTGCTAAGGCAATGGTAGCAGGCAGAACACCCTATAGTTCCAATCTGGCACCATGTGATTTCTTCCTGTTCCCTACGATGAAGAACTGGCTTTGAGGTCACCAATTTTCTGGTCCTGAAAAAGCTGTTGCAGCATACAAAGAAGATTTATCCTCAGTACCAGGAACTGAGTGGTGTGGATGCTTCCAGAAGTGGTTCCAGGAGGATGGTACGCTGTAGACAGTACCAGGGAGAATACTTTGAGAAACTGGGATAAACAAAACGTTTCTACGAGTATTCATTATTTGTTGTCTTAATACTTATCTAATGACCTTCATACATTGCCTTAACCCTATATTGCACGACTTATTTTATTACATGTGCTGCTCTTCCTCTATTTCATAAACCAGTATTTATATCCCTTTGACCGGCACCACAATTGACTAGCCATGATCGTTAGTGCAAAACAAAGTGGACTGGTCATCCATTCAAAGCCGAACGCCGTGAGTTCAAGTCCCAGTGACTGCAGTCAAATGTGCCTGTGGTAAAGGATGGGGAGGGCCCAAGAAAAATAACCGGTGTGATGGCACGCTTGGTTGCACGTTATTATTTTAAAAAAACAAAAAACTACATGTTTATTGTAAAAATGTTAACATTTGATTAATCATCATGCAATGTAGGGTTAAGAATCTCTTGTGTGTTATTGAATAGGCAGTATTTCATTGAGAGACTTATTTCTGTGCCTTCACTCAAAATATAGGGTCTTATAAAAGTTCACTTCAAACTTTAAACCACTATAAATATTTGAGACAGGAATAAAACAAGTGTATACAAGACAAGCAATGGGATTTGATTTGATTTTTTTTTTTTCAGTTCACCATCACCAGTTTTTTTTTTTTAATAAATCATAAATAATTTTATTCATGCTGCTATAAGAATTCGTAAGTTATAAATCGAGGCTGCATCACTAAATGATAGAGTATAGCTGATTCAATGATATTATTAAAGCAAGAAGAGTTTTTCTCGAGGTCTGAGACAATTTAGAACTCTTTTTAACAATTTAAGAGCAGCACCATATTCCATCCAATATTATGGGGATTTAAACAAGAAATTTAAGGAAAGTGGTTTTGTTGCTGACAAGAAAAATCTGGAAGACCAAAGTTAATGAATGATGTCGCTCTTGCTTCATATCTTCATCGCAGTAAAATAATTGATTACGCAGATCTTTGGCATTTGTGTCATCAGTTGACACTTTCCAACAAAGTGGCGGAAGTCTGGGTTTGATCCCAAGCAACCACATGTGGGATTTGTGGCGGACAAAGTGGCTCAGGGGAGGGATTTCTCCAGTTTCCCCCACCATCACATTCTACTGGTGTTCCATGTATCATCATTTTTAGTGCCATAGTAGTACAAGCGGGCATTATACACAAAAAACAAAGTAGTTGTTGTGATTTCCAGACCTTACCTTAAAAATGAGTTTTCCTGTCACATCCAACAACTGAAAGATGCTATCTCACAAGAAATCATCTGCAAAATACTGTGCATGGAGTTGCGGAAAGAATGATGTACATAGAACAAGAGAATAGAGGAGATCTTCCTAATGTTTTATAAAACCTCATTGTTTGCCCAGTATGTTACTTTTGTTTATCTAAAATATTACAATATTTATAGCAGTTTAAAGTTTTATGTAACACTTGTGATGGTCTCTCCAATTATTGTATGATTTAAAAAGATTAAACAGTAATTTGTTTTTCCAGGAGTGGCGTAGTACTTTACCAGGTTTATAAAACAAGATATATTCTTAGAAGTACAGTTAAGACTGAAGTATTAACCCAGAAGAAAAAAGTGGAATACATCTATATAAATGATCCTCAGTTTCAGCTGTTGTACGGTAAGTTTGATCTGGTACTAGTTTATACATACATTAAGGAAGAGAAATACCATTTTTGCTTTTGTTTTGCAAGAGATATAGGTATTATCAAACACTATAAATAAGAAAATCTGATGTGTTTCTCTAGCTGTTACACAAACAAACGTTTTATTCAAAAGATCAATCTTTTAGCTACATCATGTTAATCAAGATAAACATAAGCAGAATTAGTCTTATTACTTGCTTCCTTGTAAGGGAATACACAGGCTAAAGTGATAGTCAAGTCCTTTAAAAGTTGGTCGCTATGTGGTACAATTTAAATTCCATTATCTTTGCTTGCTAGGAGTAAACAAACAAGAAACGAGAAGAAGATGTCTTCCTATTCGAGATAAGTTGAAGTAGCTTAAAATTGATACCAATAATATGGAATATCTCGAAAAAGGTTAACTACAAAAAAATGTATAAAACATAAATTGTGTGTTTTAACGAGATCTACATTTTTTGTGTAGTAAGTTTTTGTCTATCTCTTATGGTTTGCCAATTATACAAAAGTCTTTCAGAATGAAGAGCTCTTCATAGGCTATTCCCAGAAAATTCAACACATACATTTTATTTGTGATGTGAATATCTTTAATATACAGTATTTTAATCAAAATCATTAAGAGCCATTTTTGAGAAAATCACAATTTTTGAAAAATGTTCCATGTAAAGGGTAATAAGCGGCTGGGAATTTTCTTCAAAATCTTGTTTTGTATCCTTGGAAGATACTGAACTTAAATACCAAATTTGGTATTTATCCAACTTTTTGTTTTTGAGCTATGCTGTTGACACACATGGGTCTTTATCTAAAAATGCTTTTTCAGACTCAGGGGACCTCAAAACACATATTTCTGGTTATATCTAGGTATCAAATTTTTGGGTGGAATACAATACCTTCTCTAACTACTATGTACCTTGGACATTGGAGGTTGGCATGGTAACCACTGTATAAGGTTCTACGATGGGCTAAATTTTTGCATTTTATTGAATTTTGCTGGAACTATTTTCTCGAGTGCCTTTGGAATAATTGAAAGGATATGTGTAGCAACATGGTGTGTTTGATTGTATCTTTACTTGTGAATTTCACCCTCAACTAAACTTTACATGGAACAGTTTTCCAAAACTATAATATACTAAAGGTAATCTGCTTGCCTCCCCGTAATTGCAGGGCTGATGCTCCCTTAGGACTTACAAGCCAATGCCTAGAGGTAAAGATATTAACATTACAATTAGAATATACAGCTTGAATTTTGTTGGAATAGGCTTTGAAGTCCTCTTTATTCAGAGGGAATTATGTATAATGTTGTATAACTGGTAAATATTAAGTAACAGACAAAGATACACTACACAAAAATTGTACATCTCTTCAAAAGACACAACTGATTGCAAATAATTTTTTTTGTGGCATAGGCCATGTCTGAGATATTCGTTGTTAATAGTTTGATTCTTTTAAAGGCCTTGATTCTCTCAATTACATGGAAATCGTTGGTTGGTGTCTAATGTTGAGCAGTTGGCAGTTAAGCCATTCACTCTCTTGCAATTTTGATGTCATATTATCATGTTGACTAAAGGTTGGTGGTTTCCATCCATATCTTGTTTAAGTGTACAGAGGAGATCTCACTATACCAATCATGAGACAGTCATGGCCTGTTAGGAGTCTAAAAGTTGCTAAACAGCATTTTCTTGGTAATGTAGTGATTCTGGTCATTCCCATGGTTTTCCTTTTGTTTGTAATACATTATCTTCTTTAATTTTATTATTATATGTTGATTCTTTTGATAGAGGATAACTTATTGGTTCAGATGAATTTAATGTAATTTTACTACCTTTCTTGGCTAGAAAGTCAGCTGTTTCATTACTCTGCGTTCTGCAATGTGCTGGTATCCGCTGAAGTATTAATCTTTTATTTAAATTCATTAGTTGTTTTATGATTTTGTGGTATTCTGCAATATTTAAGTTATTAGGTGTTACATCAGATGTTATGGATATAATATCTGCTTTAGAGTCAGATAATAGTACAACTTTTTCAAATTTTATTATATGATATAGTAGGTTTTGTAAGCCGAAATCTTGTGGTACCTGGTTTTTAAACACTAGACTGTTAGTATTCTTTTGCATTTTAGATGAAATGTATAGTACAGATATTTCTTCAGAGATTTATCTTGATTAATATAATGTAAATAAAAGAATAATCTTTTGTAAAAATAGTTTGTGGAAGAGGTATAGAAAGTCATTTGAATGGGATGCATCAGATTTTTCTCATAATTTTCTCCACTCCTGCCCACCAACTATTTTTGTTTATCACATGTCTTTTTGATTTTTACTTATCTTTAAAATTTGCCTAGAGAGACCACCTCACATGCGGAGAAGATACTTTTGAGTTTGTACCCAATTTCAAATATTTGGGTGTTGTGCTTCAAACAACTGGAGCTATTTTCTCCCTGCGTAACGGTTGCAATGAAAACCATATGACATTGCCAAACCTATCAACTGTGATAAAGCTCTTCAAAGTTATACCGGCCACTGCATATGGCCCTATCTAATAGTGAACAACCTCAAGAAGCTAGAGAACATTAAAGTGAGATTCTCAAAAAGAGTTCTCTCAGTCTCAAAATTTAAGAGAAACAGCTATGCCTGTAAAATAGCACGGGAGTCCTTCTTCATCGAAGACATACACACCTTCACATTATCAAAAACACAAATATATAAAACCATCCCGAAAAAAGGCTAATGAGATACCAGAAGAAATAATGGAGATATTGATTATGTGTTACCCAAACTGAACTCTGAATTTTTGTAATCAGATCTTTAATTCAGCTTATAAATAAGAGCATACTAAAAACAGCTTATTATACTGATTTTCATTCATTGATGACTTATGGAATAATATTTTGGGGAAATTCAGTAAATGCTAAAAAAGTTTTCATTATACAAAAAAGGTAATAAGAATAATGGCAGGGGAAAGATCATCAACTCACTGCAAACCACTTTTCAAAATGTTTGGAATTTTACCATTAGCCTGTGAATATATTCTAGCCATTTTGTCATTTGTAATAAATAACTCAAAAAGTTTACAGATATTCATAACAAAGAGACAGGACTTAAATAGATCAACAAATAATTTGCTGTTATTCCAAAAAGGGGATTACTACAAAGGAATAACTTTGTTTAGTTCGCTTCCCTCTTATATCAAAGAATTGCAAATGAACAAAAACAAGTTTAGATCAGAATTAAAAAGGTACCTTATTACGAGGGTGGTCTGAAAATTTCTTGGCCTCACCCAGAGATCGCAGCACTACTTATATGATTTATTTTTTCCTTACGTTGGTACACATGTTAATAGACCCTATACAGCTGTTTGAAGCAATGGAAGTTGCTTTGAAAATGGAGAAATTTGAGTATTATGCTGTGAATAAAATTCTTCGTAAAAGAAGGTTTAACACCTACAGAAATTCATTTGCACATTGTAAATGTGTATGGTGACTCTTCACCTTCAGTTTCCACTGTGAAGAAATGGGCGGCCAATTTTAAACGTGGACCTGAAAGCTTCCAAGACGATCCATGCGAAGGATGTCCAAAAACTGTAACCACACCGGAAATCAATGAAAAAGTGCATGACATGATTTTGGAAGATTGGTGTACAAAGGTACATGAAATTGCTAATGCTCTTGGAATTTCTAAGGAACGTATTGGTCCAATCTTGCATCAGGAAATAAGCATAAAAAAGATTTGTGCAAGATGGGTGGATAACAAACGCATTTGCACGACACTTTCTACACACCCAAATCCAAGCAGCAGTTGAGGCAGTGGACAGAACCTGGTTCTTCAACTCCAAAGAAGGCAAGGATGGTGCCATCGTGTGAAAGCACATGGCGTCAGTGTTTTGGGATGTCAAAGGAATTTTGTTGATTGATTATCTTGAAAAAGGTAAAACTATTACTGGAGAATACTACTCTCAACCTCTAACCAAACTGAATGCAAGCATGCATGAAAACAGGTTTCCAAAACTGAAGAAATTCCTCTGTGGTAGGCACTTTTTGTCCAATGAAGAAGCAATTGCGGCTGTAAATAGGTACTTTGCAGCACTTCCAGAGGAACACTACAGAGAGGGGATAATGATATTAGAACACCGCTGGACAAAATGTGTTGACATTACAGGAGATTATGTTGAAAAATGAAACTACTTTGAAAGCATGATTTGTCGTTTTTCACTATTGGGCCGAGAACTTTTCAGACCACTCTCGTACTTACACCTTCTATACAGAGAAGGATTTCAATCAATATAATAATTAAAGACTGGTAAAAAATGTAAAAGTTCAATTGTCCACATTGTTGGATAGGTAGAGTCAAACTGAAAAATTCAATGTCATAGCTGGGATTTGAACCACGGATCTCTCCCAATCTCTAGCCGGTTGCTCTGCCACTGAGCTACCATGGCTACATGCCAGCATAGCATTGAATTTCTCAACTGACTCGCATGTTTCCTGGTAAACCACAAGGTGATCTCAAATTATTTTGAGATGGCAACCCCAATGGCGACTTACGATGTAAGTACTGTAAGTCCCAGGATTCATAGTATAGCCAACTATTATGGTCAATTGGCATTGGTTTTTAATTTATTTTTTCACACAAGCCATGTGTACAACAGAAGTTGGATAGGTAGAGACAGACTGAAAAATTCAATGTTATAGCTGGGATTTGAACCACGGATCTCCCGATCTCTAGCCAGTTGCTCTTTCACTGAGATCACCTTGTGGTTTACCAGGAAACATGCAAGTTAGTTGAGAAGTTCAATGCTATGACAGCATGTTGCCATGGTAGCTCAGTGACAGAGCAACCAGCTACAGACCAGGAGATCCGTGGTTCAAATCCTAGCTATGACATTGAATTTTTCAGTCTGACTCTACTTATCTAACTCCTGTCCTACACACGGCTTGTGTGAAAAAACAATTAATCCAATACCAATTGACCATAATAGTTGTACGCATTGTGTTTTAATAAACTTTCTCCCTGGTGCTTTATCAATCATCCAAACAACAATACTAGAATTGTTTCTAGCATTATTGCACTTCTCCTTGTTGTTGTCAGTGAATATGTATTACTGTTTCTCGGCAGAGAGAACACATTTGTTGGAGGAAAAGAGAAGAGCAGAAGGCAAGAAGACATTTTTCCTGTCAGCATGGCTTATCAGGTGGAACTCGTGGAGGAGAGCTTACTGCTGGCGTGTGCTGTCCATGGCAATGTCAGGTGACAGATGGGACCGCAACAAGTCCATTCAGATGTTGGCCAACATGAAAACTCTTACAGGTAGTTGGGTCGTCTCAATTATGTCTTACATTAAAGTATTGAAAGTTAGGGTTTGCTAAGCAAATATTTTATACAGGGTGTTAATGAACTATACTGAAATATTTTCACAGAATATGTAGATTACTTAAATAAGTAATTTGAGATAGGAGGCTTATGGCCTGTTTATTGAAATGTCGAGGGAACTGCTATAAGTTTCTGAAGTGCCAGTATGCCACGTATCGCAGCACTTCATCTGGAATGAAAAAAATAATAATAACAAAAACATTTACTCTATGACAGGAATCGAACTCATGACCTTTGGGATAGCAGCTTCCTGCGTTACACATTAAGCCACCAGAGCAGTTGGAAAAACTCCTACAGAGTGGGCTACATAACTCAAGAATGTAGTTAATATGCTCATTGTCACACTGTCAAGTGATTAGTTCGAGATTTTACAGATTTTTGCAACATTAAATCTTCAGAACGCTAGTAACGAGTTGCTAAAAATTGATATTTCTATACTCGGGCAGCAGTTTTAAAGACGTTCTAAGCCATTTTTCAACCTGCTTTGTTTTAACACAGACTTCTCAGCACCTGATACCTACACGTTTAACTTTATGTTTATCCGGGGACCATGCATCGCCGATCTCAAATTACGTGCACATGTCGCAAATTATTTTGGTGTAGTTCATTAATACCATAACTGTGCTATATGGTTATTACTTTCTCTATCTTGTACATACTAGGTACAGAAATCACTGTACTCCACTCAAAGGGTCCAAGTACTACATGCACACCTTTTCTTGGTCACTAGATTTATGGGAAAGTGAGGGCTAGATGAAGAAGAGAAAGCTCACCTAGAAATTTTTTTTCTTTGAGGCCTGCAGCCATTATTGTGAATCGTTTATCTAATTTATCGCAGACTAGCATGAATTATTATGTGAAACATATGAATTTTGGGATCTCCAGAAACAATGAAACCACTAGATATTACACTTCATGTCTCAATGTTGTTGCTCTGCTCTGCTTCCAAAATTGTATAAAACGTATTGAATGAAGACAAGAGGTGAGCACCTAAGAAAAATGTGTGTACATGACATGTGTCTCTACATGCCTGTGTGAATCTATGAACAGCAAAACAAGAAGTCAGATAAATACCAAACTTTGTTAAATATTGAAAACTGTGAAGTTATTTTAATTCTAAAATATTAATGAATTGAACACATGCACTTGAAGCTTTACCTCTGCCAAATATCTCGTAAAACACTTCAAGATTTTATAATTCAACCTTAGTGAAGGGTTAGGTATATACATTCTAGCCATTTATATTTTAAAATAAAACCTAACTTGATCTTTAAGTTTCCCAAATCCTCACAATCAAAATTAACCTATTTACGGAAAAGTTCCGTACACTTTGATTTTCTCAGAAATGACTCTAACAATTTTCATTAAAATACCTTGAAGATAATTACGTCGTAAATTAAATTGTTGAATTTTCTGGGACCTTCTGAAGACCTCTTCATTTTGTATGACTTTTGTGTAACTGGTAAACCTTAGTGATAGACAAAAACTTACTACAAAAGAATGCAGATCTTGTTAAAGCATTAATTTTATGTCAAATTGGAGTTAACCATTTCATATATATTCCTGATTATTGGTTTTAGTTTTAAAATTCTTATAATTTCATCAAATATGATGTCATTATTTGCTTTTCGTTCTCCTGTTTGAGCAAAGATAATAGACTTTTAAAGTCATCACATAGTGACCAGTTGACTACTGCTTTAGCCTAGTGAAATTCCTTATTCCTGCATATCTAGGGAGATATATATATAATAAAAGTGTTTATGCAAATGTTTATCTGGATTACATTAAGTAGATAGAAGAATAAGCTTATTGGAGAATGGATGGAAAGTCCACTTTCCTGATGGTAACATATTAATGGTTTTCCAGGCTCACAGTACACATTTCTAGCACAACTTTGTGATGCGCGCACAGCTGTGGGTCTTGCTCGCACAGAAGGAGTTGACCTGAGATTCTTTCTTAAACCTCCGTACTTTCACATAAGGCTTTCTGAGAAGGTAAGTCATTCTGTAATATCTTTACACTGCAGTTTTCCAGCCAGCTCTGTAGGAGAGTGTCACTGAAAATTCTTAGAAAATCAAGCAAGGATTGCTTTTAAAAAGTTTTTTTTTTTAAATATTCCCTTTAACATCAATACATTTTTGTATTGTCACTTAACTGTGGAAGAACGTGTTTTTATTTGTAAAGTTTACTTTAAGCATGAATCTGCTTGCAGGGAGTTTACAAACTCTGTACCACCTCCAAGAAAAACTATACGTGAATAAAGTGGAGCAAACAGGTGTATCTCCATCTTTTGCTAGAAATGCTACATGTCTGCTGAAACTAAAACCTTATCGCTATACACAAGTAGAAGCATTAAAAGCAAATGACCTAGTAAACGGGTGAATCATTGCAATTGGTTTTTCCAATATGTAGAAAGAGGTTTCATTGACCCACAGGTTTTGTTTTCTCTGATGAATCTTGGCTTCACTTAAATGGACGTGTGAATACTCACAACAGTCGATACTGAGCTCCAAGGAGCGAGTGACAACATTTTTAAGAGATACAATGCTTTTTGAGGTAACATTTCCAGCTTCTATTACAAGGTAAGGATTTCAGTCCACCTCTACCCGCATGGTTTTCCCAGCACTCTCGCGCATTGTTAGAGTGGGTTATCAAATAAAATGATGACACTGTATGCTTATAGTGTAAGTATTTAAGTAAGAGCAAACTACTTCAGTGTCACATTGAGCCAGTTGACTTTTCTTTTTAGGATCATAATGATATACCAAAGATTTCATTGCTCCAAATTTGAAGTGCCGCCTTGGAATATTTTAAGTGTTTTTCTGCACCAATCAATGCATTGTTATTTTTGATCAGGAGTCAGTTTATATGGACTTCATCAACAACAAATTTTTTCATATCTAACTTGGTGTAAAATATTTTGGATTTGACATACCAATGCCCAATGTTGCTGAATAGATTCATAAAATATCTGTTGATCTTCTTCCAGCATTGCTAGAACAGTGGCAATAATTTCATCAGTAACAGCAGTTCTTGGGCATTCTTCAAGAAATTCATCACTAAAAAAAAAGTGATTTCTTTTGTATTTGCTGTAGCAATTATAAAATGTTGCCTTAGATAGGGCTTATTCACAAGATGCATTGGTAAGTCGATCTTTTACAATATTGAGGTGTTAATGGCAATTCAAAGTCATAAAAAATATTATAGCACAGAGATGTTCTTTAGTCAAATTCATTTTTGGGTGAAAACATAAAATCTTTAAATGATATAATTAACAAACTCTCAGAGTAAATCAAACAAACTTCATTTGTTTTAGAAACATAGCAATCTAATACATCCATCCAAACATTGCAATCTGTAGATCCTATTATGAGATTAGACTCAAAGCCCAAACTCTAGGATGCAGAAATGTCAACAGTTACATTTATACTTATTGATACATTTATTTACAAATAATAACTATGACAATGAATTTTCAGAGGTGCCAGTTTTGCATAATTTACAATAACATGTCTGTTTCCGAAAGCCTACCCGTACACTTGCATTCTTAGAATATTCATGTTTATTATATTTATTACCAGTGTTTTTTGATTGAATGAAATCCTCCTCTGTATAGAAGGTGTGAGTAATAAGGTACCTTTTTAATTCTGATCTAAACTTGTTTTTGTTCATTTGCAATTCTTTTACAGGAGAGGGAAGTGAATTAAACAAAACTATTCCTTTGTAGTAAACCCCTTTTTGGAATAACTGCAAATTATTTGTTGGTCTATGTAAGTCCTGTCTCTTTGTTATGAATATCTGTATTTTTTGTAAACTTTTCTGGGTTATTTATTACAAATGACAATATGGCTAGAATATATTCACAGGCTAATGGTAAAATTCCAAACATTTTGAAAAGTGGTTTGCAATGAGTTAATCATCTTTCCCCTGCCATTATTCTTCTTCTTATTTTTTTTTTATGTTTTTAATTTTATGAAATTGGTGAAATGATGCTCAAATGAGCTCGGGGTCCATGGAGCTCAAAGTTACTCGACACTCCTCTTCTCAGGATAAGGGTAAACCCTGAAATAAACCTTATCTGGGTAACTCACCCTAAGCGAGATTCAAACTCTCGACCTGTTGAATATGAGGCAATCACGCTGCTACCACCACACTACCCAGGTGGGCTATTACCTTTTTTTTTTTTTTTTCTCTCCTTTCATAATGAATACTTTTTCAGCATTTACTGAATTTCCCCAAAATATTATTCTATATGTCATCAATGAATGAAAATATGTATAATAAGCTGTTTTTAGTGTTCTCTTATTTATAAACGGAATTAAAACATGCAGAGCTCAGTTTGGGTAAGATATAATCAATATGGTGTTTCCAATTCATGTTATGATCAGTCATAAGACCTTGGAATTTTGTGTTACAGGCTTCTGCAATCTGGTTATTTTCATATTCTATCCTTAGGTCTGCCATGTTTTTATGCTTTGTGGAAAACTTAATGTAGTTAGTTTTTTCAAAGTTTATATGAATTTTGTTACTTTCAAAGCAATTATTTAGTGTGTTGAAGATTTTATTAGATGAATCTGGGAGCTGACTGACATTGTGTTCTTTAATTATAATACTTGTGTCATCCGCAATAAGAACTGTTGTTGATTCCTGCAGGTAGATCATTTATATACACTAAAAATAATAAGGGACCCAGAATAGAACCTTGTGGGACATCATGCTTTATTTCAGTATGAACCTTTTAGTAGTGGCATAATTACATGTAATTGTTTAATTGCAGGAACTTGTAGATCATCTAACATCTCTTCTTTTGGCTCTCAACAATCAAAAGAAGCATGCCTGTATAAAATACTTCCTGTCTAAGGCGTTTCCAAAGCTTCAGGTAAGTTTTTGTAAATTTTGGCTTTTACACAGTTGGTACAAACTATCTTGCAGTTGCTGGCAGAAACCGTGCAGTAATAAAAACCTATCTGCCAATTTTAACCACAGGGTCATGAAACCAAAAAAGCATATCTGCTTGAAACAGAAAAGCTATATGAAGCATGATTTTGTTCACTGGATATATATTAAAAAATCTGATGTGTTCCATTCACATGACTTTCTCTGCATTACAATAAATTATTGTTAAAAAGTTTATTCTTCTATTTACTTAATGCTAATAGAGAAAAAATTACTAGAAAGGGTCTTATTACCTACTTCCTTGTAAGTAGAAGGGAAATAAGGGAGTACCTTAGGCTAAATCGTTGATCAAATCTTTTAAAAGCTGGTTGGTATGTGATTGAAGTTCCTTTGTTTGTATGGACAGGAGTTGACAAATTCCTGTATGAGAAAAGTATAAGTTTTTCAAAGCTGAACCAATAACAAGGAATATCCCAGAAATGGTCAACTCCACAAAAAAAATATATAAATAAATAAAAATGCATATAACATAAATTGTGTGTTTTAATGAGCTCTATATTTTTTGTGTGGTAAGTTTTTACCTATCTCTTACGATTTACCAGTTATGCAAAATTCTGAAAAATTCATCCAGAATAAACATGTCTTCAGAGGCTATTCCCAGAAAATTGAAGATATAAATTTTATTTGTCATGTAAATATCTTAAATATAAGAGATTTTAATCAAATTCATTAGAGCCATGTTTGAGAAAATCAAAATTTTCAAAAAATGTTCCATGTAAAGATTATTGTGGGTAGGGGGATCTTCTTGTCACATCCTTGGAAGATGCGAAACTTTGTTTTTGAGCTATGCTGCCCACAGACATGCACACAGACATACAGACATTTTTCTAAAATTGCTTGTTTTTGGATTCAGGGAGTCTCAAAACATATTTCTGGTGAAATCTCAGTATGAAATTGTTGGGTGCAGTACAATACCTTCTCTGTACACTATATACATAGTACGTGTAGAGAAAGTAAAAATCTGTATTCCTTTCATATGACTTCTCTATCTCTTGTGCATCAAATGTTTCTTACTGAAGATTATTCTTTCTACTTCAAGCTAATTTAGCAGAAACAGCCTTACTGTTTAGTTCCGTATAAGTAGAAGAGAAAAATAAGGGAATACACTAGGCTAAACCAATTGTCAAATCTTTTAAAAGCTGGTACTAAGTGATGACCTTGAAATTTTGATCTCTTTGATGATCAGGAGTTAAAAAATTAGAAAAAAGAATGAAAACTGCCTATTTGGAACCTTTAAACCAATGACAAGGGATATCTCGCATTTATCTGAGTCACCCTCGTTGGTCTAGGGGTAACATGCTAGCTGGTATGTCACACGTTCAAACCCAGCTGAGGGCAATGGATTTTTTGGGCCTAAAAATCCTTAGCATGGCTTTCTTCAGAATGTAATTAAAGCCATTGGTACCATGTTGTAGATTTTTGGCACATAGAAGAACCTGAAGCCTGATAAAGAGGCCTCTGAGCAAAATTAAGTGTTGTTTCACACCCAATATAGATTGGGACAGTAAAAACCACTGCAGTTAAAGAGCATCCATATATAAAACTCAATTTAATTAAAATTCATCCATTTATCTGACATAAATTGTGTACTGTAACAAGATTCACATTTTTTTGTGAAGTAAGATTTTGCATTTCTCTAATGGTTTATCAACTCTTGGCCATGCAAAGAAACGATTTCAATCACCTAGCAACCACATTTTAAAACATTTGACTATCATTTTAGCCTAGTGCATTCCCTCATTTCCCTTCTACTTGCAAGGAAGCAAGTAATAAGACCATTTCTGCCTAATATGATATTCCTAGATTTAAAAAAAAAATTGACAGATCTACTGTTTTAATATTGAGGTGTGGTTTTTGCATTACAGTAACCTCTATAAGTTCTGCTAGCCCATTAGCGGTGAATGACCCACTCAAGGCTATGCTTTAGCAGTTGTGAATTGCTGTAAGGACTAGAGCTTGTACATTGTACAACTCAAAAGTGAAACTTTTTCAAACACTTGAGTTATGTGTGGATTACTAAAGAATATTTTTGTTACTGTTCTTTTCTTGTTAATAATCCACTAAAACGCCTACCAAAAATTCACACTTGAACAAAGAACTTTTATATACGATGGCCATCCAGAAAGTAACAAACGATTTGGCATAAGTAAATAATAATGAAAGTTATCAACACAAAACTTTATTTACAAAGTTATACTACCTTACTCTATTTCTCAACATAATCGTCTTTGCTATCAAGATATTTATTGTCATGTGGTACCAGTTTTTCAATGCAGATGTTATACTTTTCTACTGCCAAACAACTTATTTTGCACAAAATGTTCAACCAATTGAATTTTATATGCAAATAACGCAAGTGTATGGTGATAATGCAATGAACGAGTCTTCAGTGAGGAAATGTCACATAATTTACGAGTAATCAAGGAAGAACCAGTGTATACAAAAAAGACTGCTGTGGAAGTTCATCAATCGTTATGGAGGATTTGAAAGCAAATGCTGATAAAAGAATTCAGAAAAATCGGTGTTTCACTTTGGACACCATACATAACTTTTTAGATGGAAAAGATTTGCCAGCCATGAAGACCTTAAAGTGACAGTGACATCTTGACTCAGATCTTTAGTGGTGGAAGAGTACAACTCTGGCATTGAAAATCGGTACCACGTGACAATAAATGTCTTGACGGAATGAGGATTATGTTGAGAAATAGAGTAAAGCGCTGTCATTTATTTGACAATTGATTAATTACACTAAACAACACTTGCCAGTATAGTTAATCGACTCAAATGATTATAACAACATTGTTTACAAACTTCCATTAAAAAAAAAGTGAAGGCACTGTAACTTTGTAAATAACTTTTGTTATTATTTAGTTATGCCAAGTCATCTGTCACTTTATCGCCTCGTAAGATACATATGTAAAAACTGAATCATGTGTTGGTCTGGGTGGCTGAGGTGATCCGGCACTGGTCTTCTGATCCCAAGATTGTGGGTTCTAATCTGGTCCAGATGGTTTTTACGTCAGCTCACAACACACCGACTGGTAACTGTAATCAGAACAAGACCGAGAATGGGAAGCCAGGCAGCATTTAACATTTTTGTTCACAATAACCTTGTAATGAACAAAAATGCACTCATTTGTTTCATGTTGACCAGTGATATTTTTTTCACCTGCTCTCCAGCTCAGTCAACATAATTAGCCAAGTTCAAATTTCAATAGAATATATTTCTAAATGTAAATCAAAGCTATTTATGATCCTTTAGAATTTCTTCATCAGCTAAAGTTTATGCTCAAACATTTGGTATAAAAATACATCAGTTTTGCTAAAATTCCTTCTGGTATGATTTTCCCAGCTTGATTTTTTTTATAGTGTTTAATGCCCACTTTTATTACATATGACACTGCAAGTGATGACACTGGTGGTAACTGAAAAGAAGAAGTGGACCTTTATTATTTATGGACGTTCTTTAACTGCTGTGGTTTTCAAGTGTCCCATTCTGTATTGCGCGTGAAAGGCCACTTAATTTTGCTCATAGGTCTCTTTATCAGGTTTGAGCCTCTTTTACATGCCATAAATCTATGACACGGGACCAACGTCTTTACTTCCCTTCCGAAGGAAGCCATGCTAAGGATTTTTGTGTCCAAATAATCCATTGACCCGCGCCAAGGGTATATAAAAGTTAATAGTAAACATTATACCACAGAGGGTGACAATAAATGGTGAGGTAAACCTAAGAACCCAGAGAAAAGTTGCCCCTGTGCCACTTTGTCCACCACAAATCCCACATGTGATCGCCTGGAATTGGTTGAGAGACGAGTGGTCTATCACTTGACCATGGCGCAGCCACTTTACCAGCTTGTGATTGCAGTTAGAGGGAGCTCTAGTGGCTGTTTTACATCACTGAAGAGCCCTTAAAGTAAAGAAGAACAGGAAGAGTCTGATATATACAATACGGATGGAGGGAGCTCTAGTGGCTGTTTTACGTCACTGAAGAGCCCTTAAAGTAAAGAAGAAGAGGAAGAGTCTGATATATACAATACGGATGGAGGGAGCTCTAGTGACTGTTTTACATCACTGAGTAGCCCTTAAAGTAAAGAAGAGGAAGAGTCTGATATATACAATATGGATGGAGGGAGCTCTAGTGGCTGTTTTACATCACTGAAGAGCCCTTAAAGTAAAGAAGAGGAAGAGCCTGATATATACAATACGGATGGAGGGAGCTCTAGTGACTGTTTTACATCACTGAAGAGCCCTTAAAGTAAAGAAGAGGAAGAGCCTGATATATACAATACGGATGGAGGGAGCTCTAGTGACTGTTTTACATCACTGAAGAGCCCTTAAAGTAAAGAACAGGAAGAGTCTGATATATACAATACGGATGGAGGGAGCTCTAGTGACTGTTTTACATCACTGAAGAGCCCTTAAAGTAAAGAAGAGGAAGAGCCTGATATATACAATACGGATGGAGGGAGCTCTAGTGACTGTTTTACATCACTGAAGAGCCCTTAAAGTAAAGAACAGGAAGAGTCTGATATATACAATACGGATGGAGAGAGCTCTAGTGACTGTTTTACATCACTGAAGAGCCCTTAAAGTAAAGAAGAAGAGGAAGAGCCTGATATATACAATACGGATGGAGGGAGCTCTAGTGGCTGTTTTACATCACTGAAGAGCCCTTAAAGTAAAGAAGAGGAAGAGTCTGATATATACAATACGGATGGAGGGAGCTCTAGTGACTGTTTTACATCACTGAAGAGCCCTTAAAGTAAAGAAGAGGAAGAGTCTGATATATACATTACGGATGGAGGGAGCTCTAGTGGCTGTTTTACATCACTGAAGAGCCCTTAAAGTAAAGAAGAGGAAGAGCCTGATATATACAATACAGATGGAGGGAGCTCTAGTGACTGTTTTACATCACTGAAGAGCCCTTAAAGTAAAGAAGAAGAAGAGTCTGATATATACAATACGGATGGAGGGAGCTCTAGTGGCTGTTTTACATCACTGAAGAGCCCTTAAAGTAAAGAAGAGGAAGAGTCTGATATATACAATACGGATGGAGGGAGCTCTAGTGGCTGTTTTACATCACTGAAGAGCCCTTAAAGTAAAGAAGAAGAGGAAGAGTCTGATATATACAATACGGATGGAGGGAGCTCTAGTGACTGTTTTACATCACTGAAGAGCCCTTAAAGTAAAGAAGAAGAGGAAGAGTCTGATATATACAATACGGATGGAGGGAGCTCTAGTGGCTGTTTTACATCACTGAAGAGCCCTTAAAGTAAAGAAGAGGAAGAGTCTGATATATACAATACAGATGGAGGGAGCTCTAGTGGCTGTTTTACATCACTGAAGAGCCCTTAAAGTAAAGAAGAAGAGGAAGAGTCTGATATATACAATACGGATGGAGGGAGCTCTAGTGACTGTTTTATGTCACTGAAGAGCCCTTAAAGTAAAGAAGAGGAAGAGCCTGATATATACAATACGGATGGAGGGAGCTCTAGTGACTGTTTTACATCACTGAAGAGCCCTTAAAGTAAAGAAGAGGAAGAGTCTGATATATACAATACGGATGGAGGGAGCTCTAGTGGCTGTTTTACATCACTGAAGAGCCCTTAAAGTAAAGAAGAAGAAGAGCCTATATACAATACGGATGGAGGGAGCTCTAGTGACTGTTTTACGTCACTGAAGAGCCCTTAAAGTAAAGAAGAGGAAGAGTCTGATATATACAATACGGATGGAGGGAGCTCTAGTGACTGTTTTACATCACTGAAGAGCCCTTAAAGTAAAGAAGAAGAGGAAGAGCCTGATATATACAATACGGATGGAGAGAGCTCTAGTGACTGTTTTACATCACTGAAGAGCCCTTAAAGTAAAGAAGAAGAGGAAGAGTCTGATATATACAATACAGATGGAGGGAGCTCTAGTGACTGTTTTACGTCACTGAAGAGCCCTTAAAGTAAAGAAGAGGAAGAGCCTGATATATACAATACGGATGGAGGGAGCTCTAGTGACTGTTTTACATCACTGAAGAGCCCTTAAAGTAAAGAAGAGGAAGAGTCTGATATATACAATACGGATGGAGGGAGCTCTACTGGCTGTTTTACATCACTGAAGAGCCCTTAAAGTTAAGAAGAGGAAGAGTCTGATATATACAATACGGATGGAGGGAGCTCTAGTGACTGTTTTACATCACTGAAGAGCCCTTAAAGTAAAGAAGAGGAAGAGTCTGATATATACAATACGGATGGAGGGAGCTCTAGTGGCTGTTTTACATCACTGAAGAGCCCTTAAAGTAAAGAAGAGGAAGAGTCTGATATATACAATACGGATGGAGGGAGCTCTAGTGGCTGTTTTACATCACTGAAGAGCCCTTAAAGTAATGAAGAAGAGGAAGAGTCTGATATATACAATACGGATGGAGGGAGCTCTAGTGGCTGTTTTACGTCACTGAAGAGCCCTTAAAGTAAAGTAGAAGAGGAAGAGTCTGATATATACAATACGGATGGAGGGAGCTCTAGTGGCTGTTTTACATCACTAAAGAGCCCTTAAAGTAATGAAGAAGAGGAAGAGCCTGATATATACAATACGGATGGAGGGAGCTCTAGTGACTGTTTTACATCACTGAAGAGCCCTTAAAGTAAAGTAGAAGAGGAAGAGTCTGATATATACAATACGGATGGAGGGAGCTCTAGTGGCTGTTTTACATCACTGAAGAGCCCTTAAAGTAAAGAAGAAGAAGAGCCTGATATATACAATACGGATGGAGGGAGCTCTAGTGGCTGTTTTACATCACTGAAGAGCCCTTAAAGTAAAGAAGAGGAAGAGTCTGATATATACAATACGGATGGAGGGAGCTCTAGTGGCTGTTTTACATCACTGAAGAGCCCTTAAAGTAAAGTAGAAGAGGAAGAGTCTGATATATACAATACGGATGGAGGGAGCTCTAGTGGCTGTTTTACATCACTGAAGAGCCCTTAAAGTAAAGAAGAAGAAGAGCCTGATATATACAATACGGATGAAGGGAGCTCTAGTGGCTGTTTTACATCACTGAAGAGCCCTTAAAGTAAAGAAGAAGAAGAGTCTGATATATACAATACGGATGGAGGGAGCTCTAGTGGCTGTTTTACGTCACTGAGTAGCCCTTAAAGTAAAGAAGAGGAAGAGCCTGATATATACAATACGGATGGAGGGAGCTCTAGTGACTGTTTTACGTCACTGAAGAGCCCTTAAAGTAAAGAAGAGGAAGAGTCTGATATATACAATACGGATGGCGGGAGCTCTAGTGGCTGTTTTACATCACTGAAGAGCCCTTAAAGTAAAGAAGAGGAAGAGCCTGATATATACAATACGGATGGAGGGAGCTCTAGTGACTGTTTTACATCACTGAAGATCCCTTAAAGTAAAGAAGAAGAAGAGCCTGATATATACAATACGGATGGAGGGAGCTCTAGTGGCTGTTTTACATCACTGAAGAGCCCTTAAAGTAAAGAGGAGGAAGAGTCTGATATATACAATACGGATGGAGGGAGCTCTAGTGGCTGTTTTACATCACTGAAGAGCCCTTAAAGTAAAGAAGAAGAGGAAGAGTCTGATATATACAATACGGATGAGAAATGCCATGCCCGAGAATGAGAACGTAAAACTTAAACTTATTTCTCATTCCCAGGACACAGGAGGGTTTCCCATTAGCTGTAAATACTTCTTTTTCAAAATTCCTGTTCTGGTTCTGGTTGCTGTAAACCAGTCTTTAAGAACATATGTTTAAAAGCAACAGTTGCATGTCAGTAGATTTATTTGCATATAAAATAAGTCCTAGTAGTAAGTACTCCATGTGCATCTTTTCTTGGGCGCTAGTTTTATGGGGACATGACGGTCTGCCAGTCTTTCTGCAGTGTTGTCAACCAAAGAAATATTTGGCTCTTCTTTCCGACATGTGATGCATGAGTTTTTTAAGTCCAACGTGAGCAGAATATTTTTTCAGAAATTAGAACTGCTTTGTAGTTACTTACTGGTGTGTTATAAAAGTTTAGGGCCCTGAGCCACAAAGCCTAGCCGAGGGATATTTTTATAAGTAGAGGAGTGTGGAAGTTGAGGCCGAAGGCTGCTACTGCGGAATGACAACAGGCTGTAACCGAGGGAACTGTGAGGCTGAAACCCCAATGTTCCCACAATACTTTGGCAATCTGATGACCTTCATATGTGTACAACTTAATGTTTTCTATACTTTCAGATATGGGTTGCCAGTAGAAGTTACTTTTACTGCTTCTTAGACCATTCTGTGTGAATGTGTATGTGCTGCAACCATTGTATGGCTTTACCAAAAGGTTCTTACCAGGTTGTAAAAATTCCCCAAATATATTCTTTCTTGGAGCCCCTCAGTCATTATAGTGATTCTAGGTCTTGAAACTTTCCTATCATTGGTTATTAATGATTTCTTCTCAGAAAGTCAGCCAGTTAAATGTTGAATTTCCAAGCTTTGAACAACATACTCTATCATCTTCATCAGGGAACTGGAGGCAAGCTCTGGCAGAGGGGAAGGCTGAAGGATCAACTTGCTTACTGTCATTGGTCGACACTGGCGAATGGGGGTTGAGGAGGTTATGAATTATAGGTAGCCATGTTTTGCTTATTTGCACACCTTCGTCTTTATTAAAATTATACATAAAAACAAAAGAAAATAATTTTAACAAAGACAAAAGCCTGCAAAACATGGCTACCTATAATTCATACCTGCTGCAGGTCACGTTGCTCTAATAAAATAAACTGAAACTACTTCCAGTTCTTTGATGTTGGCGACAGAGTATGTCGTTGAAAGCTTGGAAATTAATACAACAGTTACCTGGCTGACATCCCAAGAAGAAAGCATTAATAGTGAATCTAATTTACCATGAACTAGCTCAATTATTAAACAAAACATAGTGCGCCTGCATGTTTGTGAACTCTGGAATACAGACATAATGACACTTATACCCCCCACTGCTGAAACCTTGCACTTGGCAGTTGGGAATTAAGTTGGTACTCCCACAAAAGACAGATGAAAAGCTTTACCCATTTGACTTTCTGAACCAATCACAAAGCAGCATTTTGTTCGGTTAGTCTCACAGCTGTAGCGTATCTAGATGCCGCACTGTTGCAATATCTGGTTATTTCCAACCACATGCCTAGTTTGTGAACTCCTAACACGTGCGTTGAGCTGTTCTGTACAGGATACATATTATTCGTTGTCATTTATATTTGTTGATAGTGTTGTTGGTGTTTGTGAGGGAACATAACAAGACTTTTACAATTATAGAGGTGGATAGACTTTTTAGAGGTGTGGTGAGGATGGATGGAAGAAGAAAGTGAATCATGTTCACAAAATAATACGAAAAGCACAGGAATGATCAGTGAATGTGAACTACTAATGATATGTCATGGTGACGACGACCATCATGATGACAATGATGATGATGATGTTTCCAAGAATGATGATGACAAAGAGTTGGATGGAATTGAGCTACTAAAATTCTAAACCGGTGAAAATCACTTTCTCTCATTGTAACAAGCTATTTTTCATTATAAATGTAAAAAGAAGCTACTAACAGTGAAGTAAAGGATTCCAAAAGATAAGTGAAGATTTGTTGCAACTATTATTTTTATATTAATATTTGTATTTTTCATTAATTTGTTCTATATTGTCATAAATACGTAATGTATGCTACATACGTTATTACTGTTATTTTCAATTAACATCAATAATAATGAATTAGTTTCATTATTCATTGGCATTCATTTGCTATGATCACTGTATACATTCATCTTTACACACGATAGAGACATTTGTAATCAAATGCTGTGTACTAGTTACTCTGGCAACACTGCAAAGGCAGCACAGCCAACCTTACGTGACACCACCTGCACTGTCAAGTGCAAGGATTCAACGGTGGCAGTATAGCAGTCGAGCCACTAGATGCCAGGGTGTATAGTGCACTGTTTTTGTTTTACTCTTCTCCCAAAATTGCATGAAACATACTGGATGAAGACTAGGGAGCCAAACACCCAAGAAAAGGTACACACATAGTATAAGTTGTTAGTAGATGACAGTTACAAGCATTAATATTTTAATGTACTGTACAGTATAGGCACACTGTACTTGATTCAGAACTGACATCACTCCAAGACCCTCAGTCAAGCTTCAGAAATGAGGATCTGCTGAGACTAAGTGTTGAAAATCTTCTGCACTATTCAGATATCGAGGATAATGCCAAAGGTAAGTCACAAACCTTTTCATAGCGATTAATTTAATTGTTTTTTCACACAAGCCATGTGTAGGACAGGAGTTGGATAGGCAGAGTCAGACTTGTAAGTCGCCATTGGGTTGTCACCTCAAAATAATTTGAGATCACCTTGTGGTTTACTGGGGAACATGCAAATCAGTTGAGAAATTCAATGCTATGCTAGCATGCTACCATGGTAGCTCAGTGGTAGAGCAACCAGCTGGACACCAGAAGATCTGTGGTTCAAATCCCGGCTATGGCATTGAATTTTTAGTCTGAGTCTACTTATCCTTTACATGACAGCTATGTACATTATTTAATGACATGTTTACTTTTTTTGCCACCTACATTTAGTAGGTAGAGGAAGAATTGCATTCTACACACACATTCAATATCAAGTTTCACTGGAAATGAATATTTTGAGTTGCATTGCATTCAAAAAATGTCTCTATCTGTATCTCTGGATAGCATAACTTTAAAAGAAAAGTTGGATAAATATCAAACATCAATTTGAGTTTGTTATCTTCCAAAAATGTGACAGAAGGAACATTTCTTGAACCTTCAGAGAAAAAAATTAATCATCTTTTACTTTTTAAAAAGTAACTAATAATTTACATTTAACCCTTAATTGCATGGTGTTTCACTTATGCAACAAAGAATAAGAATAAAGTTTATTGACCATTAAGCTGTTCTACAACATTGTAATCGGTCTCGTCAATAATTTATTGTATTACAACATTGGAGCTTTATACAAGTGTTACGCATGTTTACGATAAATTTGTATAATGGTTACATTTTACAAAGCTAGCTGAGATATTGCTCATCTATGTGAAAGTTATTACATTCAGAGCACTCTTCTACTGAGTAAAAACCTTTATATTTTACCAACTGTCCAGAAATGTTTTGAATTTATGATTGGGTAATAAGGTAATATGTATTGGACGTTTGTTATACATACTTAATCCTAGATATTTCTGGCTGCCATGAATTTTTGAATAATCTTGATTAAGGTAAGTCTGTAGGTAGTATAATTATTTTGTGTTATGTAACCATGTACGGTCTGTCGGAGTGAATATTTTTGTAGGTTTTCTTCTATGAACTTCAATGAATGGTAAATGTACAATGCTGGTACATTCATAATTTTAAGCTTTTTGAAAAATTGTCTGCAAGGATGGTTATAATCTAGATTAGTAATACATCTAACTGCCTTAATCAAAGCTTTTAGTGAACCTTTTTTCTAATTTTATATTATATAACTCCATGGCATGACAGCTCACAAGGAACCTTGGCCTACCGCCCGGCCGCTGCGTCCCCCATCTCGGGCCATGACAGACATCATGGATGGGGTGCAGTATTAGAGGGTGAGATGTGGTCAGCACCTCTAATCCCCCCGGCTGCTTAATGTGGTCCTCATGACCTGGAGCCGCAACTCCTCCATCAAGTAGCTCTTCAATTAGCCCCCCAGGGACCTCATGAGGATGAGTGCACCCCAGACCAGGTTTCCCAGCAGAGGAAAAATCCCCATGCCAGTACCAGGTATCAAACCCAGGTCTCCTGCTTAATTTTATATTACACTAACCGAAAATTAAAGTTAGTTACAGCTAATTGCTGTTTGGAGGAATTTAGAAACAGTGATGGTCAAATTATCTGTGGTATTAATTTGTTGAGTTGATAGTTTTAACACTACGTTACTTACATTTTCATTATGAGGGACTAGTTTTGGAAAATGTAAATAACGTACTGTTAAAAATACTGACTCAACAAATTAATACCACATTTAATTACAGCTATTTTATATTGTAAAATTATTAATATTTTTGCAATAAAACCAGTGATTTTTGTCTAAAATAAAAAAGAGCAAAATCCATGCAACTGAAGTGAAATATTATCCTGTCTGCTTCCAAGCTTGTCATTACACCAGTTATTTTACTTGTGCCCTCCCCACCCTTTACCACAGGCACATTTTACTGAATTCGCTGGCCAGTCCACTTCGTATCGTATTAATGATGACAGTTATTCAAGTCGCTACAGTTGTGTTGCCAGTGAAAGGAATATAAATACCAGTTTGTGAATTAGAGGAAGAACTACATGTGTAGCAAAGTAAATCATGCAATTAAGGGTTAAGACATTTACCTGACAAACAAAATGTACATCTTGAATTTTCTGTGAATAGCCTCTGAAGTCTAGCACATAATGGTTTGCTGTTTAAAATCTGACTGTTGTTTCCTGCAACAGAACATGTAATGAAAGTACCAGGTGATTAGTACAGGGCAGAACAGGTTTCACAGTGCGTAGTGCGAGAGGCTTCAGTGTGAATTGAACTGTTGCAAACGTGATATGTCTTTGTTATTTAATACAATTCAGTGTGTATTAAGTGAAATGGCTCTATTTGGGTACCAGAATTCTCTTCCCCAAAAAGTACTTTTTTATGATTCATAACTCCATAAAGAATTTGTGAGTGGCTCCCGTGTTCTGCTGATTTAACCCCCAGCAATTTTTATCTCTGGGGGGATTAAAAGAGAAGAATTACAAAACACATCCATACCCTTTAGAGGAACTTAAAACTAACATTCATCAAGAATTGCTGCCATATCTCAGAGGGAACTGCAGCATGTAATGCCAGTTTCCTAAGAAGAAGCCAGAAATGCTTGAACAATGACGGGAGAAGCGCTATCTTAGGACTACTGTAATGGTACATTTCTGTTACACATAGCAGTCAGCACTGCCAGTTGGCTAACAGCTGTGAAACCTGTTCTGCTCTTTGCTGTTCACCCATTTATTTATGCAAAGGTTTATCTTGAATAACTTGATTTTTATACAGGTGAATATGACCGGTGTTCAGCCCTGGCTCTTTACCGGTCATACTCATATTTTACAATAGTTTATTACACCATTTTGTCTATTTACTGTCCATACCCATTTATTTTTCACTTTGTATAAGAATTGTCCAATCTTCTTACTATCTTTTTGAAACATTCCAACTACTGCTACATTTCTATCTATTTTAAACCATTTCTTATTAATATACTCTTTTCTCCAAATTTCAGTCCCTTTACATTTAAATAAAATGTGTTCCATATCTTCATTTCTGCCACATGTAGGACATTGGTTTTGTGGAATACCTTTCCTTAAACCCTTTAATCTCTATACTCCTGCTTTCAGCCATGCAATACCTTCTCGCTCCTCTTTATTTGTCACATCTGTGTACTTTTCCCTTCCCCATGAGACTTTCATTGGTATATAGTAAACTAAAGATCTCTTTTCAGTTATCTCACTAAATATTTTTTTGTATTTCTACATCCTCAAATCTTTCCCTTGCCAACTTCCAGAAGTTATTCACATTATTTTCTCTTCTTCTCCACATTTCCCCTAACCCACTACTTTCCAGGTTATTTCTGAGACAGTCTACCCATCGCTTGTTCTTTAAACTTTTCTCTTGATATACTAAACACTGCTTTAACAGATTCCTTTCTTCCAATTTCAATATTCCATGCCAAAATTTCAATGCCCTTTCCATAATCTCTCCCTTGCTTGCCACTCTACCCAGCTCTATTTGTGCTATCTGCCTAACAGTTGCATTTGGTATTTCTTTGCAAAATTTCCTATGCACCTCATCTATGACTTCCCATCCTCCTAATCCCCATATAGCATTTTTGCCTCGATCACCATATTGGACACTTTTTCTAACCATCTAATATTTATATTAGGTGCTCTGTATTTGCAACTTCTAATAGCTGATAAAGCTCCTTTTCCTTTTGCCAATGCAAATTTCTTTTGTTTTTCCCAATTGCCACCATTATCAATTTTAACTCCTAGATAAATACATTCTCTCACTACCCTGTACTCTTTTTTATTCTCATTCTTCCATTTTTCATACTTGCTCAATTTCCCCCCTTTTTTGAACACTATAATCTGCGTCTTGTCCTGGTTCACTTTTAAACTCCACTCTTTACAGTAATTATTTACGCTTGCAAGGATTGTTATAAGCCATTCACATGTCATTGCACCTATAACTAGATCATCTGCAAACAGTAATCCTGGAATGTGAATATTATTAATTATTAGCATAGAGTTATTATTTCTCCCAATTTCTGTTAATACATATATATATATATAAATTGAATAGGACTGGACTTAACTTATATCTCTGTCTAAGGCCTTTCTCTTGTTACAACCCCTTCCTCCACTCCTATACAAAAAGTATTTTCCTTATATAATGCTCTAAGGGTTTCCACCATTTGTTTACTCACTCCTTTAGTCAACAACTTATGCCACAGCAATTGAAGCTCTATCCTATCGTATGCTTTCTCTAAATCCACAAAAGCCATATATAACTTTCCTCTTTTAAGTATTTATCTACCAGTGTTTTTATAATAAATAAATTATCAACTGCCCTCCTCCCTTTTCTAAAGCCCATCTGAAGTTCCGAAAGGATATCATATTCTTCAACCCATGTTTGTATCCTGCTTGCCATAATACCAGTAAAAATTTTTCCTACATTTGATAGTAATGCAATGCCTCTATAGTTGTTTGGTTTGTCAACACTACCCTTGCCTTTGTATATTGGATGTATGATTGCTTTCCTCCACTTATCCGGTATATAACCCTTCACTTTAATTGTGTTAAATAAGTCTACTAAAACCTTAACTCTATTTATTTCAGTGCACCATTCCTTAAGGAACTCTGTCGGGATTCCATCTATTCCAGTTGCTTTATTTCTCTTCATTAATTTCACATGTTGAATTATTTCTTCACTTCTTATTATATCATCGAGTATATCTACATAGTTATTACCTATTTCCCAATTTCCTATCTCATTTTTACTCTTTTTCTCCCCATACAATTTTTTAAAATATTCCATCCATTCTCTTGGTTGTATACTTGGTTTTGTTACATATTTATTATACATTGATTTCATAACCTTACATATCTCATTTGCATTTTCATTTAGGATTCGTATCAAATTACTTTCATATTTTTTCATCCAGCTTGTTTTCTTTTGTTCCAGTAATGAATTATATAAATCCCTCCCTTGCATATACTCTTTCTTTAATCCTATGTATCCTAATTCCCTTCACTTTATGAGCAGCTGTTTGACTTGTCTTTTAGTTACTCTACATTCATCAAACCAGCCCTCATCTCTTTTGTAAACCTTCTTTCTCATTTTCATTTCCTCCCCAGCCCTTAGCATAATGGTATTTAAGATATTCATAGCACTTTCAATTTCTTGTCCCTTTATCATAAAACTTATTCCACACTGACATATCTGGCCATAATTAGAATTTAGTGTCTGCCTAAATTTATTGCAATACTCCTCCTTCCATTTGTATCTACTGTATTCTTCTATGTTACACTTTTCCTCCCTTAAATTATAGACTGTTTGCTCTGTGTGTGTTTTTATGTCTACTATCAATGGAAAATGTCCACTGTTGGAACTTAAATTTAGTACCTTAAAATTACTTAAAATATACCCCATATTAATTGGCCATAATACATAATCAATCACACTTTGACCATTATTACTAACATACGTATATTCTCCATTCACATCTTCTCCATATTTCCCATTCAAAATATCAAAGGCATTCAATTCACAGAATTGTATAAATTTCATATACCCTTTATCAGCTATCTTATCTTTGCTGTATCTAATCTTCTCAGGTTTCTCTAATGTATCATTACTCATCCAGCTGTTCCCTCCAACAACAATCCTAATGTCAAAGTCTCCCATTAATATAACCTCAGAGTTAACATATCTCTCCTCTAAATGTTCTATTTCTATCTCTAGGTGTTTAAGGAGGTCCGCATTATGAAAGCGCGAAGGAAGAGGAGGATTGTATACTATACCTATACATATAACATTTTCAACTATTTGTTTCTCCTCTAATACAATCCATAGTATTTCTTTTCTCCTTTACCAAATTTACTTAACGTCTTCTTTACAAAAAAGCCTATGCCTCTTATATTTATAGATGTAGGTAATTAAAGTTTAGAGTATATGTTATCAGATGTGGTGACGCTTGGTGGGCTGCCTCTTATCATGGCGCTGTGCAGACACTTTGAGAATAATGTAGAGATATCTGTGAGGTTGGCAGGCATTCTGTCCAACATTTCAGTTCAGCCCAATACATTAGATGCACTCTTCAGGGCAGGTAAGTTTAAATTATACATGGGTCATTCAATAATTAGTGGCAACATTTTTGGAGCAGTCACATTATTGCAGTAATCTCCTCCATCATGAAGAACTCGCCTCCACACAACGGATGCCATCTTATTGTCCTAATATTCAGTCTACTGCTGCTATAATTGCCTGTCTGGTTCTAAAGCGAACTTTAAAAAGGTTGAAAACACATGGTTCATATCTGGGGAGTACGGAGGATGCTCCAGTGCCATCTGCGAAGTAAATTAACAATAGGAGCAGCACCGTCATGTAATACAATAGGATGAGAACTCAGGACGTTTACAGCTGGTGTAAATGGTGTTCTAGAAGTAACTGTAATATGCACCATTCACAAGATTTGCTTGAGCAACCGAACACTGTCAACATCATGAGCAACAAGTGATCGCCAGCTCCACGTTTTTGATGAACACCTAGCCACGGCACGATATGGACCACAAGCTTCCAATAGTTCTGTACGACATTGTTACCTCTTGCAACCTGAATTGTAATGAAGCATCTTTGTTCGCATTACTAGACATATTAGAGCACTAAATTAAACTTACTATAAAATGTCTTATAAATAAAATTATTGTCTTCAAACTCATAGCTAACAAACATTAGATGCTCTTCTGTTTCACTGTTATCAGCTTACATCATTTACCACTGACGACGCCAAATGCAGGCAGTGTTGCCACTAATTTTTTAATGACCCCTCTGTATATATACACAAATAGTAGTAGTGCTAACCTAGGAACAATACGTATATCTAACTTACTGAATGATAAAAATGTTATAACATTTGTTATTCGTGTATTGTGTGACTGAATAGTATGCTTTGTCAATTAATAGGTTTTTCAATGCTTTGTTGAAACAGTTTGTGTATTTTATTTCCCTGGTTCCAGTGGGTAATTTGTTATAGTGGCATATAGTTTTATTCTGACATACAATGGACTTTTCTTATACATAGCTAACCTACACATGGGTAGTTTGAGCTTATTACTTTCTCTAGCCTGTATGTACTATATACATAGTGGATACAGAAGGTATATTATTCCATCTGAAAATTTGATATCAAGATTTCACATGTTTTGAGTCCCCATGAATCCGAAGAAAACATTTTTAGGAATATGTCTATGTTTGTCTGTAGGCAGCATAGCAAAAAGTTGGTTAAATACCAAACTTGTCGTCTAAAGATGCAACACAAAGATTTTCAAGAAAATTCCGTCACCCCCAGCTACCCTCTACATGGAACATTTTTACAAAATTTTGATTTTCTCAAAAATGGCTCTTAATGATTTTTATAAAAATGTCATATGTTTAAGATATTTTCATGACAATTGAAATGTATATCTTGAATTTTCTGTAAAAAGCCTCTTCATTCTGGATGACTTTTGCATAACTGGCAAATTGTAAGAGATAGATAAAAATTTACTACACAAAAAAATGTAGATCTTGTTAAAACACAGAACATATGTCATATGCATTATTTTCTAAAGTTAACTGTTCTCAGGATATTCTGAGTTATTGGTTTTATTTTTAAGGGAGATATCTTTCTTTTTGCCTCTCTTTTGTTTACTCATAGGAAGTAAAGACCACCTAATTTCAGTTGTTTCACTCAGCAACAGATTTTAAAATATTTGACTATTGCTTTACTCTAGTGTATTCCCTTATATTCCTTCTACTTACAAGTAATAAGACCATTTTTGCTAATATTTATCTTGATTATCATAATGTAGATGAAAGAATAATTGTTTGTGGAACAGCTAGAGAAAGTAATGTGAATGGAAAACATCAGATTTCTTTTAGTTCTTGTTCCATGTTGTGTTTGTGAGTTATACAGGATGCTTCACAGATCTTCCTTGTTTTAGTTATTTAAGGTGAAGAATGTTTGCAGGTTGTATTGGTATACTGGCGCGATGGGTACACCACCCCAATGTTCGGCTCTCTGTTTCTGCTGCAAGAGCTTTAGCAAATCTGGATGAAGATGACACCTCCTATATTAAATACATGCAGAGAGTGTATCCATTGCATCCTTTGCTACGTAAGCTGGCGCAACCAAAACTGGACGTGGTGTTTGTGCACGGTTTATTGGGAGGAGCATTTGTCACCTGGAGACAGCGAGATCCAGACCAGTCAAGCTTAGCTGTCATGCGTGAGTATGCTTTATATTCACCCACAGGTGCTTGGACATTTTCATAAAGTAATATTGTAGAAGCTTAGAGACAGTGAAGCAACATTAAATTAAATTTGTGAGACAAGGTGTAGACACTTATTGCTTCACTTACAGTTTTTTTAATCAGGACATGTTTTAAAAGCTGCTGCTTTTATCTTCAGCTGTAGTTTCTCGACTGGCATGTCTTCTCCATATCTATGGCTTGTAGATGGCATAATGTACTTGTCGAATACTCCTGGTGGCAGTATTTCAAAATTGCTGACCCAGAGCAAGTTCTTTTCACTTTTTCTACACATACTATGTACATAGGGTATAGAGAAGATATTGCATCCCACCTAAAAATCTGAGATTTCACTGGAAATACACATTTTAAGATTGCCAATATCCAAAAAAAGCATCTTTAGAAAAAGGTGTGTGTGCGTGCAGGGGTGTGTGCAGCTTGCTTAAACCAAAAGTTTTATATATAAATAAATAAATAAATACTAGATCTTAATGTGACACAAGATTTTCAAGAAAATTCCCCACTACACTTTATATGGTAAAATGTTAGTTTTTCTCTAATATGGCTCTTAACAATTTTGATTAAAATGCTGTATACTAAAGATATTTACATAAAAAAAATAAATGTATATCTTGAATTTTCTGGGAATAGTCTCTGAAGACTTCTTTATTCTGGATGAATTTTGTATAACTGGTAATTCTTAAGAGATAGACTAAAACATACTTCATAAAAAATGTAAATCTAATTAAAACAGAATTTATGTCATAAACAGGTTTTTTTGTAGAGTTAACATAGTCCAAGCTTAGTAAGTTTTTGTCTCTCTGACACGGGTTACCGATTCAATTAGAAAGCATTGTGTAGGTTCGTTTTGGCCATCAAGCGATTGAACATAGAACTTATCAAAAGTTTATACGTTCAAGGTTACTCGCAGGCAATTCGGGATATATATCTTATGCTCAAATATGTGCAGCATTTCAGTCAAAATGTTTGAGCCATTTTTATTCCATAACTTCTCTACCTACTATGTACATGATAGAGAAAGTAAAAACAGAGACTTTGTTTCTACATATCATTTCTGTTCTTTATCCTTCAAATGAAAGTAATTGTATTATGTTAAATTTAAATGTTATACAAAGTGTAAAAGCAGAATTTATAAAAGTTAAATTACTTTTCCCAGCTTAATAATTCCTTGGATTGCATACAAAGACAAGTTATAATAAAATAAACTCTGAAAATCATGAATTTAACACTAGACATATGAATGATTACAGTGTAGTACATCGTAGACTAGCAATAATGGACTCCAAAGTATAAAGGAGTTGTATCATATAATAAACTTCCTAATAAAATAAAGTCAATAAACAGTGTAAATAAATTAAAAAAAAGAAGTGTGTAAATGTTTGGTAAATAGGGTAAATAATTGAAGAATTTGTTAATAACTGTAATTCTTATATTTCTATTGTGTTTAACACATTCTGGTCTTATTTTGACAGTTCTGCTCTCCTGACTGGGTGTTTTAAGGGATTTTTAAAAGATGCTAACTCATGGACTGTTTGAGATAATTCGCTGCTTTTTTTGCATTTTTATTAATAAAGTTTAAACTAAATAATGAATATACACACAATATTTTTAGATGTCACATAAAAGTTTGAAAAAATAAAATTTAAATAGTGATTTTATGAAAATAAAAAACTCATACAAACAAACTTATACGAACAAAAAAATTAATATGATTTTCATGGCTCCCTACATTTTCTTCATTAGTTTGATGCTCTTCTGTAAATATAAATATTTAAGAAATGTACTATATATTTTCTTGAAGGGGAAATAATCACATAAGAAAACACACAAAAATGTTATATCTACAATTTTCTAGTACCTCACATTATTAATAAATTATAGTGTAGAAAATTCCATAAGTTACAATTTAATTCCTTCAGCATCATTTATACTCTCAAAAAATCTGATGTGTTCCATTCAATGTTTCTCTACATCTCTGTAAGAAATTATTGTTAAAAAGCTCATGCTTCTATTTACTTCAAGCTAATCGAGAAAATATTAGCAGAAATAGTCTTATTACTTGCTTTCTTGTAAGTAAAAGTGAAATAATGGAGTGCCATAGGTTAAAGTGATAGTCAAAAGCTGGTTGCTATGTGACTGAAGTTCCTTTGTTTGTATGGACACGAGTTGACAACTTCCTGTATGAGAAAAGTATGTTTTTCAAAGCGGAAACTAATAACAAGGAATATCTTAAAAATGATCAACTGCACGAAAAAAATTTATATAACCTAAATTGTGTGTTTTAATGTGCTCTACATTTTCTGTGTGGTAAGCTTTAGTCCATCTCTTATAGTTTAGCAGTTATGCAAAATTCGGCAAAATTCATCCAGAATGAATCGTTAGAGCCCTTTTTTAAGAAAATCAAAATTTTGAAAAATTGTTGTATGTAAAGGGTAGTTTGTGGTAGGGGGATTTTCTTGAAAATCTTCGTGTCGCATCCTTGGAAGATTTTATACCTAATTAGCTGTGTTCCCCCCCCCCAACACATACACGCGGGCACGCACGCATGTGTGCATGCACACGCACACACATAGACAGTACTTCCTCTATACACTATGTACATAGTGCATATAGTGAAAGTAAAAATTCACTAGAGTCTCCTTAGGTCCTGAATCATTGAAACAAATATCAAGCATTTCTTCTTCGGCAAGATTACGCTTCTTTAAGCTAGCCATCTTTGAGCCACATATGCGGTAGGATCTGTAGACATGCAGGCTTTCAAACAAAACATACTTTCATTTGTTTTCCTGGTGTCATCTGCCATCTAGTGGATTGTTTTATTAACTAAAACATCTGGCTACATAGCACAACAAACAAAATGTGAGCATGGGCCATTGTAAGTTTTCTGTGTATTTTTATACTTCACTGCAAGCATAGCCTGCAGTTAGACCAAAAAGTGTTAATTGATTTGTCAGTATTTTTCTTTGTTATATTTCTGTTGTAAATGGGACCAAAATGACAATATCTAATAGACTAATGTAATCTCTATGGATGATAAATTGAAATTGAAATTGTTTTCAGAAAGCAGTTCTATATGTGATGTACCTGAAATTATCCAGCGAAAAGTGAGTGATGAAAGAACTAAAGAATATTTGGAGGGAATGGCCGAGCTGAAGCTGGAAGAGTGGAATATGATTGGCTCAGACTTTGAAATTGTCCTACCAGATTGTCCGGAGAATGCCAGCGACGGTAGTGAAGGACCATTCTCTTACACTGGGTAAATACTGCACTACACAACAGTGATTCAAATATAAATGGTAGTTTTTTAATAACATATATTTACTGATTAAACATATACACAAGTGACACTTTCTGTATCTAGCCTCGTTCATGCTCTACACACTTTTGTCAATGCTTTGGTAGCTTGAATATTCCTTGTTCAAAAAACAAGCAATATGTCAGAAATGGTCAGTTCCACGAAAAAAATGTATATCATATAAATTGTGTGTTTTAATGTGATCTACATTTTTTATGTAGTAAGTTTCTGTCTATCTCTTACAGTTTACCAGTTACGCAAAATCCAGCAAAATTCATTCAGGATAAAGAGGTTTTTAGAAACTATTCCCAGAAAATTCAAGATATACATTTTATTTGCATTATAAATACCTTTAATATACAGTATTTTAATCAAAATCGTTAGAACCATTTGTATTTTACCAACTTTTCATTTTTGAGTTATCGTGTACACAGACATACAGACCTCTTTCCAATTTTTACTTTCTCTACACGTACTATGCACATAGTGTATAGAGAAGGTATTGCACTCCACCCAAAAATTTGATACCAAGATTTCACTGGAAATATATGTTTTAGGCTTCCCTGTATCCAAAAAAAGCATTTTCATAAAAAGGTCCATGTGTGTATGTATGCGTGTCTATGTACAGCATAGCTCAAAAACAAAAAGACCGTTGAATACCAAACTTGGTATTTAAGTTTGGTATTCAAGAATGCGACACTTCCCCGCCTCCAACTACCCTTTACATGGAACATTTTTCAAAAAAAAATTATTTTTTTTAAAAATGGCTCTAATGATTTTGATTAAAATATTGTATATTAAAGATATATTACCTGTGAAATAAAATGTATATCTTGAATTTTCTGGGGATAGCCTCTGAAGACTACTTTATTCTGGATGAATTTTGCATAACTCCTAAACCATAAGAGATAGACAAAAACTTACCATACAAAAAATTTAGAGCACGTTAAAACACACAATTTATGTAATGTACATTTTTTTCGTGGAGTTGATCGTTTTTTCAATATTCCTTGTTTTTGGTGTCAGCTTTGAAAAACATACCTTTCTCATACAGGAATTTGTCAACTCGTGTCCATACAGACAAAGGAACTTCAGTCACATAGCAACCAGCTTTTGACTATCACTTTAACCTTATTTAACTTCTACTTACAAGGAAGCAAGTAACAAGACTATTTCTGCTAATTTTTTCTCAATTAGCAGGAAGTAAATAGAATCATAAGCTTTTTAACAATAATTTGTTACAGAGATATAGAGAAAGTCATGTGAATGGAACACATCAGATTTTTTTTTTATACAGGGGACCCTAAAATATATATTTCTGGTAAAATGTTGCTATAACATTTTTGTGTAGAATGCAATACCTTCTCTATACACTATGTACGTAGTATGTGTAGAGAAAGTAAAAATATTCCTTCTTTTGCTGGAATTGATTCAGAAGTCTGACTTGTTTTTGCCGCTTGGAACCCATCGGGCAGTAATTTATTTAAATAGAAGATGTAAGTGAAGATGGTAGGAGTATTCCCACTTGTGATGTGTAACAGCACAGATGTTGTCAACTATGAAACTTGACCTTTGTTACGTACAGTTCCTTGGCTGCCTTTAAAAGTCTCGCCCATGTAAACACTTGATAGCGTCCCCAAACAAGTTAAAATATCCCTTTCATTGCTTAAAAATTCTATAATATGTTGTGCAATAGACTAAAGAACTTCTTGTTCACTTATGGCTGGCTGTACTGATGCTGAAACATAAACCTGATCCCTTTTCCATCTTTCCATACCCATTAGGTCTGCTGTTGCCACTCGTATCGTCCATTAGCTGTTTGTATGGGCTGACGTTCCTCGCTGGTGACGTCATGACCTGGGATAGACTGTGTCTTACTGCTTCCCCTCTCTGTCACCCTTTGCCCCTCCAATCGTCTACACTGACCTGGATTCTTTCGACTGTTTGCGAGGTCTAAGAATTTCTTCAATGTACAACTGCAAGCCTCACAAATATGCTCTTCCTTCATTTCTGGCTATTTTCATCTGTTTTAGTAATTTGTGTCTTATTTCTCGTTCTTTTCTACCATAGTCATTTTCAATAAATATTCTCATGCCTTTCAGGTTTCTTGTGTTATCATTGCCAAATTTCCCGTCTATAATTTCCTCCACTTCTACCTATGTGTTTCTTCCTCTTTGTTCTTCTAATCCAAAAATCACACTATTGGTGTGTGCTGATTTCTCCAATTGGGTTATGGTATTTTTGCACTAAATCTTTTCTATTTCTTATTTCATCAGGTTTATACTGCTTTTTATTTCTTTCATGTTGTTTCTCATTTTTTCCTCCATACATTTTCTCTTTGTTTAATATCTTTTATGTCATCTGCTGTGTTTATCAACATTTCCATCACCTCATCCATTCCTCCATCTACACCTCGAGTTACTAGTAGGTCTGCCAGAACTAACATGATCCAAAAACTTAGCGTTCTAAATGCATTTACTTTGTTACCATTCAGATCGCTTATTTTGAACCTGTTATATAGTTCAATTAGTGCTCTATACAGCTCTACCCATGTTTCTGCTTTAATGAGCATTCACCTCACACATCCGACCTCTTCGCACTCATGCAAGCAACTCCCTCATCCATCTCGCTCGGATCTCCTGCACTCAGGCTCAATTACCATTTACATTTTAATCATCCTCATAGCTTGTACAGGTTTAGTGCAGCAGGAGGGCCAGGTGTGCCACTATGTTCCTGGGTAACTGCCTAATCCATGCTGATCCTGAGGCAATTTGTTGATGTAACGTTATTGACTTTAGAAATTATATTATTGTATCAGATTGGACCAGAATAATAATATCCACATTTTGGTTCACTGTCATTTTCAAATATTCCATATACAGTAAATCCTTAGAAAACGATAGAAAAACAAATTATTTTTGGTGATATAATTTGGTAATTATAATCTCCTTTTAGCTCGATACACTTTTCCTGGCGTTTCTCCAACTGTTTTAACCCTTTCAAAAAGTAGCATTTTGGAAGGTCCTCAAAATAGGAATCTGTTTGGGAGAAGACCACTTCGTTAACGTGAATCGTTTTCCGCTAAGCCACTTTTTCAAATTTGGAAATAAAAAAAAAAGGCCACTGGAGGCCAAATCTGGTGAATACAGTGGAAGTAGTAATTCAAACCTTGATTCTACAATTTTTGCCATCGAAACTGCACAGGTGTGTACCCTTTGTCTTAATGGAAGAGAATCTTTTTCTTTGCTGGATGAGGGTGTTTTTTCTTGATTTCTCCGTTCAATAGGTGCAATAACGATGCATAATACTCTCCATCTGTCATTCTTCCTCTCTGCAAGTAATCAATGAAGATGATTCAGCATGCATACCAAAAACCGAGGCCATCACCTTATCTGTAGATTTCATCACCTTTGCCTTCTCTGGAGACTTTAAAAACTCACTGTTTCAACTGTACTTTTGTCTCTAGAGTTTAGTAATGTATGCATGTTTCATCCACAGTTATGTATCGGTGCAGAAACTTGTCAGGATTGCAACGGGAAAAGTCCAATCAATCACACGATTGCATTTATTCTCCATTGAGAGCAAACGTGGCACCCATCTTGCTGAGACCTTTTTCAAACCTAATTTTTGGTGCAAAATTAGAACAGTGTACCTTGTGATATGCTTGTGGCCTCTTCTATTTTGCAAACGTTAATTCATCGATCACTCAAAATCATATCCTGGATTTTGTCTATCATTTCAGAGGAAGTCATCTACTGCATGATGATCATCATTTGTGGATGTGTTTAAATTCATTTATCCAATTGTAAATTGTTGCAAATGCAGATGCAGATGTGCCATGAACTTCATCCAACTCTGCTTTTATCTCTTTCGGAGTTAAGTCTTTTAAATAGACGTGTTTAATCACCGCATTAAGCTTTTTTTTCCCCATCCTTCTAAATAAGCACAAGATTGTTGATTCAATTGCCTATGGCAACGAAACCACATGATGGATATAGCTGAAACTTTAACTGCCATTTAGTAAGATACAATGGTACTGGATACAAACTTTTTTCGATGCTATGAGTGTAATTTCTTGGATTTTCTAAGGACTTGTTGGACAACCCTTGTAATTGCTCTAAAAAGTGTCAGTTTATACTTTTTTTCATTTCGTAATCAGCTTATACTTCCTGTATTTGTAGGATTGACACCCTCTCAGGACTTACAAGCCAACGCCTAGGGGCAGAAGCCTGTCAGGGAGGCAACAGCACAAAACCACAGAATGGAGAACCTGTTATGAGGGGTCAGCTTGAGCCAGGCATGAACCTGAAGTGGATGATATGAAATGTAAGCAAAATTGATGATTGGAAATATGACAAATGGAGCAATTGGTGGAATGAGTGATGGGGAAAACTTAACCACGAATCCCACTTGTGGGCGCTTGGGATCGAAGCCAAGCCACCTAGGTGGGAGGCAAGGAATCTAACCACTTAACCACGGCATCATCATGAGTTTATTGTTTGCTGTATAATTGTTTAACTGTGATCTATTCTATAGTTGCTACAGCTGTGCACAAAGAAGAGCTGATGTTTGTTGCAGTTGTCATCCTTGTGTACAGCAAGCCATGAAGGACCGCAACAAGTACTCTGTGTGTTGGCCTCGAGACTGGCTCCCCGAGGACTGTCACTATTTGCGCATCATTGGAGTCAATTACGAGACAAATCTGTCAATGTGGGGACCCATGTGCCCTACAGAAGGTGTTAAGTGAGTCATTATTGTTTTAATTGCAAAGAATAAGCTGTTTCTTTCTCTTTATTATATATGACAAATATTTCAATTTTTCAGGAGAAATCTAGAATTTCGCAGCGTTGAACTGCTGAATAAACTGAAGTTGGCAGGCCTTGGTTCACGTCCTATTGTTTGGGTAGCACATTCCATGGGAGGTCTTCTGGTGAAGAACATGCTTGTTAAATGTAAGTACAGTGCTCTTTACATAATGTGTGGATGAATATTTTTATTAAATATGGTTTGCTATAAAATTATGATTATCTTAGGTATTCCAACGCATTCTTAGACTGGTTTCTGTAGTTTATAACCTGGTATAAAGCGAGGATGCCTTTCTCTGTTCTGCAAACTATGCTTACAAAACCTTATTCTTCTATCTACGTCATGCTAATAGAGATAAACATTGGCAGAAATTATCTTATTACTTGCTTCCTTATAAGTAGAAGCAAAATAAGGGAATACATAGGATAAAGTGATAGTCATTTTAAAAGCTGGTTGCTATGTGATAGAAATTTGTTTTTTTTTTTGCATGGCCAGAAGTTGATAAATTCCCATGTGAGAAAAGTTTAAGTACTTAAAAAGTGAAACCGATAACAAAGGAATTTCTCAGAAATGGTCTTCAAAGAACAAGACATCACCCTGGCTCCAATAAACAGATTTTCTGTCATAAAATTACTAAATTCAAAAATAAAAGATGAAATTCCACCAGAAAATAGGTCAGGAATATATCAAATTAAATGCACAAATTGTGAAAAGTTCTACATAGGACAAACCAAAAGAAGTTTAAAAATCAGATCCAAAGAGCACTTTAGAAACCTAAAATTGAAACAAGAAGATAAATCGGCAGTAGCATTTCACTTTTGGAAAGAAAACCACAATCTAGATCCAAATCCAAAATTGTTTAAAACCAGTCAGGCCACAATGAACTCACAACCTGGGAAAACATCCTCATATGGAAAAATAAAGATCGGCTAATAAACTTTGAAATCCCGCCAGTAGACAGCTTAGTTAAGAAGTTCATCATTTCGCCACCAGAGAAGAGTGTACAAGCAAATGCAGCCAGCAATGGCAGTTGGACCCGTGAGGTTGAAAATGAAAGCATAGGCTTTCGAAACTAGTCCCTCATAATAACAATGTAAGTGACGTAGTGTTAAAAAAAACCAACTCAACAAATTAATAAAACATATAATTTGGAACTGGTCTATACAGCGGGAATTAGTTAATATAATTTAAGGAACTGAAATGTGTGTAGATGTAATTACATGGGTAGGTGTGACAAGTTAGCTGCTTGGGTTCAACGCCTGCCATACGCAAGTATACGTTAGTTACCACAAATAAATGTAAATATCTTCTTCTGAGAAAGGTTAGTCTTGAAAAATCTTTGTGTCGCATCCTTGGGAGATACTAAACTTAAATACCAAGTTTCCTTTTTAGACTTTTCTTTTTACTTTCTCTATACATACTATGTACATAGTGTATAGAGAAGGCACATATTCAACAAAAATTTTGATGCCAAATTTTCCCAGAAATACATGTTTTGACATCCCTGAATAAAAAAACCTTTTTAGAAAAAGGTCAGTGTGAGTATCTTCCAAGGATATGACACAAAGATTTTCCAGAAAATCCCTCCCAACCCAAACTACCCTTTACATGTAAAAAATTTCAAACATTTTCTATTTTCTCAAAAATAGCTCTAATGATTTTGATTAAAATGTTGTATTTAAAGATGTTTACATGACAAATAAAATGTATATCTTGAATTTTCTGGGAATAGCCCCTGAAGAACTCTTTATTCTGGATGAATGTTGCATAGCTGGTAAACTGTAAGAGATAGACAAAAGCTTAGCAAACAAAAATGTACATCACTTTATTAACACACAATTTGTGTCATATACACTTTTTTCGTGGAGTTGACCATTTTTGAAATATTCCTTGTTATTGGTTTTAAAATACTTAAAACTTTTCTCATACGGGAACTTGTCAACTCCTGGCCACGCAAAGAAACGGGATTTCAACCACATTTTCAAACATTAGACTATGATGATGTTTGGAGGAGTTTAGTAACAGTGACTGTCAAATTTGTTGAGTAGTCTGTATTTTTAACACTTACATTTTCATTATGAGGGACTAATTTCAGAAGTGTAGCCCACATATATTTGACATCACTTTAGCCTTGTGTATTCCCTTCTAGTTAAAAGGAACTAAGCAAACTGACAATTTCTGCTAATGTTATCTTCATAAGCATGAAATATAAAAATAATTTCTTGAATATCTTTGTATCCCATCCTTGTGAAATATTAAAGTTTATTTTACAGACTTTTCTTTTTTAGAGTTATGTTGCCCACAGACACACACCAACCTGTTTATAAAAATATTTTTATTGGATTCAGGGGTCTCAAAATGTATACCTTTGGTGAAGTCTTGGGTGGAATGCAATACCTTGTGCGATTGATGTTTGCAGGCTGGGAAAGTGAGGATGGAGAGCTACACAAGATGTTCAGTAAGACAAAAGCAGTAGTGTTCTACAGTGTTCCACATCAAGGATCTCACATGGTGTCCCTGAGTCAGGCCGTACAACTCCTCCTCTGGCCTTCCCTTGAGGTTCAGGATCTCAAGGAGAGTAAGTGAGGCCCATGTCATGGGTCATGGTGAAATCCAGCCATTTTCATACCTGACAGATTAAAGTACAGTTGAAACTCGCTTACACGTTATTCACTTCAACATTTTTCGCACAAATTTTAGGGACCATCGTTCTCCATTAAAATTTTGCTCAATTATATGTTTACTCGGTAATGCATCATTTTTCTGATCCCCACACAAAATGTACCCATTTATACGTTTTTAAAAAAACGTATGGTGGTATGCTTGCTGTGTATAGCCTTGGAATTGCCTGGTTTGTGGTTTTCATTGACACTTATCATTTCATTGTAGTCATTTCATTCCAACAATCTATTTACCTTGGTTCCAACAGTCACTTCTCTACTTTAAGTCGAGTACTGCTAGTGTGCTGTTTTCATTGTCATTTATCCTTTCATTGTCGTCATATCGTTCCAACAGTCACTTGTCTATTTTATGTGAAGTTACAAGCAGGAGAAGAAACTGTGTGAATATCAACCAGCAAGGAAGAAAACAAGAAAATCCTTAACTCTTGGTGAAAAATTAAAAATTCTGGATGAGGTCCATGCCAGAAGAGGAAATCAGTTACACGTTTTCTCATCTATACAGTATTTTAGTATTCTCCCTTGAAAAACGTATAAGTGAGGTTCCACTGTATATGTCTGCAAGTTACCTTAGTTATGTCATATTTAAAGGTCCCACAGTGGGCATGGCAGGTGTGATACATTATATAAAGTTGCTGTAAATTTGTTGATTTTCAAGATTTTTTTTTTTTTTTGGTACTAATTCAGATTTCTGTTTTATCCAAAGAGCCATCCTGTTCTGAATACTATAAAGATCAGATACGTTCCATTCACATCTCTAAAAATTATTATTGAAAAGCTTATTTTTCTATTTCTTGCTAATCGAGATAAACATTAACAGAAATTGTCTTATTACTTGCAAGTAGAAGGGAAATAAGGGAGTACACTAGGCTAAAGTGAGAGTCAAATGTTTTAAAAGTTGATTGCTATGTGATTGAAATCCATTTCTTTGCGTGGCCAGGAATTTAAGAATTCCCAAATGAGAAAAGTTGAAGCATTTTAAAACTGATACCAATAACAAGAAATATCTCAAAAACAGTTAACTCCACGGAAAAAAAAAAATGTGTATTACAAATTGTTGCTTTAATACAATCTACAATTTTTGTGTAGTAAGCTTTTGTTTATCTCTTATGGTTTGCCAATTATACAAAAGTTATTCAGAATGAAGAAGTATTCCCAGAAAATCCAAGATATACATTTTGTCATGTAAGTATCTATATATAGTATTTTAATCAAAATTGTTGGGACAATTTTTAAAATTTTTTTCCATATAAAGAATGGTTGGGAGGATTTTCTTGAAAATCTTTGTCACATCCTTGGAAAATATTGACTTTAAATACCAAGTTTGATATTTAACAAGCTTTTTGTTTTTGAGCTATGCTGCCGATGGGCACATACAGGGACATTTTTCTAAAAATTATTTTTTATATTCAGGGGTCTCAAAACATGTATTTCTGGTGAAATCTCAGTATCAAATTTTAAGTGGAATACAATACTTTCTCTATACACTATATATATACTATGTGTAGAGAAAGTAATAAGAGCAAATCATCTGTAGACTTAGTATAAGATGCAATAATGTTTGCTTTTTTTCATAACATAACAAGAAAAATATTCTCTTGCTTTATTTGCTTTCTCTGTTGAAAAGCACATGTTTGCAGTTAAATTCTGGAAGCTGCCAGTGAAAGGAAGGGACCAAAGAAACCTGCAAGTCAAATTTCCTGTACAAATTGCTTGCAAACTTTGTTGTTTTTCTAGGCTTGAATTTTTACATTTCTGCATATTCAAAACTTAATGCAAACCACAAAATACAGACTAGTAAGCTGAACATTTTTCTGCATCTGCAAAAAACTGCAGAACACTTAAGGGATTTTTTATTACAGTATTATTTTTTAAACAAAAAAATAAAATAATTCAAACTCTTCTCGGGCTTCTAGCCAAGTTTTTACCTGGCTAGAAGCCCGAGAAGAGTTTGAATTAACACGTCGCCAGGAAAGCTTCAGTTCTTATTTTAAAAATAAAATGTGTGCAGAAACAGAAAATATTTTAAAATTTTGATTTCGCAATTGATATAATTTTTTCCCCTTTGTATATTAAAGATTATAAAAACTCCCACACTTGAAGTTTTTATACATGCTTCTATTGTATTGCCTGTTTAATTACAAAATGGTATGAGAATAGATTTTGAAAAATCCATAATTTTATCATAGTCGTCTTACCCTCCCCGTATTTAGGACTAACAAGCGGATGCATAGGGGTCAGAAGCCTGTTGGGGGGCCAATGGCACGAAACATCAGAATGGAGTACCTGACCGGTAGCCAGGCATGAGTGTGAGGAAGTGGATGATAGATTTTTTTTTTTAATAGTGTTTAATGCATGCTTTTACTACTTACAGCACCACAGATAATGCATGAAATGAAGATGGAGCACCAGTGGAATGCGATGGCGGGGAAAACTGGAGAAAACCCACCCCTACGCCACTTTGTGCACCACAAATCTCACATGCGGTCGCTTGGGATCAAACCCTGGCTGTCTAGGTGAGAGGCAAGTGGTCTTGATAGGAAAATGGAATTTTATAAATGGAACTCTTCTGTGGTTCTCAGTATCCCACTCCATATTGGGCATGAAACACCCATTAATTTTGCTCTGAACCTCTTTAACAGACTTTGATGTGCCACAAACCTATGACATGGGAGCTGAAGAGAGTCATGCTGAGGATTTCCTAAGATAGGAAATGTGAAGGTGGAATGAGTGGCAGGGGAAACTGGAGAAAACCTGCCCAGATGCCACTTCCCACATATGGGCACTTGGGATCAAACCTGGGTCATCTAGGTGGGAGACGAGCAGTCTAACCACTTGGCCACACCATATATTTTAAACCAAAAATTAGGGTTAGAGAAATTAATTTCAGAATATTGTGTTTTGTGTGTACCAAACTGTGGAAAATATAAATTTCAGCCATCACTCACCCCCTTAAATCAGTTAACTTACAAGAGACTATCGCTGTGTTTAGACTCACCTGCTTTGCTGAAACTCCATGATCAGTTCCTAAAGATGCTGCAGCAGAAACCTGTTAGAGTAGTCAGCTTTGCTGAGACCAAACCTACTCTAATATCTTCATTACATCTTCAGTTCCAGTTTGTTCAACCAAAAACAGCCAGTAAGTAACCAACTATCCTCACTTTCTCTACAAAAGATTATTCTTTTAATAACATTAGCAGAAATGGTTGTATTAGTTCATTATAAGTAGAAGGGAATACACTAGGCTAAACCGACAGGTCAAATCTTTTAAAACTTGTGTGCTGTGAAACAATTGAAATTTAGTTTTTGCTTTCCAAGGCTAGGAGCTAAACAAAAGAGAGATGAAATTGAAAGATGACCTCCCGTTTGAGAAAAGTTTAAGTAGCTTAAAATTGAAACCCATAATAAGAATAATTTGGAAATGGTCAATTCCATAAAAAAAGCAAATCTGTAAAACTCTAGAAGGTAACTAAAGGAATGGTAGTCAAATGTTTTAATAGCTATCACTATGTGATTATCAATGAAATTCACTTTGCTTGAACAGGAGTAAAGCAAAAGAAAAGCAGACTTATTGTCTGAAAAAATTAATATTTTAAAATTAAACCCAATAACAAGGAATATCTCAGAAACGGTTACCTCCACAACAAAAATGTATGCGAGATAAATTGGTGTTTTGACAAATTTGATCTAAATTTTTTCTGCAGTAAGTTTTTCTCTCTCAGTTTACCAGTTATATAAAAGTCATCCAGAATGAAGAGGTCTTCAGAGGCTGTTCTCAGAAAATTAAAGATTTGAACATTTCTTTTGTCATAACAATATCCTAAACATAAGGTATTTTAATTAAAATCATTAAGAGCCATTTTTGAGGAGATGTTCCATGCAAAGGGTAATTGGGGGGAATTTTCTTGAAAATTGTGTCGTATCCTTGGAAGATACTAAACTTAAATATTAAGTTTGGTATTTGATGTACATTTTGTTTTTGAGTTATGCTGTCCACAGACAGACAGACACACACACACATGGACCTTTTTCTGACTCAGAGTATCCCAAAACCTGTATTTCTCATGAAATTTCGATATCAAATTTGAGTGAAATACAATACCTTCTGCATCCATTATGTACATTGTACATACAGTGCTAGAGAAAGTAAAAATGTCAAAGTTGCACTTTAATGCTCGCCTTCTCTCTAAATAGTTTCTGGAGCCTCAAAACATTAATATTTTCAGTGATATCTCCGTAGACACATTTTGGAGGAATACAATATTCTGTTTACCTTGATGGAAGAAGTATTTGGGTTACTAAAATGCATTTTTCAGATCCTGGTGTAGGGGAGTTCTATGAAATCCCCCAAGACCATCTGTGCATATGCAAACCAGAAAGCAGGTATCTTCATTTTTGTCACAGCAATCAATTTATTTAGTGACACTTTGTTGCAACTTACTATAAATGAAAACTCTATATTTTTCAGGCAGTCATTTGTGTACCAGAAGTTATTGAATGTGATCCAACAGATTTCACAGGAAGCAGATGCCAAGAATGTAAAGTACCACCACTAATGTAGAGTTGCTTTGTATCTTTTTCTACTGTACTTTGTTATCTTCATTAAAGTTTCTTCAAATCCTTTTGTGTTTTAGTTGTGAAGGTAGAGGTAAGTATGCAGAAATCAAATCCCTAAGTTCCTACTCTTACCAAACAGTGATTTCTCCTCATTGATGTGGCAGATTGTGCTGCAATTTTTTAAAGTGAAAATACATCTAAAACAAAAACACCTGTGTCTGCTTTTCACTAAATGGTCAGCTGACTGGTACTACACCAAGGCTAGACCATGATAACTTACAACCTAGTTCTTCCAGCAAAAGAATATTGGCCATAGAAGTATTTCATTTTTTTTTAGTATGGGTGAAAGAAAAAGAAAAAAAAAACACCTTGCTCATTTTTAATACTTGACCCCTTCAGTGATATGACCTCCTGTGCATGATTGCACTTTACCCTTGGATAACTCCATTATATAACACAAGCCTCAGCATCTAGATTTACGACCATGCAGTCTAAGGCACATAAGGAATGGCTAATCTAACAAAGGATTGCAGGATAGAATCCAGCCAAAATGTTTGTTGTGCATTCAAGAGAAACTGTGAAGGATGGGAAGGGCCCACCTAAAGCAATAGGTGGTGGCAAGGTTAGATGCTGATGGGTTTTGATTTAATGCAGATACTGATATGGCCAAGAAGTTAACACCTCAAAGGTCTAAAAGATTGTTTTTATTTAAACACCTTGCCTCTATTATTGGGTATGCTTGAACGGGTTTAACACTGAATAAACAAGGAATTGTTAGAGTATAGTTCTAATTTGTAAATAAGATTTTTTATTGTCAAATTTGGGTTTATTAGAAGTACACAGGTATTTTTATTTTTAATCTATTTTCATTAATAAAATCCCAGTTCAATCTGTAGCACTTGAATGGTTTGGTATTCTACAGTCTGATCCATTTGAGATGTCAGAAAAGTATTGTTATAGTTATGAAATTCATGTATATATCTGAGCAATTTTTTATAACTTAAGTAAAAAGGATTGGAGTAAATGAGTGATGTTTCCAGAGGTATGACAATGCATAGAAAACAACGTAAGTTATGAAACCACAATATTCAACAATTGCTGGTGCAGCTGTGGTGGATGTAGCCCAGACTTACGTCAATTCAACAGTAAATGCAACAAACCACAGGATCTAACCAATAACTCCAGAAATGTGTTGCCCACGAAGTATAATGTGACATTAACAAACAAATTTACTGCGTTTTACTTTCCTCACATCTCAAATGGACCATTATGTCTGTTACTGCTATACAGGGTGTAACATAACGGCTATTCCTAATTTTCTAATGCCATAGAGACATAACATTAAAACATTTCTGAATGAAGCTTTGTTCAGAAATGCTTTTTTTTTTTTTCTCAACATAATAGCTGATAAAGATAAAGTTTGTCATTCACATTGTGACTCCATTAATGTTTCAGCCATTAATAATCCAATGTCACAAAATATCTTCTGCTTATTTAATCGTATTAAAATTTATCTGTATATAAATATTGAATTAGCAGACATGCTAAAGGCACATGCAGCAGCTTATGGCAATGATAATTTGACAAAGCGAATATATAAGGAGACAACAGTCCTACATTTTCAAGATTCGACATGTATCCCATTACTATAGTCGCCCTCCATGCTAACTTCATATATCCAAGGTCGCAGATTTAAACCCAGCAGAGGACGATGGATTTTTTCGGGTGTAAAAATACTTAGTATGGCTTCCTTCGGAAGGGAAGTTAGTCCCACGTCGTAGATTTACGACACGTAAAAGATCCTCAAGCCTGATAGAGAGGCCTCTGAGCAAAATTAAGTGGTCTTTCACGCCCAATTTAGAATGGGATGCTGAGAACAAATTAAAGAGCGTCCATGAATAGCATGCCAAAATTCTCTATACCTTCAAGTAGTATTTATCATGTATATTTTAAATGCATTTAAGTGTACCAACTAAGAGTTGAAGTATGTGCACGGTAGAAAACTTATCCACTTGGTTGAACCAATCTTATACATATAAAAAAAAATCTGATGTGTTCCATTCACCTTTCTCTACATCTCTGTAACAAATTGTTAATAAGCTTATTCTTCTATCAATTTCATGCTAAACGAGATAAACGTTAGCATTAACAGTCTCATTACTTACTTCCTTATAAGTAGAAGGGAAATAAGAAAAGACACTAGGCTAAGCAGACAGTCAAATGTTTCAAAAATGTGGCTGCTATGGGATTGAAATCTGTTTCTTTGTATGGCCAGGTGACAAGTTATGAGAAAAGTTTAAGACAAAACAAATATTAAAGAATATCTCAAAAACAGTCAACTCCATGAAAAAAAAAATATATATATAACAAAATTGTGTGTTTTCCTTGGTAAGTTTTTGTCTATCTCTTACGGTTTGCTAGTTATACAAAATTCAGAAAAATTCATCCAGAATAAAATAGTCTTCAGAGGCTATTCCCAGAAAATTCAAGATATATATTTTGTCATGTAAATCAAAATGTTTGAAATTTTTTCCATATAAAGGGTAGTTGGGGGTGGGAGGCTTTTTTTTTTTATATATATATATATATATATATAAAATCTTTGTGTTGCATCCTTGGAAAATGAACTTAAATATCAAGTTAGGTATTTAACAGACTTTTTGTCTTCAAGGTATGCTGCCCACAGACACATACAGACCTTTTTCTAAAAATATTTTCGGATTCAGGAGGTTCCAAAACGTGTTTCTGGTGAAATCTTGTATTACAATATCTTCTCTGTACATTATGCACATAGTAGTGTAGATAAAGTAAAACTGAGCTTTAATATAAAAATTATGTTTTGATTGGGACATCTTTTATCTGCCTTTTGTCACAACACTATTGTTGCATAATTACCATTTCAAGAATAACAAAGGTGCAGAGCAGCTGGACAAATCTGAGGATTCATAACATTGTCTACTTTTGGTAGAATGATACCATAATGAATTTTAATTTATATAGAACATAATGCTTCATACAATTTAAAATTGAAATTCCAGAGAAAATAGATTTGAAAGGTATTTGTTAAATATTGATAAAGTGATGAACTACAACTTGAGCTGTGGTACCAGTCACAAGCATTATTCCCACAAAATTAGCTACTGAATGGAACTTGCATACCACTCACAATGAGCCTTATTTTGCTCGACCATATTTTGGACTGACAAGGCATGTTTTTCAAAAGATAATTTTTATTTTTTTTAACACACACAAAAGTCATATTTGGAGGACAAATTCTGAAGCTATGGAGAATGTTTGCAATCAATGTAAATACTCAGTAAATATTTGGGTTGGATTTGTCAACATCTACAAGGGTTGCCCAATAAATAATATCCCATATTTTTTTTCTCCAAAAGTATGTACTCCATCAAAATGAAATTTACATACATAAAAGTACGTTTTGTCTGCTCACTTTATTTTTCTACATAATTGCCTTCAAGTTCCATAGCCAGTAAGACACGGGGGCGTGTATTCCCTGTCAGTAAAAGTCTTTATTCTGCCTGAAGAGCCAGATTTTTACTTCATGATTCACCTCTTCGTCCCAAATCGCATTCTTCAGTGGCCCAAACAAGTGGAAATCTGAGGGAGTCAAATCAGGACTATAGGGTGGATGAGGTAACGCTGTGGGCAGAAGTCCTCAAACTTGCATGCTGAATGAAAACGTCTCCTGGGTTGACAAGGTGCTGCTAAAGTTTGTCTAATGTTTTGACGTAATTTTCTCAATTAATGGTACCACCTTTTGGCATCACTCAATGAGAATTATGTCCTCACAATCCCAAAACACTGTGATCATGACTTTTCTGGCTGAAGGAATTGTTTTAAATTTTTTCTTCTGTGGAGTGAATATAACATAATTCCATCGATTGTTTTGTTTCGGGCTCAAAGTGATGCACCTGCCACAAGAAGGCCTCGCTGTCAGCTTCAAAGCTCATTCACACTTCGATCCTCTTGAATGACATCAGCCCTCTGTGTCCAGAGACCAACAGTACTATCCATACACTTTGCACAAACGTTTATAAATATTCCCCACAGTTTTGTTCTCTGCTACGAGAAATTCAATCGCAGCATGTTTATGATGAATGTCATTTACAGACACCATTTTAAAACATTCCTACACCTGCGCTTTTTGTCGGAAGAAACTAAACTGCATACACATGCAGTAAACTTCAAGTCACACCTAAATTTGTACGTTTCTCAAAAATGTTTTTCCACTACAAAATAAATTGTGGGGCATTATTTATTGGGCAACCCTCATACTATGTGCACACTTTTTCTTGGATTCACAGCTCCCCAGCATTAATTCAGTAGGTCTCGTGCCATTTCAGAAGCAGAGCTTAGTGGCAACATTGAGACAAGTACAGACATCTAATGGCCAGTGCTAAATTCTGTCTAGGGATCATGTGCTGTGTTTTGTTCAATAATTCAGCTAGTTTGTGGTAAATTAGATAACCTGTTCACTATAATGGCTGAGGTCTCAAAGAAACAAACTTTCTTTGGTTTACAACATTGCAGGGGAACTCTTCCCTCTTTCCTGTGCACAAGGTGATGGGGGGCCATTATGTTATGCCTGCTCAATGCTTATGGTACTTAAAGAGTATTTGAAGGTAGTCTATATAAAACAATTTGATAAATTTTCTACCGCAGGTTACATTAACTTGATATTGATATGATAAATTAATATATTTGGCGCAAAGGAGATTTTTACCTTTGTCTTTGTCTTTAATTTTTTTATTTAGGATTAAAATAGTTATTTATCATACAATTGGTAAAAATGGTGTTTTATATTGTGAGTAGGAAGCATGTGAAATGTGTCAAACTCTGCGACATTCAGTTGTTACCTTACTTAGCATCAGTGCTGACAACACGATGACTTACTTGTACAGAACGAAAACATTCTATACAGTGTAGCAGTTGTAATTTTGCTCTCTTCTGCTTGCATAATTTCATCTGGTTCAGCAGATTCCATGCTCATCCACCATTTTATGACTTGATACGAACTTTCTGAGCCATAGCCTACTTGAATGATGCCATGGACGCATAAACCAAAGTTGGCTATATTGGAGTATCATAATTTTATAACACTGAGTGGCAGTATTTTCTACTTTTAACACTACTGACATCTGGTATAAGACTTACTTTTAGCATCAACTGTCTGAAAACTTTCTTTTAAAGGCTTAGTTAATTAAAAAAAAAGATGTCTCAATTTATACTCATAAAAAAACCTTATTTCTCAAATCGACAGCACACCTGTACTTTAAATTATTGAAATTAGTTCCTGTCAATATCTTTTTCATAGTACATGATATTATGTAAGAACATTAAGTAGAAACTAAATAAAATCATTTTTCTAGTTGAGATGCTTTTGTTTTTTATTTCTTACCATTGTCACTTGAAGAGGAAATTTTTGTCGGCATTACTTAAAGAACAAATGCTTATTTATGCTCTCCATCACACTAGAAAATTAGGAATAATTATTTTATTACACTCTGTATAAAAATTTGTGTTTTTCCTCCAACACCATTAAAATGTTCCTAAAACACCAGCAGCATTGGATTTCTCTTTAAGGTTGGCTGTATCTATATTTACATAAAAATGGGGGAATAATCATTGCAATGGCTTCAAGTACTAACATTATCAATTTCTGTATTTTAAGCACAAGAACAGCCCTTTTAAGGTATTTATGTAAAGAGCAAATTTATTTACTGTTATATGTAACTACGCATAGGCACAGATACGCAACATTTCTTGCTCAAAATGTTCAAATTTCATATTTCACTAGTTTGACGATGAGCTGTCAATGGCATCATTAAATAATACTTTAACATTTTCACATTTATCTTACATAAAATACAAAACAACCGTCAACATTCTTAAATTGCTGTAAGTAAATCACAGGGCTGTTTGCTAGACATTTTCACAGAAGTAAATGCAATTTAAAAATTATTATACTAAAGACTAGTTACCTACATTTAACAAGAGTGAACTAGAAATTAAAGAATTGTAAATACACTATCATTTTCTTTATGGACTAAAATTTGAGCAAATTAACCTTTAAATTGCACATCACAAGAATAACGCGCTTAGACTTCCATCTTCCTGCATTTAAAAGGAAAGGAAGACATTGTTAAAAAAAAAGAACCACCATTTTTATGCAGTGCTGTACAAGTGTTCCTTTAGGGGAAGAAAAAAAAAAATAACAATATAGGAAAAATGGATAAGAACACTCAAATTATGGGAAGGGACTGGAATTAAGAAAAAAAAAAAAAAGTAAAAATTTAAACTTGCACTTTTGTTTCAATTTGCTTTTTCTTTTGCATACTTCGCAAATCATAAAATGTGTGTTAACATCAAACTTAAATCTTGGCTGTGCAGCCAGAGTAAGCAAGACTATACCATACATTTTGTCAGACCATTTCATGTCAAGTAAAACAACCGCTCAGTTAGGTCTTCTCTTGCTCTTTCACAGGAACATTAAAAATTCTACAAAAATTTAAAAAATACCTCAAATAGCTCTTTATACCTGTCCCCCCCCTAGCTATAAATACAAAACACTTTCTAAATTTATTACAATCAAGGGGAAAAAAAAAAACTTTATATAAATATAGTGAAAAATGGAAACCAAAGAAAACAATCTCCAGATTAACAACACAAAGGAACTTTCCATGCAAGCTAAACTGAACTGTGTGGAAAAATTCTTCTGTAGTAATATTTTAAAAATTGGACAAAAATTAGCCGATGATGAAGTGTCCATGTTGCTGAAGGAATGCTACAAAGTTGCCCGTCCCTGCGGGCGTCCTTGCTTCTTCACCTTACACGCACTTTACACTGGGATGGCCGTTAAACAAAGAAACAAAGTGTCAAGGCCTTACGCTGGAAATACAATACATTGTGGACTTCTCATCTTAACACAAAAGGAGACTCTGTCAGAGAATGTAGGCTCAGAACACTTTACTTTTTTGCTTATAAAGACACACCCATTGCAGATCATAAATTTTATTCCATTTTGGTCTAGAATTTTGTTCTAATAGTCATCGATGTCATATAAATCATCCTCAATTTCATCCAGCTGCATGCTCTGGAAGTCCACCTTGTAGCGCAGTAACCCTGCAAAAATCACAACTGCATTACAATCAGTCCTACATAATTGAGTATTTCAAGAAGCCTTATTTAACCACAGGGCATGCTCTTGTCCTGATTCGTTGCTCATCCAGCAACTGTTTATTATTTTCACTACCAAGTACAATGCGCAGAGAACTCATAAGTAGAGAAAGTATTGCATTACCCAAAAATCCTATACCACGATTTCACCACCAGATACATGTTTTTTGAGAACCCCTACATTTAAATAAATAAAAAATCTGATGTGTTCCATTTACATGGCTTTCTCTACATTTCTGAAACAAATTATTGTAAAAAGCTTGTTCTAGATCTACTTCATGTTAAATGCTTTCTTGTAAGAAGGGAAATAATGGAATACACTAGGCTAAAACAAGTCAAATCTTTTAAAAGCTTGTTGCCATGTGTATGAAATTTATTGCCAGGAGTTGACAAATTTCCATATGTGAAAATCTTTTAAGTATTTTAAAACTGAAGCCAATAACAAGGAATATGTCAAACAGTCAGCTTCTCGAAAAAAAATGCATATAACAAACTGTATGTTTTAACCAGCTCTATATTTTTTGTGAAGTTTTTGTCTATCTCTTATGGTTTGCCAGTTATGCAAAAGTCATCCAGAATAAAGGTGTCTTCAGAAGCTATTCCCAGAAAATTAAAATATACATTGTATTTGTCAGTCAATATCTATACAATATTTTAATCAAAATCGTTAGTCAGTTTTGGGAAAATCAAAACTCAAAAAATTTCATGTAAAGGGTAGTTTGTGGTGGGGAAATTATTCTTGAAAATCTTTGTATCACAACCTTGGAAGATAATGACTTAAATACCAAGTTTGGTATTTAACAATCTTTATGTTTTAGAGCTATGCTGTCCACAGACACACACAAATGGACCTTTTTCTAAAAACGCTTTTTTCTGACTCAGGACCCCAAAACATGCATTTCTGGTGAAATCTTGTCATCAAATTTTTTGTTGCAATACAATACCTTCTCTATACACAATGTATGTAGTATGTGTAGAGCAAGAAATTAGTTTCCATTGAAGTTGAAACAAAGTCTCATGTCAACACCCATCATAATATTCTGTTAAACAAATGCCTCATCTCTTTGTTATTTATATTTATCACCCAACAATGACAGCATATAAGCAATATGAACTGAAATGTGTGTTACATTGTAACTATAGATGCATTATATGAGCAGTGTTCAAATGAAAAATTACAAAATGGCAAATCAAAACTTTTAGAATATGTTCCACATAAAGGGTAAGAGGGGGGGATTTTTCCTAAAACTTGTGTCGCATGCTTGAAAAACATTGAACTTAAATACAAAGTTGGTAACTAACAAACCTTTTGTTTAAGTTATGCTGTAAAAAGGATCTTTGGGGGGAGGGGTTAGGGGGTCTCAAAATGAGCATTTCCATGAAATCTCTGTTTTGAATTTTTTGGTGGAATACACTACATTCTCTATTTACTATGTACATTGTAAAAATGAACATATAATGATCTAAGATTACTTATACACTGTAAATTATATAAGCACATGTACACTTTATCTATATATGTGAAACAATTGCTAGTAGCAAGGACTGGATGCAGTGAAAATGGTGCATTAACCAAATGTAAGACATCTAACTGCACCTCTTTTAAAAGTGCTAATTAGTATATTTTTCTTTATCATTCTTTCTCAAACAGCTTTAAGAAATTTATCTGCAATTCTTATTGGTTGTCAACTTCTATAAATTTTCATTTCTCTTCAAATTATAAAATTATTAACCACCTGTTTCACGTCTTTGGGCATGGCTTCACGGATCTTTGAGGGCATGGTTGTACTCAAAATAATTGAAACCAAATTTAAACTATGAAACAGAATCAAGCACATCTCACTGACTACTCAAAACTTACATTGCCATAAATATATTATAATACTACACATTAATGTACTTCAATTGTTTTAAGTGCTTACATAGATTTTTCCATTAATGTTATAAGAAATGTTTATGAACCTACGAGGGCTGTCCCAGAAGTACCCGACCTAACAAAGAAAGCGCAAAAAATTTTTCCTAGCGATATTAAATAGCTTCGATACCCTCTTTATAATAGGAACTATAGAGGTCTGAAAAATAACCATCAACTGCAGACTCCACCTCTTCATTGTTGACAATTCTTCTACCACCAAGCCATTTCTTCAAGTTTTGGAAACAGAAACTAATCAGAGGGGGCTAAATCTGGCAAATAGGGTGCATGAGGAAGCAATTCGAGCTTTAACTCATTGATTTTGGCCATGGCGATAATGGACATGTAAACTGGTGCAGTGTCTTGAAACAAAACTTTCTTTTACGCTAAATGTGGCTGTTTTTGCTCAATTTCGTCATTCAAATGCTGTAACAAGCTCAAATAATATTCACCATTAATTATTTTTGCTTTTTTAGACTATCAATGAAAAGTATCCCATGTGCATCTCAGAAAACTGACGCCATGACCTTGCCTGCAGATGGAACTGTCTTTGGAGCTGATTTTCCCCTTCCAATCCACTGTTTTAATTGTTCCTTTGTCTCAGGTGTGAAGTGATGGACCCAGGTTTCATCCATTGTTATGAATCAATGCAAAAACTCAAGCTTTATTGCAGTAAAACATTGCCAAACACTTGACAAATATTCTGACGACGCAGTTTTTGTTCTATTGTGAGCAAATGTGGCACCCGTTTTGCACACAACTTTCTCATATCCAAATTTTCAGTCAGTATGCGATGTACAGAACTTTTTGAAATGCCTGCAATGTCTGCAAGCTCATGGACTTTCAGTCGATGGTCATTCCATACCTTTTGTGGATTTTCTTTACAATTTCTGGAGTGGTAACCTCATTTGGTCGACCTCTGCGATGTTCATTTTGGCAGCTCATACTGCCAAGCTTAAACTCTGCCACCCAATATTTCACTGTTGTAAACGAAGGACCAGACTCCCCCAAAGTAGAATCTAGCTCAGCTTTAATATTAGTTAGACTAAGACCTTTCAAATGAAGTATTGCATCACATAACAATGACCAGTTTTATCCATGTTTACAAATTCGTTGAGAGCATTCACTAATGAAGGCTGCCAAACAAATGTAAAATCGTCAAACTTCAAACTTAAGTTTTCTAAGGTTGGTACTTTTTACCATTTTTGTTTGAAACAACAAACGCTATCTATACGTCAGATTGGGTACTTCTGGAACAGCCACTGTATGTTTAATATTTATATTAGGCAATGTAAATATCCCTACAGCATAAAATAATACAATATTTGATTCAGTGACGTCATGTTGGAAAGTTGAATTTCCTGCATTCTGCTGCCAACCTACCTGCATATTTTGCCTACTTTACTGCATTAGTTTTGATAAGGACCCTTAGTCCTGTACAAAAAACTTTACAATGGAAGATTAGGTACAGCAATCTTGAGTTGTATGAAGTGTACACAAGTCCAGAGAAAATGGTTTTACCATCTAAAAACTTATGGACTCTGGTGATTCTTATCCAGCATTAGACAGATGATCATCTTACACACCCATCCTTGTTTGCAAGGCTACTTATATAGGGCAAAGTAATGATAATTTATTTCACCATTTGGCATACATACAATGCAATAGGTTTCATCAGCAAGTCATTAAAATGTATATTTTAAGTGTTCTTGTATATTGTAAAAATTAAGTCGCTTAATTCTGTTTTAACACTAATTTTAAAAGAATTTGCATTTACACTTTGTCTTTTATTTAAGGGTAGTTTATTATATAATTTCACTCCAAGTTAAAGATGAGAATAGCCATTATAAACTACATTAGCTGCTATAAATCAATGTTGCCAACATATGAAAATGTTATGAAAATAGCCAATTTTTGGTAACTTGTGTGTGTTTAGGTCTGATACATCCTGCGACTCATTGAGGTTTAGCTTCACAGATCCCTTGCTATGCTCTGTCATCACTCAGAAACTGTGGCCTTTGGTTGTGTCTGGTGCATAGGGCCCTCTCCCCTTGGCTACACTTTAAGGCTTCTTCCACTATGTTCAGATTGTGAATTTTGGCACCATACAGAGATAAGGACAGAAGCAGCATTGTGCCTTGGGTGAGACATCCATTATGTTTATGAAGGAAAGTGACAAAAGTGAGAAAGTTGTCATAAGTAATATAACGAGAAAAAAGTTAGCTTGAGTTGTATTTAATAAGACTATTTTGCGAATAAAATAATAATTAATCTATATGGACATCCATTTGTCTTGACGTATATTTGCACCAAAATCATTGCAACTTGTTCATGTCTCTTTGTATTGCTACATTATATTATTTTGGCTTAGTAAAGCAGCATTGCAATTAACATGTCTATTGGAACTTCTGCCATTATGTACAGCAACATCATGGCACACTGATATTCACAGAGAAAAACAATTGCACATGGGTGTGATGGATCCATTTTTCCATTAATGTTATAAGAAATGTTTATGTGTGGAGGTCTGGGCTGTGACAACAGCACATGCAATGGCCACAATGTCAAACAAAATAGGTTATATGGATATAATCTGGAAAAGCCTTTATTTCAACAACACATCATTTTCTGTCCTTTGAAGTAAAAAACCAGCCTTTTTACGTTTGCCCTAACTTGAAGTAATAAAATGGTGGTTATCTCAGGGTGTTCTACTGGGCTCTTCAGATCCAGGATACTAAAATGGGTTGTTCTAAAATAATCCATTATGCTGATTCTCTTTGAGAAAATGCAGTTTATTCTGATGTTAATTTTACAATTTGTGCACAAAATTGCAATCACTTAGTGCAATTCAGTGCCTTTCTTCTTAAAAGCAACGATTCTATCTCTTGCAAATTTAACTCTTTATAAGTTCCAATGGGAAATTCGTCCAATTCCTTGGAATAAAATGTACTATTTCTCTTCAACACAATGTGCAGAAATTAATCAGCCATCCCGCTGAAAATATTTATGAGTATATGATTCAACATAAAAAGTTGAATGCACACGTTATCAGAAGCGCTGCAGATCTCACTCAACTGCTAATCATCTCCGAGTGGCCTTGGCTTCACAACCAAGAAAATCAACATGTAACCACAATACTTGTTTATAAACAAACAAAATTGCAGAGAGAAAATAAAAACATTTGAACATGGAATATACAAAATAGAATGAAATTTACAAGATGTCTAGACAGTTTCATGGTTAGGGTATATATACGAGGGTGGGCTGATAAGTCCTGGGCCTCACACAGAATATGGCGCCACTAAGCCAGTTAGACAGTATCATCATATAGTTTAACTCTAGACCAGCTTGTATCCATAGTTACAGGTCAATAGTTTGTTTAGTTTTCCAATGACAGCATTTTAAACAAGACAACTTTAGAATTTTCACAAAAATGGAGCATTTGGAAAAACGAGCAGTGATTAAATACTTCCATTGGAAAGCTTAATGCCTAAAGAAATCATGGATGAAACTTGGATATATCACTACACCCCAGAAAGTAAATCACAGTCAAAACAGTGGACTGCGCCAGGTGAACCAACTCCAAAAAAGGCAAAGTCAATTTTGTCTACTAACAAGATTTTGGCAAGTGTTTTCTAGGATACACAGGGAATTATTTTTATTGATTATTTGGAAAAGGGTAAAAGTATCACTGGTGACTACTACAAAGCTTACTGCAACGTTTGAGTGATGAGGTGAAAAGAAAAAGATCTCATTTGGAGAAAAAAAAAAAGGTCTTATTTCATCACGACAATGCTCCAGCCCATCATTTAGTCATTGCAATGGGAAAATGTGCGAATTAAAGTTGGAATTGCTTGAACATCCACCCTATTTACCAGATCCAGCACCTAGAGACTACCACCTGTTCCCAAACCTCAAAACATTTCTTGGAGGACGAAGATTTCACAGCAACGAGGAGGTCATTGATGCGGTAAACAGCTATTTTGATAAATCGCACTACAGATGGTTTAATTAAATTAGAACACCAACATGAAAAATGTATTAGCCTTTCTGGAAGTTATGTTGAGAAATAAAGCAAGAAACATTTTTTTTTAAATGCTGTTTTCATTGAGAGGGCAACTCTCGCAGATATTGCCTCACTCTAGTGAAAGTTTTGGGAATGGGCAACAATTAGTTGCTGTCTTCCTGACTTTACATAATAACACGTGCAAGCAGTTTTGCTATGCCAAAAACATAACTTCATGCAATATGGAGCTCCTCCACATTTCAGAGTTAATGATTCCATGGCCCCCATGCTTCTGACCTGAGCCCAATTGAAAGCTCTGGTACAATATGCAGTGACACAATTCTCTAGGGGTACATTGATGGCAGGTTGGTGCTTAAGGAGCACTGTTTCAACAGTTGTAACATGGAAATAAAGCAACTTCAGACCATTTTGCCTTCTAGGTCTCATCATTCTACCAGAGGTCTTAGTGCTAGCAACTGTACCTGTGCTTCAGATGACATGTTACCAACTATTTTACTGTAGTTTTAGATTTAAAATGCCAGCAACTTTCCGAATTACTTGCTGACTGAAGGAAATCACAGAAAAACTCCATTCAATTTGTGGCTCACAGCATTTGAACCCAGTACCTCCCATATACAGGCTTCAGAAATTACTGGCTTAGCCATTCTGCCCAGCATGTGCACAGTTTCACATCACCTAAAAGCCTTCTTTTTTGAAGGTTTTAAAATTAATATGTTGATTAAGTATTATAATATTTTATAATCTTTGTTTCAATTTGTTCTCATAGCTTAATTTTATATAACTATTATAATGTATGGCAAAATTTTTTTGTAATACTCACTTATGACATTTTTTGTAAAAATCCCTAAATATAATGTTATTCTGTCACTAGGCAAACTCATTTATGAGTCAGACTAATAAATACTACTACCATAGTGTAGTACAATGTAATAATAAGATTTTAAACAAATCAATGGCTTACATACTAATAAAAAATGCTGATAATTCATTCCATACAACATTGGAGTTTGAAAGATGCAGTTTCCAATTTGTTTTATATTTGAACATGTAATTATACTTATGGTTATGAGCTTAATACTGTAACATTTAAAGTTATAGGAACTATAGCAGTGTCTGCTGGCAGGAGTTTCCAAAAAATTAATTCACAGAATTACAATTTTTTTTTTCTTTCTTTTTTTTTAGCCCAACACCCTTTAACCTGATCATATTGGATGATAAATGAAATCTGTGAAATGATGCTCAAATGATTTCGGAGTTCATGGAGCTTAAAGTTACTCGACATTCATATTCTCTGGAGAAGGGAAAAACCTCAAAAAGATTTGATGGGTCCAGTCAGAACTTTCTCTAGCTGTTCCACTTACAAAAGATCATTATTTTACCTACGTCATGATAATTGAGATAATTGTCTTATTACTTGCTTCCTTATAAGAAGGGAAATAAGGGAATACCTTAACCTAAAGCAATAATCAAACTGGTCACTATGTAAAACAATTGAGGTTTGGTTCGCTTTGCATGGTCCTGTTTGAGAGAGGTAATTTAAAATTGAAACCAGTAACGATGAATATCTCGAAAATGGCCAATTCTACAAGAAAACGGATTATGACAAAGAGTTTTAACAAGATCAACATTTATGCAATAAGTTTTTGTCTATCTCTTACGATTTAACCTACACAGCTCAACCAGAATAAACAGCTCTTCAGAGGCTATTCCCAGAAAATTCAAAATGTACACTTTATTTGTCATGTAAATATCTTTAAAATACAGCATTTTTATCAAAATTGTTAAGAGCCATTTTTGAGAAAATCAAAATTTTTTAAAAATGCTCCATGTAAAGAGTAGTTGGGGGCGAGAGGCTTTTCTTGAAAATATTCATGTTGCATTCCTGGGAGATACTGAACTTAAATTTCAAGTTTGGTGTTTAATGGACTTTTCGATTTTGAGCTATGCTGCCCACACACACACACACACACACGGACCATTTTCTAAAAATGCTTTTTTTGTATTCGGGAATCCCAAAACATGAAATTTTGACATTGAATTTTTGGGTGCAATACGATACCTTTTCTATGCACTATGTACATAGCACATGTAGAGAAAATAAAACTTAACATCTTGAAGTATAATCAGAGAGGATTATTTAATTGGTTCACCTGTTAAATTTTACTGCGGAGACTTAAGAAGAGTATAGCCGGAGCTTGATTGTAAGGTAAAAGATGACTTGTACGCAGCAGCGGAGTTGGGTCCGTGTTGCATTTTAATTTATAACTGCCTTAGTTTTTATCTCTCCATCTTCAGTTAAAAAAAGATGTTCTATATTGTAGAATCATTTTTCTGTACCAATCGCACTATTCTATTTTGTTATTTTAAAATAAGTTTCATTTATTTTCTACAACAAATTTCTAAGCATTGCCCCATTTTTGTGTTTATTGGTCTGCTTATCCCTATCTTATCATCATGCTTGCTCCTGTGACCAGGAAAAATTGTTTAATAACATAAGAAGCGAGAACTTCCATATTTCTTGAGAATAAAACAACACATTTCAAACTCAATGTTTTTGGTCATTCTGTTTTACATGAAATAACTCTTACATTTTAATACATTCTTACTTGCTAAACCAGATGTGAAACATAATGACTGGGTGGAAGGGAAGTCATTACATTAATTTAAACCAGTGATACATCTCAGCATTTTCAACACATTTTGTATCTTACGTTTTTGTCTCTGGCCACTTCCAATGGAGATATTTTAGTTTTTTCGAAAACCAGAGACAGACAAGCTGGCAATGCTGCAGGTTGTGTTGATGTCACTTGTACTAGGTCAGTACATAAACAAACACGCCTCACTGCTGGTATAACACCAGTAGGCCAATCAGAATGCCAGTTGCGCTTGTATCCCCCACCCTGCATTGTGTTTGCAAGCGACGACATGTTTACATCCAGAAGCTAGTTCAGAAAATGGACCAACCTCAATGCAAATTGTTGAGTTACTTCACGTCTGACAAAGCTGCTCGGAATATTCCTTTAATTCTTTTAAGTGCTTAATTATTTTAAAATTCTGTGTGAACCCTGTGTGATGTCTCACAATTCCTACCAAAACTAACGTCAGAAATATGTTACTGTTCATAACTTACAAGTAATAAAGCCATTATCTTTGTATATTTTTGTGAAATTATGCATCCAATTTGAAACAAAAACAATTTTTTTTTTTAAATTGGCTGATCAATGAACAAAATGCCATCAGACTTTTTTGTTTGTAATGCTTCTATGAAGCACACATTAGGAGGAGTGTAATAAGTTTCATTCCACCCGGTATATACAATTCTGATGGTAAACCCTGTCTAACCAAATTTTAGTTTAATAGCAGCTTTTTCAGCTCATTTTGTAAGGAATGAAAATATTGATATAGATGTTTTAATTTAAAACATTTCAGATTATCATCAATCTACTCTATGTGTAACAAGGCTGAAGAGGCATTAAAAAATCTAACTTAAGTGTTAGGAAAGCAAAAAGCAGATATGATTACAGTATAGCAAAACATTAATTTCATGCTTTATGCAGGATGAACAAGACCAGTCATTAAGTTCTTTATTTTGGAAAATACTGCAAGAAATATTTTCAAGACAAAAAATATATACAACTATAACACACGCGAACTGAACTAATTAGTTAGCCACAGTCGGAAGTGCAATAAAATAGACTACCATTAGGTACAGCTCTTCAAAACAAATAACTTTCCTAGGAAAACGTTTTTGTGGTAAAAATATTCAATTTTCTTTTTGTAATATTTCTCAATAAGAATTGCATTGATATCTTCATATTAGAGATATTCAGTTTTCATCTGCTTGCTTATGCAACACAAACAATATTTGTCCCGGCATGAGGGGAAACAGCAACCCCCCTTCCAAACTGTCTAGTGCAGTCAGGACCTACTAGTTGCTATTCACAGAATTGGGAATGTTGCTGAAATGTGCAATGATCTGCTTTATGGAGCATATAAAGTTGGTATTGGGAAAAGGAGGGGTAGTGGAGAAGCACTGAAATATGCAATGAACAGTGTGGGGAAAGCAAGGATGTTCTTCTTATTTAATAGTAGCTTTGTGTATTAAATTTCTCCTTTAACCCAAAATATAAGTAGATCAAATATATTAAGAGTGCCGCAGTTGCAAAGTCATGGTAACTCATGCTAGCTCATGTACCACATAACCTCAAATAACTAACATCTGCAATATTTGGGTTTCACTGTTATCTGCATCAGACTCCATAACCTAGTGCATTGAATGAGGAAAAATAGAGCACTACTACTGCTATTTAGTGTCAAATAACCATACTACTACTACCATCTTGCGACTACTAACCGCGGCACTGTCTGTTCATTTCTCCAGCACTTCTACAGTTTGTAAAGTTGGTATGGATTAGCAACATTGCACAGTAAACACATCCTCATTCAGCAACATTACCTAGGATTACAGTATAGAGTAACCAAAATTTCTTGTCCACAGCTGCTATCAAATAAAATGATACTTTGGAGTTACATTAGGAGTTAGTGAAGCCCAAACATTTCTATTACATTTTCATCCTTTGGCATGATTTTTTGTGAAACCTCTTTACTGCGAGAATATTTTTCTGCATTTTGAAAGTATTACTTTTTGAAAGTATTAGCTTTTAAATAATTGCCCACAGTTTTACACTTAATCATTTACACTTCACCAAATTTCTTAGTAATTTCCATACTAATTATATTTTTTAAACTTTTATAGTTTTTTTATATCATTGGATGTTTTAACTTTAACATAAACATTTTGATATATTATGATTTTTATATTCTTAGATATCTTCAACCAGTTTAAAAGGATATGTCTGTATTAAGACCAAAATGTGGATTATCCTTTATGCAGATACAGTGTATTTATCTACAAGACAATAAACAAAACCACAAAATTGGGGATAAATAATAATTATGAAATATTAAAAAGGCAAAGTCTTTAGTGCACTTCCTTAAAAGCACACTGTTTGAATGGTTGTAAAGTAGGATTAATAATAATATAAATACAATAACATTTAAAAAGCATATGTCAATTTGAACAGCTGAAAATATTGCGAATATCAAGCTATTTCAAAAACTTCAAAAATAATTCCAATAAAAACTTTGTGCACTTTCAAAGTGGTGAAGTTTTATTAATTCATTAGCAGTTTGGAGTGTACAATAATGAAAAGCAACTTAAGCCTAACATAAGTATTGTATCATAATGGTTAGTTTGTCTATAGCCATTTTTTTTTTTTTAAGAGTTTGAGAGACAGGTTTCCTAACTCAGCCTGCCCTCTCTAAACCTTCACTCACAGAATTTTCATCTCTATTGTGTATCTGGGGTTAGGTGTACCGTGCACCCACATTTTCTTTGTGCCCAGCTCTATAGTCTTCATTCGTTAAGTATAGCGCAATTTTGGAAGCAGAGCAACACATTGAGAGATGAAGTATGCTACATCAAGTAATGATATCTAGCAGCTTCAATGCCAAAGTTTTTGTTTATTTCACTCTTCAAAAGATTTAACTCTAATTTACGAAAGTTTATAACAAAAGTATTCAGATTTCTTATATAAAATATTAAATAAATATAGAAAATTTATATTATAAGGTTTTGAAAATATGGTTAATAAACTGATTAAACTTATAAAAAAAATTTACTTAAAATATCTGGGTTATAGGGTGATTGAAAGATATTTGGCAGAAGTTAAGATGTTCTATATCTCTCTTTATAGTATAGACAATCAAAAAGTAAATGGAGACATTTGGACAGGAACATAATGCTTCATCTGAATTATTCTAAAACATTTCAAATTACAATTTGAATTTTCCATGTCCAGTCATAAAGTGAGTTAATTGGAAAGAAAGTTTCCAAGTTTGCCTTAAGTCTATCTTCATCCAGAATATACCCAATTCATTTAGCATCTGTTCTTTAAAATTATTTTTTTATAAATGTTATTGGACACTGAACATAGGAATAGTCTGAATGTATAAAAAAGGCGTTATTTATGAACGCTCTTTAACTACTATGGTTCTCAGTGTCCCATTCTAAATTGGGCGTTAAAGACCACTTAATTTTGCTTAGAGGCCTCTCTTTCAGGCTTGAGGTTCTTTTATGTGCTGTAAATCTACGACACAGGACCAACGGCTTTATTTCCCTTCTGAAGGAAGCCATGCTAAGGATTTTTACACCCGACGCCAGGTTTGAACCTGCAACCTTGGGTATATGAAGTTAGCATGGTAGCCATTACACCATAGAGGGCGACATGTAAATGTGTGGCTGTATGGGCAGACAGATCTGCTATCTCATTACCTTCACTCCTTGAGTGCCCTCGAGCCCTTTCTAAAATTACACACAGAACTGCCATAAAATGTGTAGGTACTTTCAATGCATATACTACTATGAAAATCCATTAATATACATATATTCTGTAAGAACACAAAAAAAATGCTACAAAATGATCGCCATGTGCAAAGTCGTTGAGGTCATTCATCAATAGCTGCATGAATCGTGTTCAGTAGAATTTTCTTGACAGCTGATGTGACTGATCTTTTTACCATCTCAATATTGCGGTGCCTCTTTTGACATGATATTGCTTCAAGCTTCGACCACAGGTAATGCAATGGATTGAGGTCCGGACTTCCACTAAGGCCACTCAGCAGCAGTGATGAACCCGTCATCATCTCCTTTAATTTTTCAGTTAGCAAATACCTTGTGTATCTTTTATATGCACTAGCATGTAAATCATCCTTCAAAAGATGTGACATTGTTGCTGAAGAGATGTTCATTTCTCAAACAAAATTGTTTGTTTACACAAAAGGTTGCGTCGAACATTGTCCTTGCACGAACTTCTTTTGTGCACCCGTTTCTTTCAACCGTGCTATTTTCCAAACAAGTAGCATCAACTCCACCTTTCTCTCTTTGAGGAGCAGTAAAGGTGACCTTGCTGCATCACGTTTAAATTTTACTGACAGTAATGTGTATGTTTGTTACATTCTGTCTATAGCTCCACATATGTGCATGCACTGTGTTTTGTAAATTAGATAACTAATTCACCATAGTAGCTGAGGCCACTGCAAAAATACAGGTGTGAGGAACCCCCCCCCCCCCTAAAACTACAACTATGCTTTTCTCCTTAAAAGAGTATGTTATTAAAAATGTTCGCTAAAAAGTTGTTTGTTATGAAAAGCTCTTTATTATTGCCACTTCATGTTATGGTGACTGATAAATTCATGCTCAAGTAAAAACATGGTGTTTTAGCTATGCATATTTTTTTTTTCTTGGAAATTTGAATGATATACTTTCTAAAACAAATGACTTGCTACTATATGGTCTGGTTTATCCTGTATAACCGTACTTTACATCCATGCAAGACAGAAGCCCATCATCATTCAGCACAGGTAAAACCTGCAAGTCCAAAACAATAGCACTAAACTAATCAACAATCATACATCTAAATTTGTTTGGCTTTATGACATTTACTGAAACCCTTCCAACTATACCAATTTTTAATACAAACTAGTGCGAACTAATACACATAAACATCTAAATGTTTTGATTAAAATTTGATTAGACAACACTTCACAAAAGATTAACACTTACACAGAATTGTAGCAACTTATTTGCAACATCAGCTCTACTACCAGTTCACAGTTTTCCCTCTGGTGTATTCAGAATCAAGATCAAAATTCAAGACAGCATTTTATATTCTTTCCTGTATGCAGTTTTAAGTATTTATGTTCAATTTCACATTGTTCACTCCAGATGTAAGATAGTTTGGCATTTGTCTATTTCACTCCTTTGTTTAGATTTGTACGCTTTCTGTACACAAATATATTTCATGCCACTCTTTGCATGCAATAGCGAGAAACAAGTTAAAAATAAAATAAAGTGTTGATCAATTTTAACTATTAATAACGAATATGAGTATAAATATTTTTGATACACAAAGATATGATTTATATGATTGGCATTCTTTACAACCTGTGGTGCAAGATGACAAATTTTTCTAAGTCTGAGGTTCAGCAATGTGCATGCACAAGCAAATGGAACCAACCAAAGACTGCAAGCCATAATGAGTCTTGCATAGCAGCCAACTCTGCAAATAATCTCCAGACATCTGCACAACAAAGTGTTTAGCACCATATCTGGAAGTGGGGTCGAAAATACAGACACTAAAAATCATTCAGCAGACTCTTATCAGGAACTTGTGGAAGACATTAGGCTAGGTTCAGTTAAGAGTTTTTTTTTGGATAGTGTTTTTGCCCGCTTTTACTACTTATGGCACTGCAGGTGATGACACTGATACATGAAATGAAGATGGAGCACCAGTGGAATGTAATGGAGGGGGGAAACCCACCACAAATCCCACATGCGATCACTTGAGATTGAACTTTGGTCGCTTTGGTGAGGTGCGAGTGGTCTAACCACTCCATTATAAACACTTTTGTCAACCTTTTTATCACCTATTGCACTGAGTTTTATAAATGATTAACATATTCTTTAGATCAGGTCACTTATTTCTTTTTGTTCTGACGATGCAAAAGCCGTCGTTCGTACACCAGACAGAAAACAGTTGTCCATAGATCATCCTCCAATGAGTGATGATGTAGGAAAGATGTTACGACACTAGTTTTGTGTAAAAGTTGTTTTTTGTGAAGCATTGTATATATACTCAACTGCAATGTTTGTCAAAATAGTGAGCTTCACTACTTCCAGATTATTTATTTATAAACCCCTAAATATTGTAAATTTGCTAATGTTCTATTTGTGAGGAGTTCTCGCTGTGGTAGGCAAGCAAGTAATCTTTCCTGACATCTTCTTCACAATGTAAGAAAAAGGAAGATGGAGGAAAGGAATGCGCTTGCTTCACAGTAATTTCTATAGATGCACAACTAGAAATAACGTCTTGCAGGTCTTCCTTTCATAGCATTTACGTCATGCTCCTTTAACAATTTGACACAAAATGTGAATAGAAACATTAACTTTCCATGCAAGACATCATGCATGCATCAGTCAACAAATACATAGGAAACCACCGAATGGCAGTAACACTTTACATAAAACATCAATCCAAAAATTCCATTATCAAATGAGAACAAAAAGAAATGACTTTTAAACTTCTATCTATTCCTTTAAAAAATTAAGCAAAAATATCTAGATTGAGGAATACAGTTTTTTAGAATTCCAAAAAATAAAAAGTGAGCATAATTAACAGATCAATGAATGGCTTCTGTGAGCTAAAAAATGGACATTAATGCAACATGTGACAAATTGCATGAATGAATATTAAAAGAGGAAAAAAAAAAAAACATGTGCAGGAATAACAAAACAACCAACGAAACAATGGCATACTGGTGCGAAGACAATGATCTACTACGGTGGGCTGTGTCTACCTGAGCGAGCTTAGTAATCGTCAAGGTCCACATCGTCCAGTGGCTCATCTGCTTGGAGAGACTGGAAGTCAACTTTGTAGCGAAGAATGCCTAGGTGAGAACATACAGTAATCATACCTCCTAAACTTTACATCCTTTTTTTATTCACAAGGACACCACAAATTTATTACAATTCACATCAGTATTTCATTTCCTTCATAATAGTCTGTACTTCAAATTACATCAACTGATGTCAAAAATACCCTAACATTTCATCAACCTTTTACAAGGAGCTGTTAATTTCAAACACTTTTGAATAAAAGAACTTTTAAGAAGGCAATGACTGAAACACACAGCTTCTAAACAAGCTTTTAAGCACTTTCTCCTGCATCGCAGAATTCTGTTTCAGTAGCAGACAACTAATACATATTTCTGCAGATAAGACGATAGTTGAAACATAATAATTGCCTGGGGTAGTCTTATAGGACAGATACAAAAATAACTAGATTAAAACTTATAAAAATTAAAAGCTAATTAAAATAAAACAAATAAGTCAAAAATGTATTTAAGGGGAGTCAAAATGGGATTTTCATAATTTTTTTTCCCATTTTCATGTTTTAATTGCATAGGAATATTTTGAGTCTCCCGCTCATTTTGGTATAACTTTCATAGAGGTACAATAATTGTAAATACTTTAAAACAATGTTTAAAATAATCCTGCATAGTGACTTTTTTAGAACATTTTGGTATTCTCACTTGGTAAAACATCAAGTGTAAAATATTAGTGTTAGAAAAGATACCTTTTTTTATTTTGATGGGAAAGTTTTACTGTAGCTATTGGCAGCATTGGCTCACACTGCCTTCATGTGAGAGCTTTGAAGTACTGCAAAGTTGTCTTTCGAAATTTAGGTTACATTTTTTTTAATGATACATTTGAAAGCAATTTCTGAAGAAGTAAAATTCTCTATACAAATGCCCTATTATCTCAAAAACTAATTGACACAAAGGGCTGAAATTTTTGCCACACATTTGCACTTAAATAGGTTTTACTTTAACGAACATTTTTTTTATGTACATGGATTAGTTATTTTTTAAATTTAAAAATCAATTTGTCAAATCAATTTTTAGAGCTTTATCAAAAGAATTTTATCTTTCCTTCTAATAAACATAAGTATTCTATTTTCATCAATCAACAGTAAAGGTATTGCTGAATATACCTCATTATGTTAAATAGTTGCCTTTTACATTGGCAAGATAGGACATTTCAACTCCCCTACATTCTTCATCTAAGGCAAAAACCTTTAATACATACTCATTTTCGTCCTTGCTTGTAGTACATTGATTAGTTTTAGGTCCCTGACAGTGACATAGCTAGGTGGAAACCTTACTACACTATTGCTATCTAGGGGAATGGGTCACCTTTTATTTCATTAGTTACCTGTACCACAACATCACTGTACCCTTGTGTTTCAACATGATATTATGAAATCTTGCAGAATTCCAGATAAGAAAGAAATTAGAAATCACTTGCATTCTCTATGGAGAAGGAGTACAAGAATCTTGATTTGCAGTCCTAAAGAAATACAGATCTTACCTTATGTGAAGTGGAGTGCTGTTTCTCTGCTTTCAAGCACATTTTAATGCAAGACTGAATGATTCTCAGGTTTAAACTCTATTTTAAGTACTTAGTGTTCAGTATCACTCTAGGAGTCAAAGCATTTGTGCACATTTTGTTTAAAATTAATTCTGTGTTTTTCAGGGCCATACTAACTGTAGGTATATTGAAGTTGGTACTTTCAAATACATACTCAAGTTCCAGTTAATTTAACCTTTTACAGTTTAAAGTTAGTGTATTTAAACACAATGGCATGCACAGTGATTTATACAAATTAATATTCCAAAAATCCTCTTCCTAAAGTGAATGTTTAAAATCCTCTAAAATCCTAATACACTTAAAGTTAGAACCTAAAAATCCAGGGAGGAAACTGCAGAAAACATGCCAACTTCACTTTGTCCTCCACGAACCCCTGAGAGAGGCAAGCAGTCTAGCCACTTAGCCACTGCCACATAGAAACCTGTACACATTTTCTACCTGACTCAATCCTTTTTGCACTCAACATGAATACATAAGTTGTCTGCTCTTCAAACAGATGCTAGGCAAAAGTAAATCAGAGCATGTTCTAAGCCATTTAGTTCAGTCACTGCCTTCTCCAAACCTATTGTTCACAATTGTTGAATATTAACAAGGTATTAGCAAGCACAAAACTACAAAATTTTTAAAATTTGAATCAGTATTTGTAACACAAAACATCACTCAGTATTAGTTACTGAAACCAGTTTCGGGAACAGTTGTTCCCATTTTCATCCCTTAATTTTGACTGAATCTCACTTCGTTGGCAGCAACAATGGTGAGGACTGAGGTACATCACTTGTGGAGGCATCTGGTGCTGGATCTATGAACTTACAAAGGTTGCTACATATTAAGTAAAAGAACCATACTATGAATTTTGATTTACCACCTTTAAAAGCTCATAGATCCAAAACCAGATGCCTCCACCCTCATTGTTGATGTCAATGAAGCAGAATTAGGGGGTTGAAAATGGGAAAAAGTGTTACCAAAACCGGTCCCAGTAAGTAATACTAAGTGATGTTTTGTGTTACAAAAACTGACAATTGTTTTTCATTTAATATTAATCATGTCACTTTGCATATTTGCAAAACTGTAAATGCTTGATGAACAGAGATGTTATCAAACTGGCTCTTACTGCATCAATTATACCCTAAATGGAGTAAGCTTCTTTGTCTAGACATCCAACTTCTCATGCTCAAATAATGTTTAGCTGCAAATCTAATGGTGCACTTACAACTTTAAATTTCATATGCCTTAAAAGGATTTGAAAGGGCAGTAATACTACAATATTGGAGTAACATTAAAAATGCTTAAGAAGATGGTTATGAACAGCATGTAGAAATAAAGCCCAAGTATTACAAAAGCATTAATAAGCTGGCTGGAGTATGAGGGAGAAATTTCTGGCAACCGTAACGCACGCAATGAAGTTTATAGTTCGCATCAACGCCTCTTAATTTTATAAGTTAATTACATTTATTTCTTTGGATTGTGCATCACTCCATTATAAATATTTTAATCTAAACATGATTGTTTGTTTCTATTTATGTTGGTGCACCCAGTTAACTAACATACCTTATTCTTTCATCACATCCAAGAGCTATAACTTTAAATGAAGGGTTTAATGGATGCAATTTTTAAAAACCATCAGTTACCTCCCTTTCTATTAATGGTTTTTTTCCCCTCTTAATTTGGAAACTTTGCAACTTTTATAATTGAGCCAAGGGAAAGGTTCATTACAAAAACTTCATCTTTAAAACATAGAGATACGGGGACAGATCGAAAAGTAACGCACAATAAATTTTGTTCTGCCTTGGTATTGCAGTTAGAATGTTGCAATTTCGCACAGATATAGTTTGAAGTTTTCTCTACAGAGTGAATTTCTTTGTTTCATGTGCAGCTCTAGTGAGAGAAGTGTGAACTATGCAACCAAGATGGGACATGCTACTGTTGTCCACATGTGAAGAGCAGAGAGGTGTGGTTCGATATTTGTGGGCCAAAGAGCATAAACCGAGTGAAATTCACAGGGACATGCGTGGCGTATATGGGCCATAGCAATGTCTCCAGGTGGTGTGCATTCTTCCAAGAGGGTGTATGAACCTTAGTGATTCGCATAACAGCTGCAACCCTGCAGAATGTCAGAGACATTGAGGTGGCAATTTCATTACGACCGCATGTGAAACTGCGAACCTAATTGCAACAGTTTAACATTTCCTATGGTGCAGTGTACGATATTGCTCATGACATGTTGCACTTTCATAAAGTTAATGTTTGCTGGGTTACTAAGAACCTGACACACAACCAACTACAAGGGCCAGTGAATGATTACAAGCTTGCATCACTTAACGCAGCACACCACAGAAGGGCATGATTTTCTGAAGAAATTGTCACTGGTGACGAGTCGTGGGCATACTACTACAAGCCTGAAACAAAGCAGGCAAACATGCTGGTTCCCCAGTAAAGACTCAATCTGCTATGCATGCTGTTTTATTGGTGGACATTGCTATGAATGCTGCAGCCTACATTAAAACTTTGGTGAAGTTGCATCGTGCCCTTTATGACAAACGTCACAACATTAATGCTGATGATGTCAAACTTCTTGACATGTTACAGTTTGTCAAAAAATTATCTATTTTCTTGGTTTTTTTTTTTTCTAAACTATTAAACTTTTTTGTGAAAAAATTATTATGTGTTACTTTTTGATCTGTCCTTGTATATTTAATGAAGAGCTTGAAACACAATGAAAACATAAATCTTTTACATATAGTTTTCAGAGAAGTGACTGTCTCCTGGTTTTGCTGACATCTAGTGATGAAGTGATGCACTTAAGCCAATTTGATAGCAGAAATTCATTAAGTGGTGTTAGTTTTACAATTGAAATATTTTCCCAGTGTATTTTGTAGGTTTTAGGAGTGTTATATTTCTTATGATGTGATTGGTTGTCCACAAGTGGAGTGAAATTACAGATTTTTCAGTCTGTTTGCATTTGATGTGACGTGTGTATGATTTTTTAATTTCTTTTTGTTTTATCTATAAAGATTCTGCCATACTCCAAGTAATTGATCCAATAAATTTCTGTTGTTCTGTTCTGGAGTATGAGATCCTTCAAACTTTTCCACCTTCCCCAGTACTAGCTTACCAAATATTATACAACATTTATATAATTAAATTGAGTTTTATTTATGAATGTTCTTTAACTGTTGCGGTTTCAGCATCCCCCCCCCCTTTTCTTATTTATTTGTTTATGGACACTCTTCAGCATTCCCCCCCTTTTTTTATTTATTTGTTTATGGACACTCTTTAACTATTGTGGTTCTCAGCACCCCATTCTCTATTGGGCATGGAAGACATCTTAATTTTGCTCAGAGGCCTCCCATTCTATACTGGGCGTGAAAGATTGCTTAATTTTGCTCAGAACCCACTTTATAGCTTGAGGTTGTTTTATGTGCTATAGGTAAATCTACGACACAGGTCCAAATAACATTTATAGAGATCATTATCAAAAAATTCAACAATGACTTAAAATATTTTCAAGTTTTTAGCACATAAAAATCTGTTCCCTACTTATTAATATGTTTAGTTTCAATGTTACAGAATTTTATATTACTAGAAAACAACACTACCCAATTGTGATCAGACAGTTTTGGTTAAAACAATGAAAACTCTGATGGCTGCCTAGAAGTGATACAAAATTTGTTGTCACAGGAACACTGTTATTGACAAACTTTTCGGTTTCACAATTGTCTATTTTCAATTACAAAACTGGCAATTTTACATAGATTATTTTTTTATTTATCAAACATGCTCTTGATTTCTTAATAGGTACAATTCTTTATTAGGTTATTAGCAATTTAAATATTTCAAAATGGTTTCCATTATACACTATTACTGCTTCTAGTAATTTCCCAAACAAATATCTATAGGTCTAGGTGGAAGTGCGAGATCAGAATTCTTGCGTTTTGACAGATCAATTCTTGACATTTATATGCACAAATTGCAATTTTTATTACTCTAGAACTTACTGGGATATATTTAGAAGAATGTTGTCTCCATAGTTAGGCAAAATTCACTGCCATACTTTTTCCTGTCACTTATAGTAAAAAGTTTATTAGTCAATTCTAGTTCGAGATTTTAGGATTTTTCCTGTTTAGGATTAATTTTCCCACTTCAGAACACAATGTATTCCAGCTCAGATATTTAGGGTAAAGACACTGAAATGAACATGAGTTAGTAAATGCCTGTAAAACATGTTCTAGTGTAGACAGAACTTGATTATAGCATTGAGAGAACATTTATCTTAGAAGTTTGTGTGTGTGTGTGTGTGTGTGTGTGTGTGTGTGTGTGAATGAGTGCGAGAGAGAGAGCGAGAATTAGAGTGGGTGGGTGGGTGTGGGTGCGTGCGCAAGTGAGTGAGTGTGTGTATGTGTGTGTGCGCGCGCGCATGTGCTTTGAAACATGTCCGGTAGAAATTATCTGTTAGTGATGTTATAGTGTTACTATGATCCAACTCAAACTTCTAACTCGAATATGTCACAATTACCAACTTCTGCACACAAATTATATCACATGTATCTTGTTTGGGAAGTATATAGAAATGCCTGGTGCTGTCTCCTTCATATATAAATGATCAACAGATTTCATTCCATTTGCTTGTACCAACAGAAGTTCATATGCTAATACAAAATATCACTTGCAAGTTATTTTATTTTCCCATATATTTCAATTTTCTAATCTTTTCTGGCATATCTTCATAACATGCAGGGACATATGTACAACTTCTCAATGCTCATTCTTCCGGTGCTTAAAAAATTATTGAGTTTGGCAAAACAATTGTTAAGCATTCTTTATGTTTTGCAGAAGTTAACACAGCATAAAGGATGAGGAACAATATCCAATCAAGAAATTCTTCATACTCTGATACAGTCATTAAATTCTAGCTGCTGACCTTGAAGCTTGCACATAGATCCTTTTTAAGACTAGTTTCAGGGATGTCCTCACTATCTTCAGTTAATTTGTCGACTGCTGCTCCCATGTTGTGTCTGGTTCCACTAAGACTTGTGCTGCCATCTCTCGTCTTTGTTAACATAGATGTGATGTTATCTATGGCATGAATCTAAAAATTCACGAGATTTCCTTCATGCTTATGAATAAAGATGTTTTATCATGTGTTTAGTTCACAAGGTTCTTTTAAATGTTTCATCAATTTTATTTTTGGTTCTATATTATGATTTTCTGTCCAAAAATGATGAGCAATGGTGGACTTGTCTATCTATTTGAATCTAATGTTCCTCATGTGTTCCTTTTTTCTAATGCTGTTTGTCCATGTATATTTTGACAATTCATTTGGTAAATGCAGGATAATTTTGTTTCTGGTATGCTATCTTTCAAAGGGTGGGTTTACTAGATTTCTGATGTATTTATTTTGTAGTAGCAAATTAATGTTATAATTTCCTAAATTTCCAAAAGTATTTTGAATGGTAGCTAAATTTGCAGTAACTATGTGTGGTTTAGTTTTTTTAATTTTTCATTTAACATTTTCTGCAGTTTATGTTTGTGAATTATGAACAAACAAGGAGAACTCTGGACGTTAGAAAAAAGGAACACATGAGAAACATTTGATTCAAATACATAGACAAGTCCGCTATTGCTCATCATTTTTGCACAGAAAATCATAATATAGAATCAGAAATAAAAATTGATTAACACTTTAAACAACCTTAAGAAATAAACATGTGAGAAAACATCTTTAGGCATAAGCAGAAATGTCATAAATTTTAAGATTCCCACCAATGACATCATCTGGTTAACAAAGACCAGAGATAGCTTAGTGGAACCAGTCACAGACAGATTAACTGAAGAAACTAGTCCATCTTACATGAAAGTGGAGAATTTAAATTTGGACTCATTATTAAATGATTCCATTAGCTACATACGTTTTCCAAGCAGAAAAAATAAATAACATTTCTATCAGCAACATAAACCGCATGGGTTGATATTTGAATGCTGTGAAATGGAGTCAGAGGCTCCCAAGCCTGCAGGATGACTAGCAGCCTCTTCCAATCCTTCGCTACAATCTCCAGCATGTTCCAATTTTCAACCAGCTCCTCTCATCTCGCTTTCAAATGCATTTGTTCAAAACCGTATTATTCTTGGATAGGTAGAGTCAGACTGAAAAAATTCAATGTCATAGCCGGGATTTGAACCACAGAGCAACCGGCTGGAGATAGGGAGATCTGTGGATCAAATCCCGGCTACGACATTGAATTTTTCAGTTTGACTCTACCTATCCAACTCCTGTCGTACACATGTTTTTTGTTGTTGCATAGAGGCATGGATGGTGACCTCATTTGCTCTGAAGGAGGCTGGGCTTGCTGCAGCATTGTAACCACTACTAAAAAACTAAACCCATACATAACCACACTAAATGCTTACCTTTAGCATGTTTATCTATCGGTTACAACTTCAGTGAATATTTGTTTCAGGTTTTATTCAAATAGCTTAAAAATAATGCAATAATTTGGATTTTAACCAACTTCTGTACAGCTAAATTGCAACTGGGATGTAAACCAATACACTGATCAGATATGGTTTAAATGTCAACAGCGAACAGGTTAATATGAAAAATATGCAACTTTTTAGTTTAAATTAAAAATGTAGTATAAAAATATAACAATTTGTGTATATACGTAATAAACTGAAATGATTATAATATTATTCTGTCAAGAAACCATTGGAGCATTAATGTCACACATTGAGCTGTGTTTTTATAGTGAAAAAGCACAAAAAACAAAAATACCTATCTCGCCTTTTTCTACCATAGGATCCCTATTCCACAGAAAAAATGAAGTTTAACAGATGACTTTGCCAGGTGATAATGAACGCTACCTCCTAGCGAGTTCATTTGATTAAAACAATTGCTACGGGTTACCATGGTTACACTTTCGTGTTCACTTGTTTGAGGCTACAAATATCTGCACAAGACCACATTAAGAAAAAAATTCTCATTTTTGTTATGTTTTCTTACTTAATGCTTTTTGAATGCTGATATATGTATGCAAGGAGTTGTTTGCTTGTGAATCATAATTTAAGGAATAATGTTTTTCTTGTTAAACTTGGGCTTATAGGAAAGAAAGCCAATATTTTTATTTTTGATCTACTTTCACTAAAAAAAAAAAAATACCAGTTCTATCTGTAACATGAATGTGACAATGGCTGCTTGTAAATTGGATTTAAATATGCAAACTCTTATGGAACATGTTACCTTATGTAACTACAAAAACATTTACAAGATACTTATCCAAACCTACAATAGGTTCCAAATGAACCTATGATAATTGTGTTTTAGCCAAATTATTTAAAATATATTTCTATGCAAGTTTGGAATTTGTCTTAGATTATTTTACATAAAAATCCATTCCCTATTAATAAACAAGAAAGTTATTATTTTACAACCTGTTTTAGCCATGCTATCATTCTCAAGCATAAATGTTTACTGTAAATTCTTTTCACAGATGCTCCCTTTTCTGTCAATGCAACAAATTTGCTAAACAGGTTCTACACCCAACGAGACTTAATGAGACTGCATCATGTTTCAAACCACCTTTCCCATTCAAGCAGTCAAACATTGCACATTGCAGAAAACATCACCATGAACGTACGTAAGAAAAGAAGCATCATTATACAAACAGTGATAAAGAAAAATTACATCTGCAGAGAAGTGTTAGTAGCATTTTGTGATGCGAAAGGAAGATTAAGTCAAGTATAAATTGCTAAAATCATGTAATATTTATGAAAGACAATTTCCTTACCACCAATACCACCAAATCCTCTGACAAACTGTGAACCTTCTTGAGATTTATCTGTGATAATTTCGAGTGTTGCTCCAAAGCTCTTATAATTGTTAGCTAGCCATTCAAGTAGTGGTTGACATTCCACCAGTTCTAATTCCACGCCACTCTGAAAAATAATGACAAACAGTCAAGAAATTACACTATTAACACCACAAATGTGATGCAAACAATGCAGTATTGCTAGTAACAAAGTTAAATTATTGCTAAATAAGAGCTAATGACAATCACGATCGATTAAAAATCTGCTATGTTCCATTCACCTGTCCCTTTACTTATAAAACATTCTTTTATCTAAATCATGGTAATTGATATAAACACTAACGGAACTATCTTACTACTTACTTCTTTCTCAGTAGAAGGGAAACAAAGAAATGCACTAGGCCGAAACAATAGTCTAGTCCTTCAAAACTAGTCAGTATGTGAAACAATTGAAATTCAGTCATCTTTTCTTGCTAGGAGTAAACAGGAGGCAAAAACAAAGATGTCTACCCGTTTGAGATATGTTTAAGTAACTTAAAACTGAAACCATAACTCTGTATAAAAAATGTATATGACAACTGTATGTTTCAACGAGATCTGAATTTTGTGTGTAGCAAGTTTTAGTCTACTCTTACAGTTTACCAGTTAGGCAAAAATCATTCAGAATGAAGAGGTCTTCAGAGGCTACTCCCAAAAAATTCAACATATGGATTTTGTCTTGAAAACATCTTAAACATATGGTATTTTAATAAAAATTGTTACAGCCATTTTTGAAAAAATCAAAATTTTCAAACAGTTGGTGGTGCTGTGTTGCATCCTTGGAAGATACTGCACTAAAATATCCAGCTTTGTGTTTAACTAACTTTTTGTTTTTGAGCTATGGTGAGCACACACATATATTCTAAAAATTCTTTTTTTAGACTCAGGGGGTCTCAAAATGTGTATATCTGGTGAATTTTTGAGTGAAATATGATCCTTCTCTAACCACTATGTACATTGTATACATATGCTAGAGAAAGTAAAAATGGTTATTTTTGACAGAATTTGTTAAAAATAAGTAACATAATTCTTAAATTTAAATGTAACGAGTCACCTTTTTACACTTATTGCTCCAACTTTGCCTTCGTTTGGGAAGACCAGTTTGGGGTGCTTTAATCCCATCTTCAGTTCTGGGGATGACTCGGAGCAAAAAGTGTAAAAAGGTGACTCATTACATTTAAATTAAATTATGGTGCTCCACTGTCTAAACTACTACTTGTTTTCTATCCACATTCTGTCTGCATTATGTCTCTGCACAGAGCCATGAGTCTACATCACATGGCAAACAATACACTGAAACATCATCTGGAAGCAAACTATGCTTAGTTCCACGTAGTAGTAAGTGCATGTGCATTCACAGAACAATACATTGCTGGTGAAGCAAGAATGGATAGATATTAGTTTCATGCATGTGTTTATTTAAATATATCTTTGGTATGGCCAGCAGTGAAATATATAAATTATACGTACACAAGGATTGCCCAATAATGTCTATTTTATTTTCCATACATAGGTACTGTCTTTCAAGAGAGCACATTAAATGTACATTTTTGCGGATCAGTATCTTCAGGTTCTAATCAGCTGTGGTTGCCATTTTAACCCAGCATGACAAAATGTCAAAGTAAAGTAGCAATTTTCTTGGAGCTGGCTATTAACTAAATGGCATTGAAGAATACGCAAGAAAACACAAAACACGTGGACGATTCTAATAAACAAACATATGCTATCATAGCTCAGTGGTAAAACACATGCTGTTTGAAATCTACCGAGGCATCCAGGTTCAAATCCCTGCATATCATCATCATGCTTTTTATCCAAACTGTTTTACTTTGTAAGATGCATAATGAACCAATTTACCTAAGCTATTACTACACGACCAGGAGGTTGCATGACAACCTCTAAATGCTGCATACACTATCTGATCATAACAATAACCTAACACACAAAATAACAACAAAATGATAAATCCTCATCATAAGAAAAACAAACAGCTGCAATAAAATTATTATCCAACGAAATATAATGTATAAAACTGAAAAGTTATATTCTGTGCAACTTCCAGTTACTATATAGCTTACTGCCATTTTCCTATCTCTGTAAATATAGTGAAAATAACCTCCTATATACCAACTCAAAAAAGATATTCACTCCTAGATCAGCCAAACACATTTGTATAGAATCAGTTAACTATACTAAATATGGAATAAAAAGCATTAGAGTGCCACAACAGTCTCTCACGTAACATTAGAGAATCATTTAAGTTATCCCAATTTAAAAACACTCTTCAAATACCTAATGAGCAATACTGTAATTCCTAACAATTTGACAACAGAAAATCCTCATGGTCTTTGTTGAAATATTGCATTAGGTTTAATTACGCACCCACACAAAATATATAATATCTATGTACTCCTTTTTATCTGTGTTTTATTTTATTTTTGTATTTTGCTAAAGGGCAGTCCTTACTTATCTCATTTGGACATTCTATGAGTGGTGACAACTGTGGCAGTATACATCTAACCATGGCTCATTTAGTTTTCCTATTTCCTACTGATGATACTGACTTCAAAGATAGTACAATAAAATGCATGGCTTCCCTTTTTGTGACAGTCGTACACAACTTTGTGAAAAGGAGCGAGACAAGATGGAATGAACGTAGCTTGTGTTGCCTCTAAGACGCAAACAAGTATGTTTATTGTTTAGTTTAGGCACATGGTGCAGAGTAACTCACCTCCTTGTCAGTGAAGTGCGTCTTGTCCTTTTCTTGCTCTGGAGTAAGATGCAGGATCTTCTCCTCTCCTGTGGCATGGTTCTTAAGCACATAACGCTGAATATCTAGATTTTCCCAACAGATGAGTGTTTCTACTGACCCAAGTTCAAGCGCTCTTAAGGTGTCCTCAACTCCAAAACAGTACTTTCCAGTATCTTGACTGATTTCATCGAAGTATCGTCCTTCAAAAAACACACCAAACAACATTTACTATCTCCATGGCAATTTCATAAAATGTATTGATAAATACAGGGATAAATAATTTTGTGTAAGTGTTAGGGTGTAAAAGTTTACAAAACCACAGAAAGATTTGGGAAATATCAAAGCACACAATACAGCATTAATAATTCCAACTATTTATATTAGTCTTCTAACTTTAATTATTTTGGAAACAATATGAAATTATGACAAGCAAAATATGAAGAAAAATTTGAAAAAGATTGTGGCAGTTGTTCATATTTTTAAACTTGTTTTATTTAAATAGAGTTATTCTCTTACATTTAATGTGTTTTCTGCCAACTTAGTTCCTGATTTTCACCTATCTAACATACAATCTCTTAGCTGGACAACTAAGAGAATGAAACATTTTCTCAACTACATTGTCACCCTCTGTGGTGTAGTGGTTGCACAAGGTTGGGGGTTCAAACCCAGTAAAGGACAATGAATTTTTTAGGGCATAAAAATCCTTAGCATGGCTTCCTTTGAAAGGGAAGTAAAGACATTGATCCCGTCACTTGGATTTAGAACCTCAAGCCTGATAAAGAGGCCTCTGAGCAAAACTGTGTTCACGCCCAATATAGAATGGGATGCTGAGAACCAGCAATTAATGCATGTTTATAAATAAAATTCCATTTCCATTTTCTCAACTACATTGTTGTGTCATTGTCTCCATGGTCATTTGTCAACGACTATTACTGCTTGTCATTCCCCCTAGTTACAGACAAAGGACAGGCTCTTTCTTTATAAACTCATGTTGGCCATGCACCACACCTTCTTGTGTTTCTTTTAAGCCTTGCCTACTTAACCCACTTCACCTCCTAACCAACAAATATCAACACAACAATTATTTAATGTAACATTTGGATAAGCTAGTCACCGCGATGAGGAATTAAAATTTAAGAAAAGATTGAAGTCCGAATAGAGATACTTTTTATCACTTACAATGTTTTTTTTTTTTTTTAATCTCCCTGTTAAAAAAAAAAAAAAACCACACACACACACATTGTGATAAAAAGTGTACATTCCGACTCAACCTTTTCTTAAACAACACATCATTATAAGCAACAAAATATGAGAAATTGCATTAATTAACAAAAACTCATAGTAAATATAATTATTAACATCTAACATTTGCCATTTAATAAGTGTATAAAATCTTGATTTAACTGCTTCAATATTATATACACAGGGTGGAAGATGACTATCATTCTTGAATGTAATTTGTAATGAATAGACCAAAAAATCTTTTTGCAGTTTCATTGTTTTTAAAGCAGTTTTTAAGAAAAAAAAAATGCAAAAGCAAAAACTCTTAATATAAATTTGTATTTTAAATGAAGATTTTAGAAAACTTAAATAGATCTTACAGGAGATTGAAAGATAAATATTTTCTGCAGGATTTTACATTTTGAATTAAAACAATCTGCAGTCTTACTATTATTAACTTTCAACATTTGAATCTAGATGACTATGCAACATAACACAGACAGAAAGAAACTCACTTCAGCTGTTTGTTTAATGCTCTTATGGCTTGTTTTCAAAACAGCAGATTATCAGTTGCAAAACTGCTCACTTTACTCATGCAGAATTTTTTGAAGTGCTACTCATTTATGGCAAAACACATCGTAATGTGGCAGATGTAGCAAAAATTTGAGTTTTTATGATTCTTTTCAGACATAAAAAGTGCCATCTATGGGTGATTTTTTTTTGGTAGTATTTAATGCCTGCCTTAACTACTAATGCCACCGCAGGCGATGACACTGGTGATACATGATGTGAAAATGGAGCAGCGGTGGAATGCAATGTTGGGGGAAAGCGGAGAACCCGGAGAAAACCTGCCCCTGCGCTGCTTTGTCCACCATAAATCTCACATGCAGTCGCTTGGGATCGAACCCGGGCCGTCTAGTGAGAGACGAGTAGTCTAACCACTTGGCCATGGTGTGGCCTCTATGGGTGTTGAGTTGATCCCTGTGCAAATATTTGCAAAATTGTGAACTAAACATTCCCTGATTAAGAAACCACTGTAAGAGCGGCCCAGTATAAGCTCACCTGGCATGACTGAATTTTGATATTTATTATCGACCTGGCATGATGGAACTTTGATAATATATATTCTCAGCTACATTGCATGCATAGATATGGGTTTATTTTACTTCTGATAAAAAACCATACCTATCAATTTTTTTTCTTGAATAAATTTCACATTCTGCAATGATTCTGCTGCTAGTTCAATGGCTTGATTAAATCCGTTTTCACCACCGTATGACACGTCCACTAGTTTGATGATTTTCGCTTGCAATCTCTGTAAATGAAACACACATGGAATCACACTCAGACAATAAAAGTAACATGAGTATAAACAGACAGTATTTTACATCAAGAGGCTAACTTACAGGATCAAACATGTCTGATTGGCTGAGTTCTGTCTTGAAATCTGCACTACCAGCAAGAATTATTCCTGCAATATTTGGCTTATCATTGGTAATGAATAATGTCGTGGCCACTTCTGCTACTTTTCTAACGTAGTTGTGTCTCTTTTCCATACGAAGCCGAGCAAATCGAAGGGCAGACTGACCTCCTCTACCTGACAAACATATATGCATAAACTTTATCAGTACCTCCAAGCAACACTTTTTTGCCTATCAACCCCACTTGTTTTAAGCACTACAGTAGAAATTGAGATTTGCTCTAAGATTAATTTCATGTTCAGCCATAAAATACAATAATCAACGCTTTCATATTGTAAAAATATAACCTTTTTGCAATAAATTGTAGTGTTTAAAAAAAAGGAGCAAAATCCACACTACTGCTGTCAAATGCAACCCTGTTAGCTTCCAAGCATAATATTACACCAGTCATTTTACTTGCACCCTCCCCATCCTTTGACTGCAGCTCCTGGGATTCGAACTCGTGACGTTTGGCTGTGAATGGATGACCAGTCAATTACCTATAGCCATTTAGCAGGATTATCAAAGTCAGTTTAGGAACTGGAGGATGTGTAGAACACTACTGCAGACAACTAAGGGTTAATAACTAGACAAACACTTCAGTGCGTGAATGGAGGAAACTAAGCTCCGAAACATGTTGTGGGGAAATTTAAATGTGAGTGTTGTTTAGTGTCATTAATCGACTCAATGTTTACTTTTAAAAGCAACAACTTTTTTTTCTTCCAAAATAATACCATCAAGAGATGGGGTCATCTTGCATTCATGATGTACATTTTCTGAATAGCAAGCAGTAATAAAAAAGTTTCAAATTTTGAAGGTACTGCAGTGGCAAAGCCTAGGGGAAATGGTAAAGATTTCTGCCAAGGTCGTGACATATGCTTTTTATTTCAGTCCATAAAGTTGGCTGTTAACAGACCAAGACTAAAATATAGAAGATTTCTTCCTGCATCAGTGGTTGCACCTAACGGTTTATTAGGAGCAAATGGTTGGTAATGCTCCTGCTAAATTTGTCGTACACTAGCTAATTTTTTTTATTAGAACCAACTGATAAATTGAATGCTGCAGCTGGGATTTGAACTAGCCACTGTGACAACATGCCGGTATGATATGCAATATTGCAACTCATTACCTGGACAATCAACTGGCATGCCTCCCTTCAGAGACATACACAGTGATTGGTCCAGGAAGTCTCGTGCTGACAAGAATGTTTCAGAAGTAACACTCTTCTTCAGATAACTTACCGTGCTTCTTGGGTAGATCTACCGTGAATTTATGCAGAACTTCTCTGGTGTTACCCTGAAGCGTACCAAACAATGCACCATTACCATCCATTACAATAAATCCAAACTTGTTGTCATCTGCTAACAATGCAGTCAAGGCCTCCGTGTGAAACTGAAAATAACATCAAAACTACAATGCTGAAATAATAATACTAAACAAGCAATCCATCAAAAAAAAAGAAAAAAGAAAAAAAAAAAAAAAAAATGATGTGTTACACTCACATGACTTTCTATAGCTGCTCTACAAACCTCCTACAAAAGATTATTCTTTGTACACAATGCTAATCGAGATAAATATTAACAGAATGTTATTACTTAGTTCCTAATAAGTAGAAGAGAATAAGGGAATGCACTATGCTAAAATGATTGTCAAATGTTTTAAAAGCTATCGTTATGCGATTGTCATTGCAAATCACTTCTTTGCTTGGCCAGGAGTAGAACAAAAGAAAAGTGGACACTTCCTGTCTGAGAAAAGTTTAAGTACTTCACAATTAAAACCAATAACAAGGAATATCTCAGAAATGGTTACCTCCACAACAAAAACGTAATGGACATAAATTGTGTGTTTTGTTGTGATGTACATTTTTTGTGGAGTGAGTTTTTTCTATCTCTTATGGTTTAGCAGTTAAACAAAATTCATCCAGAATAAAGAGGTCTTAAGAGGCTATTCCCCAAAAATTTGAGATGTACATTTTATTTCAGACATAAACAGCTTTAATATACAGGATTTTAATCAAAATCGTTACAGCAATTTTTTTATTTTTAAGAAAATCAAAATTTTCTAAATTTGTTCCATGTAAAGGGTAGTTTTTAGTAGGGGGATTTTTTTTTTAAAATCTTTGTGTCACATCCTTGGAAGATACTAAACTTAAATACCAAGTTTGGTATTTAACGGTCTTTTCGTTTTGGGGCTATTTTGTCCACAGACACACACGGACACTTTTTTAAAAATGCTTTTTTCGGACTCAGGGGACCCCAAAACATATATTTCCGGTGAAATCTCAGTATCAAATTTTTGGGTGCATTACAATACCTTTTGCATCCCTATGTACATTGTACATATGAGGCTAGAGAAAGTAATTAAACAATTTTCTCACTTAACCTCTAGATTACTGTAGCTTGTTTATAAATGTTACATAAACATTTGAATGTTTATTTCCATCATTTAGCTTTTCTGCAACTGGACTAGCTGGGTGTATGTTGTCTTAATGGATAATCATTACATAAGCTGCCACAGTCATCACCGAGTGCAAATATTTCCATTTTCCCTTTTGTTTCTCTTTCCTACTCACCATGTGAGTGTTATATAAGGTATGTTGTGTAAACAGAAAATCCCATCCATCATCATAGTTAGTGCTATAATGCTCTCCCACTGACACATACCAATACATGCTGCCCTCTTCAGCTCTCTTCCTCAAAACATGTGAACATTTTAATTGTAAAACCTTTTATAACGTATGTCATCTAAATAGAAAATCTTATCCATTACTATTGTTGCAGTTGCACTGCCACTAACACCTCTCATCGCACACATATCAATATATCATTTCTGTTCTCTCCTACCCAACAAGTGAATTTCTACACAAATTTAAAAATTAAATGTTTTAAAAATGAAAGGGACCTTTTTTTATATATATATATATATATATATATATAGATATGCTAAATTCCATTCACTAAAGCATTCCCTCTAATTTTTAAAACTTGGTATAGATATGCAGATGATATATTTGCTATTGTTCCTGATAAACATTTAGATGATGCTTTAAAACTTTTAAATTTACAAGATAAGGCTATAAAATTCACATTAGAAACTGAAAGTGATGGCTATCTCCCTTTCCTGGATTTAAAAATAATAAAAAAAAAAAAAAAAAAAAAAAAAAAGACAATAAATTGAATTTTGGAATATACAGAAAGCAAACCCACACTGATAATTATATAAAAAATAATGGCTTTAACCCTTTTTCACTTAAATTTGCTGTTTTTAATAGGTTAATTAATTTACCCCCTTAATAAAGATGAGTTCTATAAGGAATACAAACACATTATCAACACTGCTTTAATTAATGGTTTTAATACTGATTTTATAAATAAAAAAATTTAAAAGTTTAAATATAAAAAAGCTATTAAAGATATTTCTACACTTAAGAAAATAAAGATACTGATAATTATATAAAAAATAATGGCTTTAACCCTTTTTCACTTAAATTTGCTGTTTTTAATAGTTTAATTTATAGGTTAATTAATTTACCCCCTTAATAAAGATGAATTCTATAAAGAATACAAACACATTATCAACACTGCTTTAATTAATGGTTTTAATACTGATTTTATAAATAAAAAAATTGAGAAGTTTAAATATCAAAAAGCTATTAAAGATATTTCTACACTTAAGAAAATAAAGATAATTACATTTTTAAAAAATTTACTTATCATCCTTGGGCAAATAAAAAATTCACAAATATTTTCATAGAGCATGGTATAATATTGGTACCTCAAAATAAATACAGTATAAAAAATGTATTAGGCTTTTCTAAAAAGGATGAAATTTCAAAAAATAAAAAAATCTGGCATTTATCAATTAAATGGTTTAAATTGTGACCTTGTTGATCTTGGTAAGACTAAACGTCAGTATTGGAAACCAGAATAAAAGAACACTTTAGGAATATTAAGTACAAACAAATTAATAAATCAGCTGTGGCAGAACATTTTTGGAAATTTAATCATGAAATAAATCAAGATGTTAAATTATTAAACCACTTAAATGGACCCATAGATTTAATGGTTTGGGAGAAAATATTTATATTAAAGTATAAAAATCATGCAATGAATTTTGATATACCTCCAATTGACTCTCACCAAATTTGTTTTGATTCCAGTAGTTAGCAATGCATTAGTACACAATCCACCTGTCGCCCTCCGTGGTGTAATGGTTACCATGCTGACTTCATATACCCAAGGTCGCGGGTTAAACCCGGCAGAGGACGATGGAATTTTTCGGGTGTAAAAATCCTTAGCATGGCTTCCTTCGGAAGGGAAGTAAAGCTGTTGGTCCTGTGTCGTAGATTTACGGCACGTAAAAGAACCTCAAGCCTGATAGAGAAGCCTCTGAGCAAAATTAAGCGGTCTTTCACGCCCAGTATAGAATGGGACGCTGAGAACCACAGCAGTTAAAGAGCGTCCATAAATAACACGCCATTTTTTTTTTTTTACAATCCACCTAGTAGCAGTAACCATAACAGTGTAAATAAACATCAAAAACCAGACGAAAACTGAGACCAAAAAGAAATTTATGTTGAGAATGCAATAGGTTTATTGCGAAACTAATCCAAGGATTCCAAAAGATAAGTAAAGATTTGTTGCAACTATTAATTGTTAAATTAATCATTACTGAAACTACTTTCTTTTTTATGTAAATCAAGTTTATTTCAACCAAACTTACATATAATTCACAAAATTGCAATCACCAGTGCTATTGTGCATTTCATTAATGCAAAATTATATCTCCCAATTTACTCTCGTCAACTCCAACAAAATATATTCACTTTCTCGCACGAATACTGTTGAATCACTTCCAGATTCTCTCTTTACATTGGTGGAAGACAAATATATTTCACTTCAAATACTTTCACGTTATCCAATTAATGTGTAAAATCAACTAAATATGTCGTTTCCTAGGATCCCTGTATTGACCACGATTGACCTCACTCGACCTCAAGTGCCTCTTTTCTGGTTTCTGGCTAGCCTATTTCATATATTTCTGGTTCTGCAACTATGAAATACATATCATGAAACTTGTTTAATATAAACAAAATCGCAGAGACTAAACCAAACACTTCTCTAATGAAAACTCACAGAATACTTAATTTGCCTCCAGTGATTTAGATTTCGGTATGAAATAAAATATGAATAATAAATCTATGTAAAATGGAGTACAAAATCATAAAATGTAGACGACACAGTGTGGGATATAAATATTAGCTAGTACTTAATAAAGTCTGTCCACCCAATTCAATGTTAAAGTGGGTGTTTGTATAAACATCCACTAATAGCTCAATTAAAACATAGATTGGTAAACCTACCATTAAGCCAGATGGAATACAAATAAGAACTTAATAGGATCTCAGAAGTTGCACAAAAGAATGGCTATAAAAGAACATTTGTGGTAAAGAAGGTTAATAAATTTAGAAACAGAAGAAAGTAAAAGAAATTAGCACTCTAAAAAGAATAAAATCAGAAACCAGTTTCTTAAATTCACTTACCACCCTTTGGCATACAAAATATTTCAAAAGATTTTAAAAAAATGGAACATCAACTTAGCCCCAGTTAATAAGCACAGTTTAAGAAACCACCTCCATACAAACAAGAAAGATAAAATCTCCCCATTGAAACAATCAGGGATATATGCAATCAGCTGCAAGGAATGTGAAAACAAAAGGAAACGTCTTACATTTTAAAGTATAAACAGATAGATAAGTCAGCTGTAGCACAACAAAGTCATAAACTTTGATATACCATAAACAAACACCTCATCTACCCAGAAGAGAGACCTCTACAGGCCACTACCACAAGTTCATCAGTAAATCTCTGCTGAAGATGCTGGCAATGTCTGAAGTAAATGACTCATTTCAACTAGTGAAGCTTGAGTGTGATACTGTGTTTTTACTGCCCAGCTGTTTCCTCTATTAACCATGTGCTACCTTTCACTGCATCCATACCTAGTGACACTTATATTAATGGAATTATTTTCTTTCATGTTCTGCTACTTGCTACATAAAATACCAAATAGCTTTACCTTATTGTCACATAAGTACAAAGAAGTATTAATGGGCTTGAAAGGTTCGAAGTCGATGTTCACCTTCTTCTCTTTTCCTTCATCTGTAACTATGGTTCCACAGTAAATTACTAGTCCATTTGGGGGCACTGTGAACAGACATAATGTGTAACAATTTGCTAATCTTTTTCATCTCAGATTTACATACATATGCAAATGTAAACTCTAAATATTTATTTACTCCACTAATCAGTGAATTGGCTTCAGTCCAAGTTTTTTCAGTACAATTTAAAACTAGAGCATTTACAGAAACATTCACATACTTTCATACTTTCTCTATCACTTAATACTTTCTCTACTGTATATAGTAAGCAAAAATTTAATACAGAGATTTCAAAAGAAATAATTTTTTAAGACTCTCAATATATAAAAAAAATTAATACATTTTAAATGATTACCCAATCAAAGATAAGGAACAGCAAGTTATTGTCACAATGCTCCCTCACGGCTGGCTTAATATTGTGAGGGAGATCCTTCTTTTTAAAAAGAAATGCATTCATGTGTGTGTGAGACAGAGAGAGAGAACATGCCTGACAATTTGCAGGATAAGCACAGCTAGGAAGTCTGCACTGTCCGCCATTCCGTCATACAGGTTGCAACCAACCACCTCCCCACATCAAAAAACACAGGGGGAGAGTTAAACAAACCTGTTGCCAAGTCAACAGTGTTGTTTCCAGAGAACAAAAATGACTCATGAGACATTGTAAATGCACACCTATTTACATAATTATGTACATCATACAAATTGTTGCATATATACAGACTGAGTTACTGATTTGCTTTTTTACATATGTACATTACGCAAACACCCAAGCAATTATAATGCAGATTGTAATATTGACTGATTGAATGTTAAATAATATCAAAATAATAACATTAATTTCTTAAGTATCTTAAGACTCTTACTAGATAAAAACCAAAGCAGGAATGAAACTAACTCTTTACTCATCTGCAGCTGTATTACTGAAAACAATACTGTACTTCTGAAACCTTTCAAATAAAAACTCATTTATGTTGCGACAAATAAGAATTATAATGCGAAAAAGTTTGTTCCACTTGAAACGAAGTGACTGGGGCATGTTTGAAATATTTTATCGCTTCCGTATCAGTATCACCAAGCTAATAACATTTGTTGGGATCTAAAAGTGCAGCTCGTATACATCACACTAAACCCTGCTTTTCATTTTCATATAGGATGCTCGTGGATTAGTGGATCCATCTGACAGTTCTTCTACATGCTGCACAGATTCAGTTCAGCTCCATAACAGTGTGATATGTAGTTGTGGGTAGCTTTTTGAACAAATTTGCAATCAAGCTGTTCTGCTACTAGACGTTTTACAGCTTGTATACTAAAACTGTCATTGGTTTCAAGGACAGTGAAAAAGTACAGTGCTAGAATCCTCACTATGGTTGTAAAACAAATTAATTTTGCTCACATTTAAGCATAACAAAAATGTTATTCGATTGCCTTCCTTCCTACCAACGTGGTTGTGTGTTATGCAGTGATATCCGTTTTGCAGTAATGACCTTTGCTCGTGCATGGTTTTGCCAACACTGGCTGCTCTTACTCTGCATAAGGAACGGTACGAACTTCCTAGCTCTGATAATAAAGAAATAAAATATCTTAAATATATGGTTTTTAGTCAATTTTTGAGAAAATCAAAATTTTAAAAAAGTTACCATGTAAAGGTAGCTTGAGATGGGGAATTTTCTTGAAAATCTTAGTATCACATCCTTAGGAGATGCTCAATTAAAATATCAAGTCTTAAATCGCTTCTCACTTTTTAGTTCTGCAGTTGACAGACATATACAGACAAAAATGTATGCTTTTATTAATGGGATCTCAAAACATGTATTTCCAGATCAGAAAACTGTTACAAATGATTTAGAATAATACCAAATTAACAATAAACACTTCTAGAAAATATGAAGAAAACACAATGTACCACAGATATAAACATACACCCATTGTATCCTAAGACTGAATGCCATTTAAATTTTAAAAGCATGCAATTCTATTATTGTTCAGAGAACCCAAACAAACAAGTTGTAAAACATTTAAAAAAAACCCATATTCTGCCATTACCATGTGTACATATAAGAAACATCTTAAAACAAACTTGCTTAAAACAAATTCCAATATACACTCTTATAAAACTAGAAATAGTCACAACCACAGCTTGGTGGCACGTAATACCACATTATCTGTAGACTGTCTTACTGTAACAATTTAAAACTATTTAGTTCTATGCCACAAACAATTAAGACCATAAAAAATCTACATTTACTTATATGCTAATAAATCTGTTATTGGATCACTGTCTTTATAATACAAATTTTTCTTAAGCAGATAGCAAGAGTATTTTAATCATAAGCTGACAAAACTTTTATTGCATGTGGATTATTATTTCTGCAAATATAGATATGCTCGACCATACCTAAATTTAGTAATTATGAGCTGTGATAGCTGCACATTTATGGACCTCATTAAAAAGCACATTTCCACTACTCAAGGCACATTCCCACAAATTCATTTCAACAATTGTACAATAAACAACTGCGTTTGAAATAAAGCATCCTCTGCTTCTATTATTATAATAATAATAATACACTAATTGTATTATTACTATGCAATGGTTAAACCACTTGGTATTTTGTTATTCTGTCATTAGAGCTGCTTTGTAGTTGCTGGTCTGTTATAAACATTTAGGTCCCTAAGCCACAAAGTATAGTTGAGGGATCTGTGAAGCTAAAATTCCAATAAGTCAAAACTTAGGCATTCTGGCGACTTTTCACATCTGAACCAGTTCATGTTTTCAACACTTTCTGCAGCATATATAGTCGAGATTAGAATAAAAGCAATACTTTCATATCTGTGCATATACCACAACCCTGTCAGCTGTTTCACTTGCTGACTCAGGTAAACATACAATATCATAAAACAAAAACATCTGATGTGTTTCATTCACAAATTTCTCTAACTCTTCCACATTCAAACTATTCTTTAAAAAGATTTTATCTACCCCATGCTAATTAAGGTAAACATTATCAGAAATGGTCTTATTACTTAGTTCCTTATAAGTAGAAGGGAAATAAGGGAATTAGGCTAAAGTGATAGTCAAATCTTTTAAAAGCTGGTTGCTATGTGAAACAATTGAGGATCAGTTCATTTTGCATGGTCCTGTCTGAGAAAAGTTAGTTTAAAATTGAAACAAATAAGAAATATCTCAAAAGCAGTCAACTCTACAAGAAAAACATGTGTGACACAAATCATGTGTTTTAAAGAGATCTACATTGTTTGTGCAGTAAGTTTTTGTTTACCTCTTACGGTTTAACAGTTATGCAAAATTCTGCACAACAAAACCAGAGTAAACATCTCTTCAAAGGATATTCCCAGAAAATTCAAGATATACATTTTATTTGCCATGTAAATATCTTTAATATACAGTATTTTAATCAATATCGTTAGAGCCATTTTTGAGAAAATCAAGATGTTCCAAATAAAGGGTACTTGGGTGTGGGAGGATTTAATTGAAAATCATGTCGCATTCTTGGAAGATACTGAACACTTAAATACTAAGTTTGGTATTTTACGGACTTTTCATTTTTGAGATGTGCTGCCCCCTTCCATGCGCATGCACGAGCTTGCACACAGAACTTTTTCTAAAAATGATTTTTTTCAAACTAAGGGGACCTCAAAATATACATTTTGGATGAAATCTCGGTCTTTAGTTTTTGGATGGAATACAAACATATGCACTAGAGAACATAAAAATGTATACATGTTTTAAACGTAGACAAGGTTAAGCATAGTCATATAAAACTTGACAAACTCCACCTGTATCATGTCTGCCACTGTGGTCTCATGAGCAGGGATGCATTCTCTTATTTAACATCTACATGTCAGCTGCAATTAAATGCAACATGGTTATACACTATATTTTGTTTTCTGGCAATTTACTTCCTGATTACAAGATGCATCACCTACCTAACACACGATCACTTAGTGGGCAGCTAACAGAATAAAACATTTGTCTTGTATTGTTGCATCATTGTCTCCATGTTGATTTATCAACAACCATTACTGTTTGTTATTCTCCCTAGTTACAAACAAAACACTGACTTTCTTTATAACCTCTATGTGGATATTATAGATGGTCATGCACATCTTCATTTGTTTCTTTTAATTCCTGCCTACTTAACCTATTTCACCTCCTAACCAACATACAGAACATTAAATAACACATTTTCAATGACGCATAAGAAAATATGACAAATTTGCATTAATTAACAACTGATAGTAAACATAGCTTAACAATTGGTAGACTGCTTCAATACCAATATCAAATATGCTTCAGGAAGCAGAATAGACTGTTCTTAAAGATCTATGTTTTGTAATCTATGTTTTTACTCTTAATTGATTAGTTATTTCACTGTGCATTCCCATTAATGTTCTAAAAGATTTGCAGTCTAAAATCCAATTTACTACAATAAATGATTGAAATGAAATGGTGTTTTATTTATGGACACTCTTCAACAACTATGGTTCTTAGCGTCCCATTCTATCCTGGGCATGAAGGACCGCTTACGTTTGCTCAGAGGCCTCTTTTATCAGGCTTGAGGTTCTTTTACGTGCCGTAAATTAAGACACGGGACCAATGGCTTTACTTCCCCTCTGAAGAAAGCCATGCTAAGGATTTTTATGCCCAAGAAAATCCATTGTGCTCCGCTGGGTTTCAACCCGCAACCTTGAATATATGAAGTTAGATGGTAACCATTACACCATGGAACTTGTCTATTAACAAAGGTTTCATTGCAGGGAAATTGGAAAGTGCAGACTATAACTTCCCTAACCCAAAATGTGTGTGATGTATACAGAATACAAGACAATGTTTAATGTTGAGATCTGGAGTCCCAAGCTTTGAAAACTTCACTACATTCTTATACAAGAGATTGTGTGTGCTATAAAATGTTTTCAAACAGGTCCATGCTCAAGTTCAAAACATTAGCTGTATAACTGTCAGGTATAGTCTTCTGCGAGGTTTGTGCCCATTCTCAGTCGCTTCACGCCTAAACCAATCAGATGCTAGCTTCACTCTGACATTATAAATACACAGATCCAGACTTCCGAGTCATCAGTTTACCCTGAAGACGAAGATGATGTACATCTTTGAATCAATGGGGTCAATCCTTGTACTTACTTACCTGGTAGCAGTCCGCACACATACAGTCAGGAAAGCATCAGCTCGTACTTTAAATAAAGAGTTATTGCCTTCTCTACCTATGAATACCTTGGACACAAAAAACGAGTCATCCTCTGATCCCATGTGCTTCGTGTATCTTCGTAAAAGCTGTGTTCACAATGCACATAAAAGAAATGTACAATGATTAACATACAAGTCATGTTATGCTGGCCGAGAGGTTAACAAGGCCTTGCTTCCACTCAAAGAGTTCCTAGTATCAAATCTCATAATGCTTGTCTTTTTTTTTTGTTGTTTGTTAATTTAATGACTGGTTAAGAACATAATATTGCATTAATATAACTTTGGCATTTAAAATTATGGACCTGTCTTTGCACACATTAAAATAATTCTAATACTTGTCTTAAATAACTACTACAAATATTTACAAAACAAACTACCTATTATCTTCAAAAACTAAAACACAAAAAGTTGGATGTGTTCCATTCACATGACTTTCTCTACATTTCTGCTACAAATTATTGTGAAAAAGATTATGCTTCTATTTACTTCATGCTAAACGAGAAAAAATATGTGTACCATTCACATGACTTTCTCCATATCCCTGCAACAAATAATTCTTAAAAAGCTTATACTTCTATTTACTTTATGCTAATCAGAAAAAAATAGCAGAAATAGTCTAATTACTCGCTTCCTTGTCAGTAGAAGCGAAATAAGGGACAACTGTAGGTTAAACTGAAAAGCTGGTTGCTATGTCAATGAAGATCCTTTGTCTATATGGATAGGAGTTAACAAGTTCCTGTATGAGAAAAGTATACGTTTTTCATAGCAGAAACCAAAAATAAGGAATGTCACCAAAACGACAAACTCCATGAAAAAATGTATATAACATAAATTGTGTGTTTTAATGTGCTCTACATTTTTTGCGTAGTAAGTTTTTGTCCATCTCTTACGGTTTAGCAGTTATTCAAAATTTAGTAAAATTCATCCAGAATAAACTACTCTTCAGAGGCTATTCCCTGAAAATTCAAGATATACATTTTATTTGTCAGGTAAATATGTTTAATATACAACATTTTAATCAAAATCGTTTGAGCCATTTTTGAGAAAATCAAAATTTACGAAACAAGTTCCACGTAAAGGGTAGTTGGGGGTGGGGGTATTTTTCTCAAAATCTTCGTGTCGCATCCCTGGAAGATACTAAACTTAAATACCAAGTTTGGTATTTTACCAACTTTTCGTTTTTGAGTTATCATGTTCACAGACACACGGACCTTTTTGTGAAAATGCTTTTTTTGGATATTGGGGACCCTAAAACATGTATTTCCGGTGAAATCTCAGTATCGCATTTTTTGTGGAGTGCAATACTTTCTCTATACACTATGTACATGGTGTGTATGGAGAAAGTAAAAATTAGCAGAAATAGTCTTATTACTTGCTTCCTTGTAGGTAAAAGCGAAATAGGGAGTACCATAGGTTAAAGTGATAGTCAAAAGCTGGTTGCTGCGTCACTGAAGTTCCTTTGTTTGAATGGACAGGAGTTGACGAAGTCTGTATGGGAAAAGTTATAAAGTATAAGTTTTTTAAAGGTGAAATCAAAAACCAGGAATATCTTAAAAACAACGAACTCAACGAAAAAATTATATATAAAACATAAATTGTGTGTTTTAACGAGCTCTACATTTTTTGTGTGCTTAAGTTTTTGTCCATCTCTTACGGTTTAGCTGTTATGCAAAATTCCATAAAATTTATCCAGAATAAAGTAGTCTTCAGAGGCTATTATCAGAAAATTCAAGATATACATCTCATTTGTCAGGTAAATATCTTTAATATACAATATTTTAATCAAAATTATTACAACCATTTTTAAGAAAATCAAAAATTTTCGAAAAAAGTTCCATGTAAAGGGTGGTTTGGTGTAGGGGGATCTTTCTCAAAATCTTCATGTCGCATCCATGGAAGATACGAAACTTAAATACCAAGTTTGGTATTTTACCAACTTTTCGTTTTTGAGTTATCGTGTTCATAGACACAGACCTTTTTCTGAAAATGCTTTTTTTTTTGGTTACAGGATACCCTAAAACATATATTTCCGGTGAAATCTCGGTATCAAATTTTTGGGTGGAGTGCAATATCTTCTCTATACACTACGTACATAGTATGTGTAGAGAAAGTAAAAACAAACAATATTGAGTGTATGAACCCTCAGTCCATATAACTGCCCCAATTTTGAGCCATACACAAAATTAAATTCCTGCAATAATGAGGACAGAAGCTACAAGATCCAGTCTTCTTGAATTTGTGCCCATTTAATGGCACGTTCCTGTTGGTTCACTTTACGATTGGTCTGTGAATAGTGTGTCGAGTAAAGAGAAAAATAATAAGAAAGTTCCTACCTCCCAAAAAGAAAATCAAATTTGCCCAAAATTGCATTCCTAAAAATGTTTCAAAACATTGGCTTTCTTAACAATACTTTTACCATTTTATTTTCTCTATGCAAACTAGGTACATAGTGTATAGAGAAGGTATTGTAATGTACCTATAATATTGATACCAAGATTTCACCAGAAATACATGTTTTGGGTCTCCCAGAATCCAGAAAAAGCATTTTTGGAAAAAGGTCCATGTGCGGGTGTGCGTGTGCATGTGTGGACAGCATAGCTCAAAAATGAAAAGACTGTTGAATACCAAACTTGGTATTTAAGTCTGATATCTTTCAAGGATATGACATGAAGATTTTCAAGAAAATCGCCCCCACCTCCATCTACCCGTTACATGGAACTTTTTTAGATTATTTTGATTTCTTGGAAAATGGCTCTAATGATTTTAATTAAAATATTGTATATTACATATATTTACATGAAAAATGAAATGTATATCTTGAATTTTCTGGGAATAGCCTCTGAAGACTACTTTATTCTTGATCAATTTTACAGAATTTTGCATAACTGCTACACTGTAAGAGATGGACAAAAAATGTAGAGCAAGTTAAACCACACAATTTATGTTATATATATTTTTTTCTTGGAGCTGATCATTTTTGAGATATTCCTGTTTTTTTGGTTTCAGTTGAAAAAATTATACTTTTCTCATATGGCAATTTGTCAACTCGTGTCCATACAAACAAAGGAACTTCAGTCACATAGCAACCAGCTTTTGACTATCACTTTAACCTATGCTATTCCCTTATTTCGCTTCTACTTACAAGGAAGCAAGTAATATGACTATTTCTGCTAATTGTTTGTCGAATAGAATGAAGTAAATAAAAGCATAAGCTTTTTAACAATTTGTTGCAGAGATGTAAAGAAAGTCATGTGAATGGAACACATCAGATTTTTTCATATTATACAGATATTCCATTTTTTTTCATTAACAGAGAACTTTTCATGCCCGATACATTTGCGCACCACATGCTTTGGTGTGCAGCATACTGAAGTTCAGTAGCATAAATGCTTAAAGAAGTATTAAATCACCATCATCTTATTAAACTTACTGAATGTAGTGTATGAAATAAATAGCTGCTATGAGATGATTCAACATCATTAAGAGAGGGAAAAAAAAAAGGTGTTTGCTACATGCAAGAAGCGAACCTGTGACCCTCACTAAAGGAGCAACCTACGTTTTGTCACAGTGAACCTGCAAGGAAGGTGGTAGGTTTAGTTAGGTGTAAAATACAAACTGTATCATGTTGATATTGACAGTTTGTTGTTGATCATATGGTTAGATTTGGAACTTGTGACAACTTGCTGCTGCTACACAACTGTATCGTGGATGGTGCCATGAGGGGCTTAGACGAATTTGACCTTCCAGACATGACTCATGGGTGCACATTGTACATCTTGACACTTTTCCAGGTTTGTAATCTCAGAGCAATCCTTAACAACAAGATACTGTAACATATAAAACAAAAACCCTTACTTACCCTTTGTGTACAGCTTCAGCCTATGCTGTACTGATGTAATTGCACCTAATACTGACAGCCTGTTTACTCTAGATTTGATGTTTGAAGCTGTTCCAAATTCATCGGCTAACATTTTACTGACTCGAGATATTTGGTCCTTTGGCGGAATTATGAGCGAGATCATACTTGTACCATTCCTGTGAACAAGGAGAACAGTGTTAGCAATACAACCAGAAATCGTTCCTTGCAAATTCCTTCTGCATAATACAAATATTTTTTTTTTTTCTCAAAGTAACATGTCCAAGCCAATTCACATCTCTGGACATGGTTCATGGCATTATTTACAATTTTCAATACCTATACAATGGGGGCTCATAAAAAATTAAACTTGGAGATGGTGTTAGTCCTCCTCTGCATATTCATCCTTCAGTGTGATACATTTTGTCAATGATGGATGACTTGGTAGAGACCTGGATAGTATTAGCTGTTTAGGAAACATTCTACATCAAAAATCATCTCATAATTCTGCAAATGCTTGCCACGCAATGGTTTCTTCATCATGGGTCCATGTCAGGAGGTTATGGGGGTGAGGCAAAGCTGGGGCGTTGTCATGAAACAAAAAAGAACCCCTTGGACAGCTTCATATTAACAGCCTCCCATAACCTCATCAGCAGATTTTGGTATTATGCTCCTGTGATGGTTTGCCCCTTACGAGCATAATCTACAAGGACCACATCATGACAACCCCAAAAAACACAGTATCAGCTTGCCCAATGATGGTTGCATCTTCACTTTCTTCGGTAGTGGTGATGAAATCTGAGTGTCTCTCTCTCTCTCGGTCTTGCATGTATGCTCCTAGAGCCCTTTGTGTCTCACAAACTAGGCTTTAATCAAGTCCAATGATACCAATATCTCCTCTCTTAAATCCCCTGGTTCTAAATAAGGAGCCTCCCATAGCTGTCAAAAGAAAATGCCTCGCATTCACATATAATGTGCTGGGAGGTATCAAACTCTGATAAACCTCATTATGCACAAGTGTCTTCTGGGAGTGAAAAAAAATGAAATGACCTGTTATTTATGGACGCTCTTTAACTGCTTTGGTTCTCAGCGTCCCATTCTATATTGGGCGTGAAAGATCGCTTAATTTTGCTCAGAGGCCTCTCTTATCAGGCTTGAGGTTCTTTTACGTGCCGTAAATCTACGACACGGGACCCACAGCTTTACTTCCCTTCTGAAGGAAGCCATGCTAAGGATTTTTACGCCCGAAAAAATCCATTGTCCAACGCCGGGTTTGAACCCGCGACCTTGGGTATATGAAGTTAGCATGGTAACCATTACACCACAGAGGGCAACTTCTGGGTGTGAGATAGCCACTCTGAGCCTGTTTTTAGTTAGCTTCAAAAGAGGTGGGTTATCCCATACTTGATATTTCTGGGGGACACACCACAAGATACCCACATGACCCAGAGCCCATACATGAGTAACCTGTTTCAAGGATGGCAAATCCACATTTTGGTCTTTATTCCTTTGTAAATCCAGATTTTAGTGTATATTATTCGGCCGTTAGGTCGCTCATGTAGTTGTTTACAAGTTATTCGTTGTTTTCGTCTCTAATACTGTGAGATTACTATTGGTTACAGAGACAATATGGCTACATGACAGGCTTCGAGATTTTGTCGAGGTTAGGCTACGTTAGGTTAGGTGTATATAAATTAACTGGAATGAAATAAGGGTAAAAATGGACTTTCTGAAAATTGATTCTGCTTTCATTGTGAAATGCAGTCTTCCGTTGTTCTGTCTGCTTGTGTGGGGCAGCCATGTTGGTCAATCAACCAATGGCAGAGTCTAATCTAAAACTCGACCAGAATCTGCACTGTCACTATTAGGAAAGATGACTCGCAGATTTTGTGAAAAAAAATAGGTTGGCAGTATGGTTTGTGTGTTCATAAAAACTACAAAATGGAGTGTATTGTTTACATTTTGGGACAAGTGTTATATATAAGAAACAAGCTCAATTAGGAAGGGTGGTTGGGTCACAGCAACTCAAAGTGATCACATCTATTGCAAGACACAGTTCCATAAGCATTTTTATTGGTCAGGTTAGTATTTTCAATGTGGACGTCCTGCAGAACCTTTACCCACATTTCTACTACTTGCTTTGTCTCAGGTTCATAGTGATGCTCCCAGGCAGCTAAAAAAGTAATCTGCAACATTTCCAGTGTTGCCTCAGTTAAGTGGACTTTTTGAATGGAGCCCAGCAGGGATTACACATCACTTGCGATTCCCACCAGTTTCTTCTTGATACATTGTTGACATATACCTTCTCCAACTAGCATGAGTTGCTGCAGCTTTGCAGAAAATAAACTACCACATGATCAAAGGTGTGTAGCATTTTGTTTTGACTCCTCAAGTGGCATGTTGCAGTACTGTGGAGGGGATTTCGCATTCACATTTCTAATGTGGCAACCGTAGTCATCAGCTATTAAGCCACTTAGGTTGGCAGCAAGCTCTTAGTTCACCCCAATAATCGCTACACAATTCTTGCTTGTTCAGCACCTGGAGGTTATCATTTGTCCTGCTAGCATTTAATTGTGTTAATTTTTTTTAGCACCTTAATTGAGCATGAAGTAATAGATGCGTTGAGGAAGATGAGGAGATTAACTGCAGAATGAGATTGGGGTGAGTTTCTGCTGAGATCTTTTAATTTATTTCCTTTAAAATATATAAATGTGAATGTAACGAACCAAAACAAATTTCACAATAATTGCTTTCATTGGCTTACTTAATTAAGCCAATCTACGTAGAATTCTTTGATATTATTTCTTCAAGTTTGATTAAAATGATATTCCCTTAGCATGTGTTATAATGGCGTATGTGGTACAATATTCGCCGATTAGCATTTACTTACTTTTGGTTTTCTTACATTTAACTATATCTGCACCTTCTGTTACCAGAAGTATACAATATATTTAAGAATATCGAGGTTTACAACACTCGTCTATTCGAATTATACAACGCTACCTTTTATGCTTTTGAGAGTGGAAACTTTTTCAAACAATGTTTGTTTGGTAGCTAGTACAACACAATGTCATCTATATACATAAGATTATCTTTTGATATTTCATGTGCATTAATACCAATGCAATTAAGCCAGAAAGCATGGTTGTATTATACAATCTACTGCCACAATACAAATACTTTACAATGACATAAAATTTAGAATATATAAACTATTCAGTGCAGTAATGAAATGTAAAATAAATAGGGATATTAGTTCATAAGAATCCTTGATGAGCTGGTAGAGCTGCTTCTTGCTGAAATAAACATGCATTGAAGCAAAGAACACCACCTTCTAGGATATATACACACATTTCTAGTCCGTATTTTATACTTAACATCAACTTTAGGGTTATCCCTGTCACAAACTCTTTCCACTGTGCAAGAGATCAGTCGTCGGGAAAGTGGTGCCAGCAAAGGTGCACTAAAATACGTATCTTACAATAAACTACAGAAATTGCACTGGTCTAAGCTTATCAGCAGGAATCCTTGTGATGTTATCACTAAATTTCTGAAGATCTCTGCTGCTGCTTTAACTTATACTGCCTGTTTGGGAGCTCATTCTCAGCATTTATTTGAGGTGAGGGCTCCACTGCACCTTTCCCGGCAACTCTCAGATCTCTCGTACAGTGGAGAGAGGCCGCTAGAGGGGTTATCTTATAATTTAATGACCACATATGAACAAAAACTGTCACAAAAATATAAAGCATTCCCTAACCATGGTACAAAAATAAGATAAAACAATTTACATGAGAGTTCACTTTATAATTTACCTAGTGCAGCACTCCACTGAAGTGGGGCCATGATAATAATCAAAAGACTCATAGATAAGCTCTGGTCTATCACAGTACTGTATACCATATACAATAGTGGTGCATCCAAGTGAAGAGAGACCATGATCATAATCAAGGATAGACTCACAGATAAGCTCTGGTCTATCATAGTACTATACACCATTTACTAGAGGTCACTAGTGGTACACCCCAGAGAAGAGGGACCATGATCATGATGAAGGCTAGACACACAGATAAGCTCTGGTCTACCATAGTACTGTATACCATTTACTAGAGGTCACTAGTGGTGTAGCACAGTGAAGAGGGACCATGATCAAGGATAGACACACGGATAAGCTCTGGTCTATCATAGCACTGTATTCCATTTACTAGAGGTCACTAGTGGTACAGCCCAGTGAAGAGGGACCATGATCATGATCAAGGATAGACACACAGATAAACTCTGGTCTATCATAGTACTGTATTCCATTTACTAGAGGTCACTAGTGTTACAGCCCAGTGAAGAGGGACCATGATCAAGGATAGACACACAGATAAGCTCTGGTCTATCATAGTACTGTATTCCATTTACCAGAGGTCACTAGTGGTACAGCCAAGTGAAGAGGGACCTTGATCATGATCAAGGATAGACACACAGATAAACTCTGGTCTATCATAGTACTGTATTCCATTTACTAGAGGTCACTAGTGTTACAGCCCAGTGAAGAGGGACCATGATCAAGGATAGACACACAGATAAGCTCTGGTCTATCATAGTACTGTATACCATTTACTCGAGGTCACTAGTGGTGTAGCACAGTGAAGAGGGACCATGATCATGATCAAGGATAGACACACAGATAAGCTCTGGTCTATCATAGTACTGTATTCCATTTACTAGAGGTCACTAGTGTTACAGCCCAGTGAAGAGGGACCATGATCATGATGAACAATAAGACACACGGAGTAGTAAATAGTGTTACCTTTTGAGTGTGTATATCTCGGGACAGGTCAGGTATGCTAAAACGTGTACATGAACAGTTGAACGATGAAATGTACAGCGATATCCTAGAGCATGTTTGTTCCTGTCCCCAAGAGGATTGTCCTCTGCTGGCTTTGAACCCGCAACCTTGGGTATATGCAGCTAGCATGGTAACCACTACACCACAGAGGGTGACAAACAAGTTGAGGTTATGTTAGCCGAAATAATAGAACTTTTATGTTTAGTGAAGTACAGGACCCAATGTTGAAAGGCACAGATGGGGTAACTAGTGAGAAATGAGGAAAAGTAGTTCAACATACCAGAAGTGTGATAGGAAATGCATGGAAAGGAGGCATTTTAGAGGAAGCAGTGGAACGTACGATTATAAACTTACCTAACATCAATGATTGCAATGAATATGATGAAATTATCAGTAAAGGAGAACTTTAATAAGCTGCTGCAAGTAAATATGGCAACAGCGTACTGAGACAGCAGGAATGTCAATCACAAGGTAATTTCTCAGAAATAGTACATACAGTGAGGTCATATCACTTGTCGAATGTGTAGACAAGTAGAGCAATCAACTTCACAGTTTTTGTTGTTGTAGTTTAAAGTCCTTTAATCTGGTTGGTCATATCAAATGATGAATGAAATTGGTGTAATGATACTCAAATGATCTCGGGGTCTATGGAGCTTAAAGTTAGTCTACATTCGTCTTCTCAGGATAAGGGAAAACCCTGAAAAAAACTTATCCGGATAACTCACAGTAAGCGAGATTCGAACTCACGACATTTTGGATGTGAGGCAGACACGCTACCACCACACTACCCAGGCGGGCATATTTTGTTTGATTGCCTGACTCTGCAAAGGAGGGATATCCTTTTTGCAGTATAGGAATGTTTAGGATTCAATCCTGGTCAAGCATCGAAGCTCGTCAATGACACAGAGTTTGGAATTCAATGCTAGGATGATCTCAATGAATTGTCGCTCTCCATTACCATGGTTCATATACTCAAGCTCGCGGGTTCAAACCTAGCAGAGGACAATGGATTTTTCCTGGTGTGAAAATTCTCAGCATGGCTTCTTTCAGCGCAGAAGTACAGCCATTGGTCCTGTGTCTTAGATTTACTACACATAAAAGAACCTCAAGCCTTGAAAAAGAGGCCTCTGAGTAAAATTAAACTGCCTTTCATGCCCAGTATAGAATGGGATGCTGAGAAGAACACAGCAATTGAAGAACATTTATAAATAAAACGCAATTTTATTTCTCTCAATGGGGTTACCTAATTAAGTCTTTTAAAATATAAATGACGTTCTTTAACTACTGTGGTTCTCAGCATCCCATTCTAATTTGGGCATGAAAGACTGCTTCATTTTGCTCAGAGACCTCTCTATCAGGCTCGAGGTTCTTTTACGTGCCATAAATCTACAACATGGGACAAACAGCTTTACTTCCCTTCCGAAGGAAACCATGCTATGGATTTTTACCCCCGAAAATATTCATTGTCCTCTGCCAGGTTTGAACCCGCGACCTTGGGAATATGAGGTTAGCATGGTAACCATTACACCATGGATGGTGGCTTTAAATCTTTTAGGTTGTGTGGAGGCATGGGAAGCCTTCAGATACTGCCCCCATTATCTAATCTACACTAGACGCTAACATTAAACCATCACATTAAAATTATTAATATAATTAATACCTTTTATTCACTTAATACCTTAAAGTGTTTTTGGTTGTTTTTTTTTTTAGTTTAATGTCCTTTAACCTGGTTCATCATTTCAGACGATGAATGAAATTGGTTAAATAATCCTGATATATGGTGGACTTTGAGACAGTGATGTGTTTTAACAATTAAAATTTAGTTGAGTCGATTTTGTAACACTACATCACTTGGTTAAATAATACTCAAATGATGTCGGGGTTCATGGAGCTTAAAGTTACTCAACATTCGTCTTCTCAGTTTAAGAGTAAATCCTGAAAGAAAACTTATCCAGGTAACTCCACCTAAGCAAGACTAATATTAGCTTTATTTTTCTCAATCCTATAAAATTTATTTAATGTAATAAATTACTATGTACACTTCAATAAAAGTACTTCCCTTTCAGCAATTAAAACTTCAGTTTGATAATAACAGAAAGTTATTAGATAAAATTCAATAACTAAATAGTAAAATAACACCTGGAAGAATTAAAAAGGTAATGCAATACACACACAAACAAACAAACAAACAAACAAAAACAACAACAACAAACAAACAAACTCAGTTCACATTCATTTTCAGATTGCATGAAATCATGACATTATTGATTTCATTATTTATACATGCTGGTTACACCACTTGGCATTACTTTAATACACGATCTGGATTTGGTACTATTGTTATTTTGTCATTAGAGCTGCTTTGTACTTAGTGGTATATTAAAAAATGTTAGGGCCTTAAGCCACAAACATGGCCAAGTGATCTGTGAAACTGAAACCCCAATGAGCCAAACAAGATGCCAAAACCTCAGCAATCTGAACAACTTGACGTTTTCAACACCTTCGTTATGCCATTTTCATCTTTTAACTCTTTCCAGTGGGAAAGTCTGTATACTTTCTACATCATAGCCATAGAGGAAGGATTATTGGAGCATTTCAGGACCTTATATTTACACTACAAAGGGCTAAATTAGCTCCAAATTTAATTCCCCTAGCCAGTGTTTATGTTTGTTGAAATATGGCATCGGCTAGCATAGAGGAAATATGAGCTGCATTTCACAGTATATTTATTATAAGAAAGTGAGTGATTTTGAATTTTCAGACCTTGTTGAAAGAATTTCTGACATTGATGTAAGAGAGGAAGATATATATTCTAGCTTCAGTGAAGAAAAAGCTTCTGATAACAACAGCCCCCGTACACATAATCAGTGTACTTGTCAAAATGGATTTACGGAAGTGTAACCAGATGACAAATACAATGTGAATCAACCATTCAGATATGCAACACAAGTGCTAAACTGGACAGTAATCTACGTTATATCTGTATTATGTTGCTTTATGACATTTTCATTAATAATGGTATCATGCTTATATGTTTTTGAGGACTTTTTTCCCTTCAGTTTTCAACCATCAGGTTACACAAATTCATCTTTTTGTATTTTAAAAAATAAAACATTAGAACAAAACAGGTTCCTGTTTAGGTAAAGAAATATCTGTACTTTCATTTAATTAGCCTGAAGGGTTCTGTATGCCTAATTATTGATTTAGGGATTTTTCATTTTATTTTTCTTTAGTTTTTAATTTTTTAAAATATTGAGACTTCTCATCCATATAATGCATATTATGCAGTAGACAAAAGAGTTTACTAAAAGTGAAAAAATATTCAGCTCTCTACATAATTTGGTACTCAGTTTATTACTAATAATTTAAAACACTGCATTCTGCTTTAAAATTGTTTGGAACTTTTCAGACAGCATTTTGCTATTCGGGTTGGGCACTAAAAGGGTTAAATATGGTACTTCTTAGAGAGTGTATTTTTGTGTTTGCATGATGCAACTATTGTATATCTTTACTCTGATTTCTTTTAAATTCACACTCAAAATATTTTAACGTCTGATCAAATCCTCTAATACCATTGGCCAAATCGGCTCATTCCTTAGGCAGAAAATTAACCACAAAGATTATACCTTCTGGAGCATTTGAATTCTTGGATTTACCTTGTAAGACAGTTTTCTAACTCCTAGAAATTTGTAAAAACTGTAAACATTAATTCCTCAAGTACCAATTCCTTCCAAAACATAATTCAAATGGACTATGCTTCTAAATTAATGGTAATGTAGTTACAAGTAGACTTTCTCCTGATTGGGAGAATCCTGAATATGAATGAATTTTATTTACCCAAAATTTTGATGATAAAAATATCTATAATTTATTAACAGCTGTTCTTAAGAGATTGTTATTTTGGATCCTAACACCTTGGTTACTGTGTATAAAGGATCCTGCTAACATTTCAACTTGGGTATTTATATTTATCTTTCCCTTTGTAACAATATTCCTTTCTTCGTTTCCTTACTTTCTTTATTACCTCTGTCAAATTCTTCATTTGCCTTATTCACTTTCCTCCACCACTTCTCTCTTACCATCCCTATGCATTTGCCAAAGTGTTTTAAATATTTTTTGCTACTGGTTCCAAAAAAAAGTAATGCCAAACTGTAGTGTGTAGGTTGTCCCACTTCTTGTTCCAAACTCCCTTTCGCCATCAAAATATGCATACAACTGGAAGACAGTTGGAAAATAAACACAAAACAAAACTGGAATCAAACAAAATTAGATACAATAAGTCATAGAAAATTAGAATATATCACACTATTTTCACAAAATGAAAACCTGTTTACCTTTACCAAGTACATTTTTGACCTGGAAATAATATACAAATTATTATAAATAAGTGATAGCAATTTTTAGTGGGCCTTGCTTTTGAGATATTGATGTATTATTTTAAATGATTTAACTCTTATACCTGTATATGCTGTTGTATAAATGGTCTCACAAATATATTTTTATTAGCTGTAACCTTTCTGTTTTAAAAACACTTTCCAAGGTGTTCCTGTATCACACTGCAGCATTCACCTCAATACTTTATTTTCGTTTTCCTTGCTCTCCCAACACAAGCCCTGAAACCTTCGCTTTAACCTTGGCCATTATCAAAACAGTTCTGCAAGTGGAGCAACTTCAATGAACATAACCATGTCAGCGTTGTTCCAATATGTTTCGTGATACACACAGGGGCATAGTTAAATTATTGAATTTTTTAGGCATTAGTTTATTTTAAAAGTTCACACCTCACATATTTCCTAAAGAGATGTAGATTTCAGCGATATAAGTAGTGTAAAATCATATTCATCTTACCCTCTTGCCATTTCTAAGCTCTTGATGAGCTTTTTGATTTTCCATATCTCGACATTACGGTCTGACGAACTTTCTTCGGAATTGTTGTACGAGGAAGACATTTTAAACTATTTCGTTTAGAATGCTTGGGAATAATTCCCCACCAATGTTTCGAGGTAGATTCCTAAATTCTTCTCTCAACCCGTGGCAAAATGGCGCAGCCAGACACAGCCTGTTCCGCGGGGGCCACTCGGTTGTTTAACACGTTTAGGTATTTACCACTGTAATCCGGAACGTTCCGGATTATTTATAACGCATGTAAAGCACTAAATTGAACAGTTTACATCTGTAATTTAAATATATCTAAATTACTACACATTAACGCGAAAATTGGAAACTTTCTTACACCTGAACCTAAACCAACCATGTGCACTGCCAAAAATTCTTTCGAAACCTCCAACTTGAACGTCACTATCCCCTCACGCTGTTGCAACGTCAGAATGTCGATCCATGAGGTTGTTTCGGTAAACCGTAGAATCTACGGTTTTATGATTGCGGATTTAATCGTAAATTATGCTATTTTATGAAATTACAAAACATTTTGCTTCGTTGTTTTTCATTTTCTTTATCCCCCTTATCCAGCTTTATTTAAAGCTTTAATTTATTACAGTAAAAGCCAGTCTAAACCAAATATCATTCGCTACTGTATGATATTTGTTTTGTTTAGGTTGGTCAACTTGTAAACTGCGCATCCCTCAACCATTGACCTCCTTGTTAATCTGGACAGGATCCTTAATTTGTAACAAATACGGAATGTAGTAATAGACAATACTTTAGATCACATTTCGGCCATCTCTTTCTTTAATATTTCTGGCAACAGCTTTCATTGGTTGCTTAAGCTTTCTGATTTGCAAGTGATTACGGTACTTGATTGTGTTCTTGTGTTTTTTACGAATATGTATTTTGTAAGAAATTGGTGCTATTACCCAAAAAGTAATATAGTGAATTTAACTTATTATTGTCTTTTGGGCCACAGGTGCCATAGATATAAGCAAAATATAATTATTTACAAAACATATGATTCTAAAATTAACATGTTACAAATCCGTGATTTAAAACACAGCAAAAAATAAAAAAAGAAACAACTCAGTAATATTATAGAAGGTTTTCTACATGAGTCAAGAAGTGACAGTTTTAAATAATTAAGATTAAAAAACATACAGCGGAAATATGTTAGCAATTTTTAAACCAATAATCGTATGCTTTATTACTTTCTCTACACGTATTATGCACATAGTCAATAGAGAAGGTATTGTATTGCATCCTAAAATTCGATACTGAGATTTCACGGAAATATAAGTTTTGAGACCCCATGAATAAAACAAAAGTGTTTTAACAAAAATGTCCAGGGTTTGTGTGTGTTTGTGTGTGCGCGCGCGCGCGTGCGTGTGTGTGTATCTGTGGGCAGCATAGCTCAAAAACGAAAAGTCCGTTAAATACCACATTTGCTATATAAGTACATTATCCTCCAAGGATGCGACACGAATATTTTCAAGCAAATCCCCCTACCTCTAACTACACTTTACATGGAACTTTTTTTCGAAAAGTTTGATTTTCACAAAAATGGCTCCAACGATCTTGTATAAATATCGTATATAAATTGTATTTATATGACAAATAAAACGTACATCTTGAATTTTCTGGGAATAGCCTCTGAACACACCTTTATTGTGGATGAATTTTGCATAACCGATTAACCGTAAGAGACAGACAAAAACTTACTCCACAGAAAATATAGAGCTCGTTAAAACACAGTTTATGTGATATATATATATATATATATATATATATATATATATATATTTTTTTTTTTTTTTTTTTTTTTTTGCGTGGAGTTGGTGGTTTTTTGAGACATTCTTTGTTATTGGTTTCAGCTATAAAGTAGTTATAATTTTTCATACGGACATTTGTCAACTCCTGTCCATACAAAGAATTTTGAATCACTTAAACCTGCTTATAACTATCACTTTAGCTTATGGCACTCCCTTATTTCGTTTCTACTTACATGGAAGCGAGTAATAAGACTATTTTTGCTAATTTTTTCTTTTGGATTAGCTTGAAGTAAATAGAAGCATAAGCTTGTTAACAATAATTGCTGCAGAAATGTACAGAAAGTCATGTGAATGGGTCGCATCAGTTTTGTTTTTTGTTTTTGTAGTCTACTTGCAGGAATATCGAAGAGACCATACTGTCTTGTTACGTGTGAATTGTGATTTTATCGAATTTTAAAAAGTTGAATGGTATTCTGTATATATGTAAGAGAGCCTAAAAATTATAAGGATATTTAAGTCAATATCTTCTGTTATCTAATTAATGTTTTACAATGATCTTTCAAAGGTGCTCTAATTAAACTTCTGACTCTTTTCTGCAGTTTAGTTTTTTTCTTTTTTCGTATGAACATTGCTACCCCATATGAGTGAACCATATCTGACTGTACTTTTGAAAGTATGCAAAATACGCGAATCTCACATACTCTTTAGGAACCTAATAAGTTAGACTACTAATGATGTATAAAATCCGAGAGAGCCTTTAACAAATTTTGTGTAAAGGCCCATCCCAAGACAACTTATGATAAAAATCATTCTTAAGAGGTTAACATATTCACAATTCCCATCAGGCTTCTGTGTTGCAAACAACTGAGCATCGGTTGTCACATCGTAAATAAACGATTTGCAGCAAACCATGGTTTACATACAGAAAACGTCTGCTTTACCTAATGTTTAATTCCACTAAATCACCATATGCACCAACGAAAGTATCATTTATAAAATGGATAATCTGGAAAATCATTTACTATTATTATAAATAACAGAGGCCCCAGAACAGAACTCTTGGGGACTCAGAGCTCACAAACACTACTTCAGTTATTTTGCCAGCAGATAGGATACATTGCTTATACATGAATGACTTGAATGATTCTAATGAATCAATTCTTGGCTCTAATTCCATAATGACATAGTTTGTTATCATGAAGGCTTTACTAAAACCATAAAACGTTATAGGCATTGAACAACAACATTCAAAGGAGTTCAAAACATAATTCATATACCCGCTTTCTGCAGTATTTATATTTCTACCAGACTTAAAGTCATATTGATACATACGTACATAGCATCCTATTATAAGATTAGACTGTATGCTCAAACTCTAGAATGTTGATCTTGTCAAGAACTACATTTATTGAAACTTATAATAAATATATTTTTTTTAACTCTGACAATGAATTTTAAGATGCTTTGTTTTACATAATTTAGAATTACATGTGCGCATGCATTCTTAGAATATTTATGTTTATTATATGTACAATGTTACATTATTACCAGTATTTTTTTGATTCAATGAAATCCTCCTCAGTATAGAAGGTGTGAGTAATAAGGTTATCCTTTAAATTCTGATCTAAACTTGTTTTTGTTCATTTGGAACTCTTTTATAGGAGAGGGAAGTGAATTAAACAAACTATTTCTCTTTAGCAAACCCGTTTTTGGAATTACTGCAAATTATTTGTTGGTCTATGTTGCGACGCTGTAGTTGTCTTTGTAAGGCGTCGAGCATGCGTCGTCCTCCACGTGTGTATTAAGCGTGTATGTATGAACTCCCCTACCAATTACCTCCACGTACCTGTTATAGCGACGTCTGCTATAGTGCTGCCTCAGCTTTGCTCAATTCTCCGCTGACGTCGGCAGGCATGAAAATTGACTCACTCAGGCAGTAGTCACAATGGGGGTAGTTAGGAGTTATCCGTTTAAATATTGTAACACACTTTAAGTTTAACATCTTAATTTATTCGTGACTAGAATCGTTTAATTATTCAGACAAGCACGTTTCCTCACATACTGAGTTACTCATCTGCTATCACTTCCTGAAATTTTCTATCTTCGACGACTGAACTTTACTTTGTTGAATTAATAACTTAACATCACGTTGAGCGCCTTCGACGTATATAGCAACCGACCTTCACATTGTGTATTGCGAACGAACTTGATACCGAGTGTTCCTACCGAACATGACACAGTGTCTTTTTAATACTGTTTAACGCCCGCTTTTAATACCAAGGCACCGCAGGCGATGACACTGGTGATACAGGAATGAAGATGGAGCAGCTGTGGAATGCGATGGCGGGGGAAACCGGAGAACCCGGAGAAAACCCGCCACTGCGCTGCTTTGTCCACCACAAATCTAACATGCGGTCGCTTGGGATCGAAACCGGGATACTGAATGTCCCAACCGAAGTTAACATTGACTTCAAGTTGTCACTTACATAGTAAAATATGGTGTCATTGCTGCTTCATTTCCATTGGTAAAAAAGACCGCGAACTTGGCGTCTATGTGTCCCATAATGCATTATAAACACCACGTGACTACCTCAATATAATGAAGAAAAACTCGCTTCTTAAACATTTAAGACTTTCCCAAATCGCTTTCACTTATTACTCTGTTGCACGCACATGCATAAAGGAGTACGTGACTTATATCAACTTTCTACCTCACAAAAGAATCTCCCTTAATGCACCGACCTAGTTTCGTAAACAGCCTAAGCTGTGCTTTCTTCAAGCTAGCTTTCTGCACATATTAAAAATGTTTTATTTTTACATTAAATAATAATAATAATAATAATAATAATAACTAATAAGATGAAGCAGAATAATAGCAATAATAATAATAATAATAATAATAATAATGAGGCCAACTAACGGTCTCAATGTAAGCCCTGGGTATGTCTGGACTCTTTGGTATGACTATTTGCATTTTTTGTAAACTTTTCTGGGTTATTTATTACAGATGTCAATATGACTAGAATATATTCACAGGCTAATGGTAAAATTCCAAACATTTTGAAAAGTGGTTTACAGCCAGTTGATCGTGTTGCTCCTGTCATTCTTATTACCTTTTCGTACATAGTGAACACTTTTTTAGCATCTACAGAATTTCCCCAAATGTTGTTGCATAGTCATTAAATAGGTTATTTGATTCAAAGTAGTCCTTTTTTTTATGTAAATGAAATTTAAAATCCAACTTATCAAAAACCATTGTTCAATATGAAGACGATAAAAATATCACAGTAGAAAGCAAGTCAATTGAAACTTTGTAATCACTAATGAATAAAACTACAGCTGAAACCCTAGATTGGTTCAACCAAAATCATCAGCCAACACTGATAAAACTGTTGCAATGCATTTTATCTCATACAATGGAACATAAATGAACCTGCAGTAATTTTCAATAACAAACCAATCTCAAAAGCAAATCAAATTACCAAATAAACTTAGTAGCATATGCCACACTTTTAGACTATTAAAAACAAATGTAAATATAAGCACTCTTAGAAATGTATATTTTGCTTATGTGCATTCACGATTAAACTAGGGCATTCTCTTATGGGGAAAATCTTTCAATTGCAAGAGATTGCTTTTATTTCAAAATAAAATAAGAGGAGTAATGGCTGGAAGAAATCAGAAAGCCTCTTGAAAGCTTTATTCCAAAAACTGTAAATCCTGTCATTACCAGGTCTGTACATGTATAAATGCATAATTCATCTAAAACAAAATCTGTAGCAGCGAAAACTAATTCTTTATTATCATCGATAATATATACAACTAAAAAACAAGAAAAAAAAACGGAAATACAAGTACAAAAAAACAAACACAAAAACATGTCAGAACAGTTCAATTTTTTAATAAATTACCAGAAAATGTTTTTTGTAAACAAGAGCATTTAGATCAGAAATAGTTGTTATACCTGTAGGATCACCAGTTCTACACAATAGGTGAAAGCATGGTTATCTATGTACTTTTATCTTATTTAATTTTAGTGTCTACTTTAGTTTTAAGGTCTTTGATGCATCTCCTGTTTATGAGCTTTATTCAGTTCTGTAAACGTATGTGATGAATAAATATAATTAAACAAACTGACTTAATGGTTCATAACACTCTACACTAGGATAAACCAGCAACAGTCGCAACCATTCTACTCCGAAGACACACGGCGGAGTCACGGGAGAAACTTCAGGTGACATTTCATCCACGGCCTACAAACTCGGAAACCAGCCTCCTGGATTAGCGCCGGCTGTAAAAACCTTAAACATGCATAAGTTATAACAAGGTTGTGATTCTGAGATTGTATTATTCCTCATTACATGACGATTATGTTTGCTTTCCTGTGTGGTTTGAGGTTGAAAATGCATCACTTCATATATGTAAAAGGAAGAAACTGAACTATTATTTTCCTCCACAGGCTAAATTAAGTAATGAAATATCTTCGACTTCAATGCAAGAACCTACACAAGTCGAGATTATGACACTGTTATCGTCATCATTCTCTAAAAGGATATGCTGGGAAAACATACAGAAAGATAGACTTTATTTTTAAAGTAAAAATGTATATAGAGTGGAAATTAGGTTTTCATTGTTTGAATAGCTTTTTTTTTTTTTTTTTTTTTTTTTTTTTTTTTTGTGCAAACGTTCAAGTATTTTAACGTAAGTAAAATTACCAGGTGTTTTATTTAGTAATCGATTAGAGGTTGCCCAAATGGGGCCATTCTAAGGTTTGATTCAATGCTGATTCACATCTATCAGACGAACTTTTTAAAATGTTGATGAAACCTATATAGTGAACTTTGGATAAAAGGAAATGTAACATTTATTGGATTACTCAAGAAATATTATGTTAATTCTTTTTCGTTTTCTAAAATGGGACGAATTGGCTTTATTAAAACCAGCGGTTCCAATTACGACCAGTTCAAATTATTTTACATTAGGTACAAGATCGCCTCAATCGTGTTAATAATTAAGCTAAGATTCTGAACAAAAATGTGTCTTATTAAACAAAAGTAATGACTTATGAAAGCTCAGTGATGACAAATTTACTTATACACTCCCAAAAATTAAAAAAAAAAAAAGAAGATACAAATGTTAAATTAAGCCTTGTCACATCTTGGACAAAAAAGAATAACCGTATCTTGCTTTTTCATACCAACACAAATTTCATGAACATGTCTGTGACAACTTTTGCGCATTGTCACGTCTACCATTTTGTCCTCCTTGTAAATTTACCTCTGACCTTCAAGGTTTCTCTTTAAATTTTATCAATAAAAGCCACAAATATTATACTATCATAAAGCTGTTTATACACTATGAGGATATATTCAGTACTATTTAATACTACATGTATTAAAACACGTTTTAGTAAAGTATGTATAACAGCCTAAATTATAATATGCTTAGAATTATTAGAGTAATTTAAATCAGGTCCATATGCATATCTTGCTTCTTCTCTATTTTCACATATACTGAGAAGGAAATAATGGTCGATTTCAAGGTCCACAGTGCATTCCAATCGAAGAGATCGTGCGACCTACGTTTATTATGCAGGAGTTTTTCAGAAACCATTAGTTGGCCTTGTTTAATTCATATACCTTATAGTTAGCTCAGTACTATATATTCCCCAATTTAATAATTTTCGTTTAGCGGTTCAAAATGTAAGAAATATTATTAGTAATAAATATAACACTTTATTACGTTCCATGTTAGGGTGTATTCCTGGATTTTCTTCTATTAAAATTTTAAAAATGTTTCGGGGGAGAACCCTGAGTCAGCGGGTTGCCTTTAGGGAAATCCTAATGTGAATGATAACACACTCCGCCCTCTTGGAAAATATTAAAGGGGAAGCTCAAGTTAGCCACAGCTCTCTATTCTAACAGGATAGACACGTGGACATATTTTCTCCATCAAGACTACAATTAAAGATAAGTGTATAAGAATTTTAGACATGCAGAACTTCAATACAAGACAATAGATATACAGGGTTACTACAAAAGAAATAGACAACTTCAACTGCCTGTAAAACAAAAACTATTAGAGATAGCAACCTAATTATTTTGGAGGTATGTTGAGAAACTCTCAAAGTTTCGTTTGTTACTATTGGTAACGCTGTAGTGTTTTGTTTGTTGTTGCAGAAGCTGAAATGGCGGAAAATCCTATGGAAAAGGCATATTGCGTGTTGGAATTTGCTAGAACGCAATCAGCAACTGTTGTCCAACGACATTTTAGAACACGTTACCACAAAACGCCACCGACTAGACAGTCAACCTACGACTGGTATAGAAAATTCGAGACAACGGGATGTTTGCGCAAAGGGAAGAGCTCGGGTAGACCAAGAGTTTCGGAAGAAAACGTTGAACGTGTTCGTTCTGCCTACATAAGAAGCCCACAGAAATCGACATCTAGGATGTTTGCGCAAAGGGAAGAGCTCGGGCAGACCAAGAGTTTCGGAAGAAAACGTTGAACGTGTTCGTTCTGCCTACATAAGAAGCTCACAGAAATCGACATCTAGGTCACGCATGCAATTACAAATTCCACAGCAAACTGTATGGAAAATCTTGCGGAAGCGACTGCACATGATGCCTTACAGATTACAGATGTTGCAGTTTCTGAGTGAAGAAGATAAGGTCATACGGCGTGACTTTTGCATCGACATGTTGCGACATGATGAAGACGATGCTGGTTTTTGTGAGCGCATCATTTCATTTTTGTGGTAACGTGTTCTAAAATGTCGTTGGACAACAGTTGCTGATTGCGTTCTAGCAAATTCCAACACGCAGTATGCCTTTTCCACAGGATTTTCCGCCATTTCAGCTTCTGCAACAACAAACAAAACACTAAAGCGTTACCAATAGTAACAAACGAAACTTTGAGAGTTTCTCAACATACCTCCAAAATAATTAGGTTGCTATTCTAATAGTTTTTGTTTTACAGGCAGTTGAAGTTGTCTATTTCTTTTGTAGTAACCCTGATTTACAAAAATCAAGAACAAACTTAACTCGCTTCAAAAGGGAACTTATTGCCATCGTATCAAGATATTCAGTGTCTTACCAGACTCCTAAGCTGCTACCACATCCCAGGAAGATATCCTTATATCCTCTTAAAAATATATAAATTCAAAAGCTTGCAATTCTAAATACACAATTGACATGGATGAAGTTAGTTGGTTGAAAATAACTCCCATATTTTGATATGTTAGACTAGCCTTAGAAATAAAACACGCTTAGATTCATTATTATGACTATATTTTATTTATTTATTAGTCTTTTTCATCCCTTAAGGGTTAAGGCCAAGGACCTAATAGAACGGAAGCTCAAAATTACTTATTAGGGAAACTAATCCTAAGGAATTCACCCCTAAATTGAAAATTTTCGTGTCGCATCCTTGCAAGATACCTAGCTTAAATACCAAGTTAAGTGTTTAGCTGGCTTATCACATTTGAGTTATGTTGTTCAACTATGTATTTTAGTCAAATCGCGGCATCGAAGTTTTGGATGGAATGGATTAACTTCTATACCTACTATGTACATTGTTAGTCATAGAGAAAGTGAAAACTGTATCTGCACATGAAATTTATACCATAATTCGGCTAATGTCAACAAGAGAACTGAAACAAGTCCTGTTGCTTGTGAATTTGCCACTGGAAATTGCATCGCCATCTGCCATCCATGGATGTTTGTAATAATTGGAGCGCCCAAACGATTAACCTCAAAAGTGAATATGAACCTTGGTTGCAAATTTCGCCGCCATGCTGGATGTGCAATTCAAGGCACGCAATAATGAATCGTATAATATTTCATTTATTTAGTTTGGAAAGGTCCTATGGAACTACTTTAAGGGCACAATATCAAATATGACAGTTTAAAGGCAGCAATATGAACATCTAATTCTATAATGCTATAAAGGCAATTGGTACATCTGCTTTGAAGGGCTCAATAGTTCTCTTAAGGCATCTGCTTAGTCTTCACATCAAATATCAATGGTGTTCTTATTTATTGATTATCTTATTTTCAACTAATTTGTCTATAACATTATAACTCGTATTGATGATGCAGGGGATCACTTTCAACATTTTCTATAAATGTATTTCACTGTATTTTTCGTTGTAAATATATGGCAAATTTATTTCAGCTCTTTGTTTTTGTAAATTCATTTTATTTCCTTTATACTTAACACTGGCTACTTTTATTTGCGCCATCTGTATCTGTCATATGTTCTTTATAAAACACTAGCATTACTAAATGGTTGTAGAGCATAAGTTGATCGTCAAGTAGGGGAAGTCTACACCAGCTCTTCTGCAGTTGTAGTATGAACAGAAGAATACAAAAATAGCAATTTTTATAAAAAGTATTTTAATCTACATTAAATTATTATAAGTATGTGCAGCTGTGTGGTTCATGTAAACTAAATAAACTTTATTGCTCTTAATACTTGTTGTTTGGAACATATAAAACACCCTAGAATACTAAAGGTTTTGCAAATTTAGTGTCTTTGATTACAGCTCTGGATAAATTTAAGAGATCAACAATGCATGTAAAATAACTGATTCTTTACAAAGTGTGATGCGAGAAATATTTTGGTAAACCTATATGATGGTTGCACGCACTCACACACAATGGTCTTAAGAAGTCATTTAAGTGACTTATACTGGTGACCCGTATTTGAAAGTGTTGAAAATATTAAATTGTTCAGATGTAAACTTCGCCAGATTGCCAAAGTTTTTACTTCTTCAGACCATTAGGATTTTAGCTTCACAAATCCCTCGCCTGCACTTTGCGGCTTAGGGCCTTTAACGTTTATAACAGACCAGTAAATAGAATTCAGCTCTAGTTTTCGAAAAAATATTCCGCTCATGTTATTCTTAGAAAATCCCATTTCACATGTTGGAAAGAAGAGTCCAAATAACATTTAATGAACAATCTCTTATACTGTCTGGCTCTGTTAGGTCTAATGATAATCCAAATCTAAGCATACATCATTATTGTCTACTTACCAAGAGGCCTCTGACCTTAGAAATTTATGTAAAAGGAGGGTAAACTAAATAAAGGTTTCATGCATTTTCACCTGCTTAATCACATGTACTACAATATTCCTGCTCTAAATATTTCTTTGCACGAGACATAAGCCTAGATTTCTTTTTAAAATTCTATATTATTTTATATGACTTTAACAATTTGGTCAGAGCAGATGTATTCAGTAAGATACCTTGATATTATGTGGTGGCCTTCAAGGTCTCATCCCCATACTATAGTGTTTTTGCTTCATGCCAAACAGTGGTGTCAAGAGTGTCTTCCGTCTATCCATGCTCAAATGGAAAAAATGCAGACAGCCTTCGAGATCTCATCTGTTTACACCATACCGCTTTGCTCTGCAACAAGCAGATAGTGCTGCTGATCTAGCTGCTTGTGGATAGATGGCAGTGCAACCACAATTACCATCTATTTTGTTTTACTATTGTTTCATACTGAAAATAAAACTTTGGGTCTTGGCATTAAATATCACATCCGGTGTTTACCTTGATTGAAAGAAAAAAAAAATCTGATGTGTTACACTCACATGACTTTCTCTAGCTTCTCTACAACCAAACTTTTAACAAAGATTATTCTTCTTTCTACACCATACTAATTGAGATAAACATTAGCAGGATGTTCTTATTACTTAGTTCCTTATAAGTAGAAGGCAAGTAAAAGACTGCACTAAAGTGATAGTCATATGTTTTAAAAGCCCTCGTTATGCGATTGTCATTGCAAATCGCTTCTTGGCTTAACCAGGAGTACAACAAAAGAAAATCGGACACTTCCTGTCTGAGAAAAGTATCAGTATTGGGAAATTTAAACCTAAACCAAGGAATATCTTGGAAATGCTTAACTGCACACAAAAACTGTGTTTAATATAGATTCTGTGTTTTAACAAGATCTATATTTTTTGTATATGGCAAGAAGTTTCCGTCTAACTCTTATAATTTACCAGTAATACAAAAGTCATCCAGAATGAATAGGACTTCACACCTATTCCCAGAAAATTCAAGATATACATTTTATTTGCCGTGTAAACATCTATTATCAAAAATCATTAAGTCATGTTTGAGGTAATCAACAATTTCAAAAAACTTTCCATGAAAATAGCAGTTTTGGGTAGGGGGATTTTATTGAAAAATCTTCGTACCTCATTCTTGGAAGAAACTGAACCTGAATTCTATGTGGACATCTTTTCTTGGCCACTAGCTTTATGGAAAGCAAGGGCTGGGTGGGGGGAAGAAGAGAGAGATAGTTTTCCTGTCTTTCTGCAGTGTTGTCAACCAATGAAAGTTTCTTTCTTTGAGCTCTTCAGCTGTTATGGCGAATAGGTTATGTAATTTACTGCAAACTAGCTGAATTATTAAAAAAATATAGCACACGTGCATGTCGTAAACTCTGGGATCTACAGACAGCGTTGAAGCTACTAGATAAGTGTATAGCATACTTCAATCTCAATGTCGTTGCTCTGCTTCCAACCTCTGCGTAAACTACCAAATGCGAAGTGCAAAAATGTGTGGAGATGATTGCAGGTTATTTTATAAACAGTTTGGACAGCAGAGAATGCTGATGTTATACAGTGGCTGTCCCACAAGTACCCGACCTGACATATAGATAGCGGTTGTTTCAAACAACAGTACCAACCTTAGGCAGCTTAAGTTTAAAGATTTTACATTATTTAGTATTTGTTTGGCAGCCATCATTAATGAATGCTCTCAGCAAATTTGTTAACATGGATGATAAAACTGGTCATCGTTATGTGATTCAATACTTTCATTTGAAAGGTCTTAGTCCAACTAATATTAAAGTTGAGCTAGATTCTACTTTGGGGGAGTCTGCTCCTTTGTTTACAACAATGAAATATTAGGTGGCAGAGTTTAAGTGCAGCCAAGACAAACATCGCAGTAGTTGACCAAATGAAGTTACCAGTCCACAAAATGGTATTGGATGACCATCGACTGAAAGAGCTAGCAGATATTACAGGCATTTCAGAAAGTTCTGTACATCTCATACCGACTGAAAATTTGGATATGAGAAAGTTGTGTGAAAACGTTTGGTCACAATAGAACAAAAACAGCATTGTGAGGATATTTCATTCAAGTGTTTGGCAATGATTCGCTGCATTGAAGCAGAGTTTTTGCGTCATTTCATAACAATGGATGAAACCTGGGTCCATCACTTCACACATGAGACATAGGTGCAACCAAAACAGTGGATTGGTAGGGGAGAATCTTCTCCAAAGAAGGTGAAGACAGTTCCATCTGCAGGCAAGGTCATGGCATGTTTTCTGGGGTGCACGCAGGATAATTTTCATTAATTATCTCAAAAAAGGAAAAGTAAACAATGGCGAATATTATGGGAACTTGTTACAGAGTTTGAGTGATGAAATCGAGCAAGAACGGCCGCATTTAGCGAAAAAGAAAGTTTTGTTTCATCAAGACAATGCACCATTTCTCACGTCCATTATTGCCATTGCCAAAATCAATGAGTTAAAGTTTGAATTGCTTCCGCATGCACCCTATTTGCCAGATTTAGCCCATTCTGATTATTTTCTGTTTCCAAACTTGAAGAAATGGCTTGGTGGTAGAAGATTTGCCAACAATGAAGAGGTGGAGTCTGCAGTTGATGGATATTTTGCAGACCTCAATAGTTCTCACTATAAACAGGGTATCGAAGCTATTGAATGTCACTGGGAAAAGTGTATCGAGCTGAAAAGAGGCTATATAGAGAAATAAAGATGTTTTTCCCCAAAATTGTTGAGTTCCTTCGTTGGGTCGGGTACTTCTGGGACAGCACTCTTACCTAGAAAATTATCAAATGGAAATAAATATACAGTACATCCTGCACTAAAACAATAAAACAGCAGCAGTTTTAAAATGGTTAGATCCACACAATGGCTCTATAAAATATATTCTTCTGATGTTTGTCATTACATAAATCAACAAGTTAGTACATGATTTTAAAAAAACTCTTTACAATATGGTTATATATTTCTAAAAATAATATTAGCTTTGTGCTTGTAAATGAAATTTAACAGTCCCTGAATATGCATTTAAGTATAAGCATTCCAAATCATTTTAAAATCAACAAGAAGTGTTTCAATATTCAGGTACAGCTTTCCAATTCTGACACCTTTTTCTTTACTGATGCACTGAAGCTTTTTGGTTCTGTATCTGGAGGCACTGGAAACTCTGAAAAAATAAACAAACAAAATGAAAAGATTAAGCATAGTTGTTCTATTTACAAGGGACGTCGAAAAAATAAGTTACAGTACTTTTGCTTTCTTTTCCACCCAAAAATTTGATACCAAGATTTCACAGGAAACATACATTTTAGGGTTCCTTGTGTGTGTGTGTGTATATATACAGTGGTTTCACCAAACAAAGATGTGGACCTTGTTGGTCATACCACACGTGATATGTGAATATAATATCAGCTCTAAATTTGGCACATACAAAAACTGCCATAAAATCACCATGGATTAGGCAGTCGTACATAACCAGATGGCATGTGCCTGGCCCACTCCAAGAGCAATGCTGGTTGGTAGCGAAGGTCCCAGACGCATGGTGTAGGAGTGGTTTGACAGACTCGCCGGCGTAACACAGGTTACCTTAACAATGGAAAACGTGGCATATATATATATATATAAAGCATTTTAGAAAAAGGTCAAAATTATTAGAGCTATTTTTGAGAAAATCAAATGTTCAAAAATGTTTCCATATAAAAGGGTAGTTTGGGGTGTGGGGATTTTCTTGAAAATCTTTGTCTCATCCTTGAGATAATAAACTTAAATACCAAGTCTGTTAGTTAACAGACCTTTTGATTTTGAGATATGCGGTCTATAGACATACACAGTCACCTTTTTCTAAAAATGTTTATATGAAATCCGGAGTCTCAAAACATATATTTCTGACAAAATCTCAGTATCCAATTTTTGGGTGGAATAGAATGTCTTCTCTTTCTACTATGTATATTGTACATATATGCTAGAGAAAGTAAAAATAGATATCACATTTACTGACGTTAAAGTAGGAAAACACTTACATACAGAATAAGTGCAAATATTCGTTATCAGCATTTGAGGACAATGTGATGATCCAGTATTTGCAGTCTTTTACTTTCTCTATTCATATGTACATAGTAGACTTGTAAGCATTACAATTGAAATGCTCCCCCATTTCAAACTACCCTTTATATTGCAGATGACTTCATTTCAAAGAAATCCAATCTAACTCTGTTGCTATCCAGTGAAGTCATCTGCAATAATCAATACTGAGAAAGCTTCAAAACTTTAATTATCTTTTTTTTTTCTTCTTTCTTTCTTTTTTGTAGCTTAACGTCCTTTAACCTGCTTGGTTATATCGAATAAAATTGGTGAAATGATGCTCGAATGATATCAGGGTCCATGGAACTTAAAGTTACTCAACATTTGTCTTCTCAGAATAAGGGAAAACCTTATCCAGGTAACTCACCCTAAGCCAGACTCATACTCACGACCGGTTTAATGTGAGGCAGACACGCTACCACTACACTACCCAGGTGGGCTTTAACACATTGAAGTGCCAAGAAACCCAGGGTTTTTACACCTACTTTGAGTTATTATTTACAGTACATCAATTAAATCTGCCAAAAAGTATTGGGACAATCTAAAAGTATGACATTCAAGGATTTCTCAACAAGTAAGAAAATAGTCATAACTTTTGTATTAATATTTTATTTTAAATTTGCAACAAGTATCAAATATGGGTTTGATAAAATCTGTGTAAAGCTGCTTACACTCCATTCATTGAAAGTTCGAAAAACTCGCCGGAGTCAGAATTTTCCAGACCTTCATTTGTATCCTGAATTTCAGCTTCAGTTAATAGAAATAGAGGAAAATGCAGCATTTTAATATTTAAGAGCACAAACGTACCAAACAGATCATCACCTTTAAAGAAAATGATGTGACTACCCAAGAGCAACTAACATTACTAAAACTCCTAAAATTCCTAATAGTTGAAGACCGAGTTAAGGTCATGGACTTGCATGACCGAGCAATGCTTGGGCATGGGCCGCATGAACATTTTGATGGCCTGAGCTATTCTCGGGCTTGGACTCCAATGTGTTAATTACCCTTTATATTGAAAATTATTTTCTCAAAAATGGTTCTCACAATTTTGCTTAAATTATTGTGTTATATATTATTGTATACATGGCAAATGTTTATCTTAAATTTTTTAGAAATAGCTTCTGAAGAGCTCTTAAAATTCTGACGAACTTAACATACTTGGTAAACTGTAAGAGAAAGACAAACTTTCATTACAAAATAGTCTGATGTGTATCATTCACATGACTTTCTCTACCTATTCTGCAACAAACTTTCCTTACAAAAATTTATTCTTCTATCTACTTCATGCTAATTGAGATAAACATTAGCGGAAATTGTCTTACTTGCTTCCTTGTAAGTAGAAGGGAAATAAGGGAATACACTAGGGTAACATGATACTCAAATATTTTAAAAGTTGTTGCTATGTAATTATTATTTAAATTTCCTTTCTTTTACATGACCGGGAATAAAAGAAAAACAATACAGACAATTTCTTGTTTGAGAAAAGTACAGGTATTTTAAAATTGAAACAAACGATGAACGTCTCAGATGTGGTAATCTGCATAACAAAAAGATATGACAAATTGTGTGTTTTGTTGAAATCTATTTTTTTTGTGTACTAAGATTTTGTGTATCTCTTTTACCAGTTATGTAGAAGTCACTGAAGAGGCTATTCCCAGAAAATTCAAGATATACTTTTTTTTTGTAGCCTAATGTCCTTTAACCTTGTTGTTCATATCAGATGATGAATGAAATTGGTGAAATGGAACTCAATGATCTCAGGGTTCATGGTGCTTATAGGTACTCCACATTTGTCTTCCCAGGATCAGGGAAAACCCCCAAAAAATCCTTATCCAGGGAACTCAACCTAAATGAGATTTGAACTCGCGATCTGTTGAATGTGAGGCAGACACACTACCCAGGGGGGCATATACATTTTGTTAACGAAATAACTGGAGCTATTTTTGAGTAACTTACCAGGGTCCTGTGGTTTATCAGAGAGAGTCAATTCCAGTAACTCCTTCTCTAGTTCATCTTCCTCAATATCGGCTTCTCCCGTTTGTTGTGACAGCATCTTCTGTATTTCACTTTGAACATCTAGCACCTGTAAAAAGAAAAAGCTCTTTAACAGTTGAGTATGGTGTTGCATATCATGGAGGAAGCAGTGAAGGTCGGTGTGTTAGGAAGTGGGAACTAGCTTTGATAGCCGCTTCGCTAGGTTCTGGCGTCAGTACAGTCATGAGTGAGCAAGAAGTCACTTCGTCTGTTGCACAATGCATTATTCTCAAGTTTTTAACCAAGGAAGGGGTTAAACCTTTGGAGATTTTAACTCGTTTAAGGGCACAGTTTAGGCCCTACACTGTCACAGAATCGAGTGTTTACTTGGGCCAAGAATTTGTGATTAACGAAGGTCAAGTCTCTCAGATTTTGACTACAGAGGAGTTTTGCTAGTTGATTTTCTTCATGATTGACGTACAGTGACTGCAGCTTACTATTGCCAATTGTTCAACTGTTAAGATCTCTAAAAGCTGCCTACAGAAGCAAAAGACGTATGCCCATCAGAGATGTCATCCTTCTCAAGACCACGCTATGCCAATTTCACAATGGCCGGACATGCACTGGGAAACTCTCCCTATAGTCCAGACTATTTTTTGTTTGCACCCATGAAAGAATTGCTTGGAGAGAAACATTTCGAAAACGAGGACGTCAAGGGGCATGTGCGCAATTGGTTGGCGACACTCCCTCAAACTTTTTTTTGAAGAAGGAATGTTCAAGCTTCCAAAACGTTGGCAAAAATGTGTAAAGTGTGAAGGAGGCTATGTTGAGAAGTACTGAGAAGTCACTTGTATATTTAATTTATAAATATTTTTAACAAAATTACCATTTATATTTGAATCACCCTCATATAAAGGGTAATCAAGGCAGAGTACGCACAGGCATATCCGAGCAGGAGCATTATTAAAAAGGGGAAACCAGTTTGGTTAGCTCAGTACAGCCCTGAGTGAACAAGAAATTCCTTTGTCTATTGCAGAACACATTATTATAAAGTTATTAACCAAAGAAGGGGTTAAACCCTCTGAGATTTTAACTTGTTTGAAGGCACAGTTTGGAAGTACTACTCTGTGCAAGAACAAAGTGTTTACTTGGGCAGCTGAAGAATTGTATAAAACAAAGTTCAGACTCAGTCAAGTCTCACAAGTGGCATCTGTGCTGCTCGAGAGCTTCTTGAAAGTGATTGTTACTGCGTCAGCTCATACCATAATCAGTGAACATCCATACCTCATCTGGCGACAACATTCAACATACCTTCAATTGTATATACTAAATGTTCCACGCTGGCCCCTGTTTGGGAAATAAAAAATAGTTGGCATGACTTCTTAATCGTCAGCAATTGATTGTGTCACCAAATTTGTTATAATTCCATTAGTTGCAATAATTTACTGAAATGATGTAAACAACTACAAGTGAGCTGAAGATGCAAGGAACTGTGGATTACAAAAGTAGTCCTCTTATTTGAGTTTATTCATAAAGATGAGCAAAGCTTAACTGTTAAATTAATATTTGTGTTGCTTCATTTTTACAGATCATAAGAATGGCTTCATTGTCAACTGCCAGACATTAGATACCAACCAATTATTCTTATATTGCTTGTTAGTGACTCTTACCTCATCTACTTCCAGCATTGTATTTGCCACATTTTCCTCCGTCAGTCCTGTGTTCTTGAGTATATTTTTTAATGCAGAAACTCCCATCTGATAGGACTGCAGCACCTGCAACCAGACATTAATTAATATAACAATTCTTCCCTATCTGTTTTAAAGCCACAGGGATAGTTTTGCAATATAAGAATCTATTGCATCTCAACTAAAATTATTTTTGCTCTCGTTTATTTAATTTTTACGGTTACTGCCACTAGATGGGTTGTCTACTAAGGCATTGCTAACTACTGGAATCAAAACAAATTTGGTGAGAGAATGAATTGCTGGTATTATGATTTTCATTCTTTAATACAAATTATTTCTCCCAAAGCATTAAATCTATGCCTCTATATAAGTGTTTTAATAATTTAACATTTGTATTTATTTCTTGATTAAATTTCCAAAAATGTTCAGCCACAACTGATTTATTTCTAAAGTGCTTCTTAACTCTGGTTTCCAAATGACATTTAGTCTTACCAATATAAATAAGGTCACAATTTAAACAATTTAATTGATAAATGCCAGAGTTTTTATTTTTTGAAATTTCATCTCTTTTAGAAAAGCCTAACATTTTTTTTATATTGTATTTATTTGGAGGAAGACCAATATTAATACCATGCTCTTTGAAAAAAATATGTGAATTTTTTATTCGCCCAAATTCACAAATATTTTTGAAGAGTATAATATTGGTTCCTCAAAATAAATACATTAAAAATCTGATGTGTTACACTCACTTGACTTTCTCTAACTGCTCTACAAACCTCCTACAAAAGATTATTCTTCTTTATACACAATGCTAATCGAGATAAACATTAGAAAATGTTCTTATTACTTAGTTCCTCATAAGTAGAAGGGAATAAGGGAATGCGCTATGCTAAAGTGATTGTCAAATGTTTTAAAAGCTATTGTTATGCGATTGTCATTGCAAATCACTACTTTGCTTGGCCAGGAGTAAAACAAAAGAAAAACAGACACTTCCTGTCTGAGAAAAGTTTAAGTACTTCACAATTGAAACCAATAACATGGAACATCTCAAAAATGGTTACCTCCACAGCAAAAATGTAAAGGACATAAATTGTGTGTTTTGACGTGATGTACACTTTATTGTGTAGTGAGTTTTTGTCCATCTCTTACAGTTTAGCAGTTAAGCAAAATTTGGCAAAATTCATCCAGAATAAAGAGGTCTTCAGAGGTTATTCCCAAAAAATTCAATTCTCATTTTATTTCGACATAAATAGCTTTAATATACAGGATTTTAATCTAAATCATTAAGAGCCATTTTTAAGAAAATCAAAATGCGAAATTTTTTCCATGCAAAGGGTAGTTTGTGGTTGGGATTTTTTTTTTAAAATCTTTGTGTCGCATACTTGGAAGATACTAAACATAAATACCAAGTTTGGAATTTAACAGTCTTTTCATTTTGGGGCTATGCTGTCCAACCTGTCCAAATATACAGACCTTTTTTTAAAAATGCTTTTTTCAGACTCGGGGGACCCTGAAACATATATTTCTGGTGAAATTTCGGTGTCAAATTTTTGGGTACATTACAATGCCTTCTCTATCCCTATGTACATTGTACATATGGGACTAGAGAAAGTAAAAATGTGTTAGGCTTTTCAAAAAATAAAAAATCTGGCATTTATCAATTAAATTGTTTAAATTGTGACCTTATTTACATTGGTAAGACTAAACGGCATTTGGAAATCAGAGTAAAAGAACACTTTAGAAACAGTAAATACAAATAAATTGATAAATCAGATGTGGCACAATATCTTTGGAAATTTAATAAAGAAATAAATACAAATGTTAAATTATTAAAATACTTAAATGGACCCATATATTTGATGGTTTGGGAGAAAGCATTTATATTAAAGAATAAATATCATGCAATGAATTTTGATATAGCACCAATTGATTCTCTCACCAAATTTGTTTTGACTCCAGTTGTTAGCAACACCTTAGTACACAACCCATCTAGTAGCAGTAACCATAACAAGATCAAAAAGATGATGCATTAGATCCTTTTATTGCGAAACTAGTCCTGCAGATTTCAAAAAGATAAGTGAAGAATTATTACAAATTGTTATATTAATATTTGTGTTACTAGCTTCTTTTTTACAAATTATAAGACAATAACTAGTTTCATGACTCAGGATTTGCTACACAAATGTTTCAATGAAAGTAAGTCCCTTACCTTGCTATCAGAAGCAGCTTCTTGAATACGACTCAGAAGTAACTGTACATTATTCAGAGTAGATTCTCGTTTATCAATGCAACGGTCCAGTTCTCGCTTCTTTCTCAAGCAATTCTTCGCCTGCAAACAGTCACACAGATTTGCATATCATGTGAGTTTACACAATAGTTAACGTAATTACTTTTTACTTTCTCTACATTCCAGTCAAAAATTCAATACAGGCATTTTAGCATAAATACACATTTTAAAGTCCCCTGTATCTAAAAACAGTGTTTTTAGAAAAAAAAAAATGTGTGTGTGTGTGTGTGTGTCTTTGAAACATGATAACTCAAAAACGAAGTTGGTAAAATACCAGTATTTAAGTTTAGTATCCTCCAAGGATATGACACAAAATTTTAAGGAAAATCCCCCCACCCCCAACTGCCCTTTACAAGGGTTAAATTGATTTTCTCAAAAATGGATTTAATGATTTTAATTAAAACACTATATTAAAGATATTTATTTGTCAAATAGAATAAATAGCTTGAATTTTCTTGAAATAGCTTCTGAAGACCTCTTAATTCTGAATGACTTTTGTGTAAGTAGTAAACCATAAGAGATATACAAAAATTTACTACACAAAACATGTAAATCACTTTAAAACATACAATTTATGTTATGCATTTTTTTGTGGAGTTTATCATTTCTGAGATATTCTTTATTATAGGTCCCAGCTTTAATATTTTCTCATTCATGAACTTATCAACTCCTGGCCATACAAAGGAACGGATTTTAATCCCATTGCAACCAGCTTTTAAAACATTTGACTATCACTTTATGCTAGTGTATTGCCTTCTACTTACAAGGAAGCAAGTAATAAGATAATTTCTGTTAATGTTTATCTTGAGTAGCATCAAGAATAAGCTTTTGTAAGACGAATCTGCTTCAGGTTGTCTCTGTCTCCCTAAAACTAATCATGGCAAACACCAAGGATACAGCTTCATTTACAAAACATATCAACGCTTCATATCTGAGTATATAATAAAAAAAATCTGATGTGCTCCATTCACATGACTTTCTCTACATCTCTGCAACAAATTTTTGTTAAAAAGCTTATGCTTCTATTTACTTCATGCTAACTGAGCAGAAATTAGCAGAAATAGTCTTATTACTTGCTTCCTTGTAAGTAGAAGGGAAATAAGGGAGTAGCATAGATTAAAGTAATAGCAAAAGATGGTTGCTATGTGACTGAAGTTCCTTTGTTTGTATGGACAACAATTGTTAAATTCCTATATGAGAAAATTACAAGTTTTAAAACTGAAACCAAAAACAAGGAGTATCTCAAAAACGATCAACTCCATGAAAAAAATGTATATAATATAAATTGTGTGTTTTAATGTACTCTACATTTCTTGTGTGGTAAGTTTTTATCTATCTCTTACGGTTTACCAGTTACACAAAATTCTGTAAAATTCATCCAGAATATAGTAGTCTTCAGAGACTATTCCCAGAAAATTGAAAATATACATATTATTTGCCAAGTTACATATTCTTTAATATATGATATTTTAATCAAAATTGTTAGCCATTTTTTAGAAAATAAAAATTCCGAAAATTTTTTCCATGTGAAGGGTAGTTGAGGTTGGAAGGATTTTCTTGAAAATCTTCGTGTCGCATCCTTGGAAGATATGGAACTTAAATACCAAGTGTGGTATTTAAGTCTTTTCATTTTTGAGCTATGCTGCCCACAGACACACACACAGACTTTTTCTAAAAATGTTTTTTTTTTATTCAGGTGATCTCAAAACATGTATTTCCAGTGAAATCTCGGTATCAAATTTTTGGGTACAATACAATACCTTCTCTAATCACTATACATAGTACGTATAAAGTAATGATCTGATGCATTACACTCACATGATTCTCTCTAGCTACTCTACAAACAAACTCCTTACAAAAGATAATTCTTCTTTCAACACCACGCTAATCAAGATAAACATTAGCAGAAGTTTGTTACTTAGTTCCTTATAAGTAGAATATAATTAAGGGAATGCACTGGCTAAAGTGATAGTCAAATGTTTTAAAAGCTGCCATTATGCGAGTGTCATTGCAAATCGCTTCTTTGCTTGGCCAGGAGTAGAACAAAAGAAAAACGGACACTTCCGTCTGAGAAAAGTATAAGTACTTCACAATTTAAACTAATAACAAGGAATACCTCGAAAACGGTAAGCTCCACACAAAAAAAAAAAAAAAAAAAAAAAAAAAAAAAAAAAAAAAAAAAAAAAAAAAAAAAAATGTATATAACATAATTTGTGTATTTTAACAAGATCTACATTTTTTGTAAAGTAAGTTTTTGTCCATCCCTTACGGTTTACTAGTTATGCTAAATTAAGCAAAATTGATCCAGAATAAACAGGTCTTTAGAAGCTATTCCCAGAAAATTCAAGATATACATTTTATTTATAATGGAAATGTCTTTAATATGTGGTATTTTAATCAAAATCGTTAGAGCCACTTTTAAGAAAAACATTTTCGAAAATTTTTCCATGTAAAGGGAGTTAGGGATGGGGGGATTTTCTTGAAAATCTTTGTGTCGCATTTTTGTAACATACCAAACTTAAATACCAAGTTTGGTATTCAACCGTCTTTTCGTTTCTGACCTACGCTGTCCACAGACCCACACACACACACACACACAAGGACCTGTTTCTGAAAATGTTTTTATTGGATTCAGGGGTCCTAAAACATGTATTTCCGGTAAAATCTCGACATTGAATTTTTGGGCGGAATAGAATACTTCTCTATCCCTATGTACATTGTACATACGGGGCTAGAGAAAGTAATAATAATAACCGGCCATGGAAACATCAACAGACTTGGATAGCAAGCAGCCCCGAGAGACCTCAAAACAGTGCTCCATCTAATATTCGAATGAGAGAGAATCTCTAGTAAATAGTGTACTTAAAATATATAACTGGCCAGTGCAAAAATCAGTCCTAATTAATATGTTTTTAAAAACCATTTATAAGATATGTTAACTCCATTGACTTTCAAGCACTAAAAAGATCAATGAATAACAGCAAACTCAACACAGGTGACAAAGGTAAATATAAATAAAAACAAACAATCACGCAAATGACTTATCCTTAAGAGTAAAAGATCAAAGACACAAAGCTATCGCATAAAAAAAATTCTGATGTGTTCCATTCACATGACTTTCTCTACATCTCTGTAACAAATTATTGTTAAAAAGCTTAAGCTTCTATTTACTTCCTGCTAATCGAGAAAAAATTAGCAGAAATAGTCTTGTTGCTTGCTTCCTTGTTAGTAGAAGGAAAATAAGGGAGTACTATAGGCTAAACTGAAAACCATAAGCTGGTTGCTATGTGACTGAAGTTCCTTTGTTTGTATGGACAGGAATTTGTATGAGAAAAGTATCATTTTTTCAAAGCTGAAACCAAAAACAAGGAATATGTCAAAAACCATCAACTCCATGAAAAAATATATATTACATAAATTGTGTGTTTTAACGTGCCCTACATTTTTTCGGTGGTAAGTTTTTGTCCATCTCTTACGGCTTAGCAGTTATGCAAAATTCTGTAAAACTCATCCAGAATAAAGTAGTCTTCAGAGGCTATTCTCAAAAATTCAAGATATACATTTTATTTGTAAGGTAAATATCTGTAATATACAGTATTTTAATCAAAATTGTTAGAGCTATTTTTAAGACAATCAAAATTTTCGAAAAATGTTCCATGTAAAGGGTAGTTGGGAGTGGGGGCATTTTCTTGAAAATCTTTGAGTTGCATCCTTGGAAGATATCAACTTAAATACCAAGTTTGGTATTCAACGTTTTTTTTCGTTTTTGAGCTATGCTGTCCACAGACACATACACAGACCTTTTTCTGAAAATGCTTTTTTGGAATTCAGGGAACCCAAAACATGTATTTCCGGTGAAATCTCGGAATCGAATTTTTGGGTGCATTACAATACCTTCTCTATACATTATGTACATAGTACTTGTAGAGAAAGTAAACAAGAATTAATCAAATCAATTATATTGCATACAAAGAACTGTAAGTTATACTTATCAGGTCGAGAATGCATTTTGGGAATATGAGCTCTGATAAGTAACTTTACTTCGTGGTTAGGTAATTACTTTTTGAAATACTTGAAAAAACTGTAAAAAAAATGATAAATCCAAATTGCTTTTCAATACTTTATAGAACATTAAGAAGGAATGAATTTTAGATGTGAACAAATGAAATGCTACATCTAAATTATATGGACAAAACCTTCTTATACACTTTTGTTAATGAATTCTTTAGTAAAGTAGCACATGTCATTTCCTAATTTTACTGTAAGTATTAACGACCTCTCAAACTCTTACAGTGCTTGTTGCCATGGCAATTAATAAATGAATTATAAATTTAGTTTACATTACCAAATATATATATGCTCAGAATGATTAACTTACATATCAAGTATTTCAAAATGGTTATTAACATATATTGTATATAAAAGGAACTGAAAAACATCTAGTACTTACTACACAAGTAGTGAAGCAAGTAGAAATTTACGAAACAAAAAATAAATAATAATGATAACTAAATCTGGATTTGAAGTTAATCTTTGACAACCTTTTAAAAAGCTCCCCGACTTTAGTACATATCAGTACTTCATGTCTCAGTATTGTTGCTGTGCTCTGTTTCTGAAATTGAGGAAAATCTATCAAATGAAGATGGAGCCAAGCTCTCAAGAAAAGATGCGCACATAAAGTTATCCTTCAACCCAAAGGTATGTTATTTCTCCACAGATTTTTGTGTTCTTCTTTAAGTTGTTTGCTGTTCTTATTTCTTCTTACTCCATCCATGCATTGTCCTGTAGACTTCCCTTTCCTTCTCTGTACCTCGATCTTCCACTCAAACATCATTTTTGGACTTCTGCTACTTACAATTCTCTTTACGTATCCAAACCATTTGTATATTTTTAATCTATACATTATTTAAACAATATTAATGTTAACATTCATTATTTCTTTAATTTTCTGGTTTCTAATTTCTTAAATAAAAATTTAATAAATACAAAATAAAAACCGATGGTTGATGGTACCACGAGTTGACATACTATACCATTAGTAAGTATTTTAACTATATCCTGTGATTGCAAATGCCGAAAGTATGTGTACGACTTGCTGTTGGCATCCATTGCTATGCGTGCCAATGGCAAGTTTTCACACCACAGATGTGACTGTTGCACCTGCTGTCGGAAGATTCTTTGACATCGAAGCCCGCATTGTTACGCCTGAGCTAGCTTGTGACATCTACGATATTGGCAGGTGCGGCTGCTTCAAAAAGCTTCCAACCACGTGACCGAGAGATATAAATGGAGGGACAAAGCATGGCCCCAGTTCAGTTCCTACTGCGAATGCTTAGCGAGCGAGTTTCGTCGGGAAATTCGTATCGAGCAGTAATCGTCGGCGCAGCGCACGTTACAAACTATACGGGGGAATTGTTACAAAAGCATCGACGAAAGTTATTTGTGAGCAGATTCTGATGGTAATCAATTTGTGGAATAAATAGTGTTTGTTGCAGAAAAAAAAATACTTTGTTACACTATGTATGTGGCCCATTAATTCGTTTATTTTTATTTTACATACAACAGCTTCAATTATTCTTCAAAAGTAGTGCAAATGATTTTGACTGAAATACCACATGTTAACATATTTACATGACGAATAATGTTTGTTTACATATAAGTGTGCAAAGTCGTTTTTAAATCGGGTGTGGATTTTATGGAACGAACCATTGCCGAGTTTCATAAGCACACGAGAATCGATAAAACTCTTGTATATCATAACATTGTTTTTTGCACGGCCGTATGAAATTAAAATAAATAAGCGTTAGAAAGAAGTTACCATTTTCACGGAAATATACAACAGGGATTATATATGTTGCCATATGTGCTTAAATAAACATATGAATTACTGAATAAAGAGGCCATGATAATTCCATGAGAACAATTAACTTACTTCAGTTGTTTTAATAAACACTGAATAATTAAAAAAACATGGCTCATTAAGAACATTTTGCAACACGCAGCTACAGTTGGGTGGAAATAGAGCGGAATTTACTATCTAAAATTCTTAATAAACAATGTATGTTACATATTGTATTTTTTCAAGTTGCAACTTGCTATTTTTATGCTTACGTGTTACAAAACTTCACTATAATCTCGCAAAAAATACATATACAATGTTTATTCGCCTCGATTTGCAAACCCCACAAACATTTTTCAAATTAAGACCTGTGAGCGTCCGTCCAGTCCCACCCTTTTATCATACTAAACTAGCCTTTAAAATTGGGGTCCTTAGAATCTTGTGGTTATTGGACAAAAACCTTTCAAAGGTGAGTAGGAAATTTTGGGAAAGAACTAAGGTCTTATTTTGTTAAAATTGTAGCTATCAGAGATGGAATGTCAGAGAGGTCATCTCAGTTTGCGGGACGAAACAATTAGATATGTGAATGAAGGACCCCAAACAAGGAAGCGACGTCCGCTTTCCCAGCATTGTGTACGGTATAAATGCATAAAGATCGTGACATGTAAATCAAACGTGAAGGTCAGTGTGTAGTAGTGAATGTAAGGAATTCCTTGCGAACTGGCATTCCTCTATACTAATGCAGCACAAGATTACACTCAAGCAAGTTTCATGTAAGTATTTCTGAGAGTGCCACATTCAAATTATGTTCCATCATACTATAGTGATGAACCTCATTAAATAAACACACGTGTTTCGAAATAGATGATGTTGCTAAGGCAACCATCGTGTACTGTCATTTATTAGGTTAGTTTGGATTTGCCAGGCATTTCAAGTTGTCTTTCAATGCGTTTCCGCAAAAATGGAAAAAGTGCAGTATCGCTCAGTTGCCACGTTTTCATGGAGACTTGAAATCGATTTGAGTGCACTTATCGTATTGAGTACTATATGGAAACGCGGATTCAAATCGTATTGAATCTTGGTTCCACTCAAATGACATTCTCTACTTCTCAGTAACAAATTATTGTTAATAAACTTATTCTTCTATCTACTTCATGCTAACCGAGCTAAACATTAGCAGAAACGGTCTTATTACTTAGTTCCTTATAAGTAAAAGGGAAATAAGGGAATACACTAGGCTAAACCGACAGTCAAATGTTTTAAAATGGGGTTGCTATGGGATTGAAATCCGTTTCTTTGCGTGGCCAGGAGTTGACAAATTCCCGATAAGAAAACTATTTTAAAACAAACTGATAACAAGGAATATCTCGAAAACGATTAACTGAACGAAAAAAATGAATGAAACAAATTGTGTGTTTTAACGAGATACATTTTCTGAATAGTATGTTTTAGTATATCTTTAACGGTTTACTAGTTAGGGAAAACTCCAACAAAATTCAAAATATGCACTTTGTGATGTAAACAGCTTTACTACACGGTACTTTAATCAAAATCGTTAAAACCATTTTTGAGAAAAATAGCATTTTCAAAATTTTTTTCCATGTAAAGGGTAGTTTATGGTGGGGGGGATTTTATTGAAAATCTTCGTATCCCATCCTTGGAAAACACTAAACAACTACCAAGTTTGGTAATTAATGGTGTTTTCGGACTCAGGAAACTTCATAACATATATTTCTGGTGAAACTTCGGTATCGAATTTTTGGGTGGAATACAATACCTGCTCTATCCACTATGCACATTGTACACACGGGCTAGAGAAGGTAACCAGACGATATTATTCTTGCTGATTGTCCAACGAAAGTTCGCGAAGTGACAAGAGCTCGTAGGTGGATCGACCGCCATTTCATATTTTGTAATGATAAGTTAAGAGATGAAACAGTTGCCGGCACAATGGGTGCCACGATCAAAGTAGACAACAAGCGGTGCGGCTTTCAACTTCGAAACTAAGCTTGGAGCTATTTAAGCGAAATTGAAGGAATTTTTACATCGAGTTGTCACGTTCGAGGAGACCTGCATTTATCATTATACTTCAGAAACCACGCATCAATCACAAGGCTTGTTTCCGGTGAATCTGGTCCAAAGACGGACCTGTTGGCGACATGGTAATCTCTGGTTCCCTAGGTCGCGTATTCAAACCCACCGAGGGCGATTTTTCGGGTGTTAAAATCCTTAGCATGGCTTCCTTTGGAAGGAAGTAAAGCTGTTGGTCCCGTGTCGTAAATCTACCTGATAAAGAGGCCTCTGAGCGAAATTAAGCGGTCTATCACACCAGTATAGAATGGGATGCTTAAAGAAAACTTACTCCCATCGGTCGGAAAAGGATGACGGCACTTTTTGGAATGCGAAGGGTTGGTATACACATTCACATAACTTTTTCTACATATCGGTAACAATTATTGATGGAAAGTGCATTCTTCTAGCTACTTCATGCTAATCGAGATAGACATAAGCAGAAACGGTCTTATCACTTGCTTCCCTGTAAGTAAAAGGGAAATAAGGGCAAACACTAGGCGAAAGTGATAGTCAAATATTTTAAAAAGCTGGTTGCTATGTGATTGAAATTCATTTCTTTGCTTACCAGGAGTTGACAAATTTCCGTTTAAATATTTTAAAACTGAAACCAATAAGGAATATCTCAGAAATGGTCAACTCAAGAGAAGAAAAAAAAAAAAAAAAAAAAAAAAAAAGGATATTGTGTGTTTTAATGAGATCTATTTTTTGTGTAGTAACTTTTTGTCTATCTCTTACAGTTTACAGTTATGCAAAATCCATCCAGAATTAAGAGCTATAACGAAGCTATTCCCAAAAAATTCAAGATATACAATTTATTTTCATATAAATCTCTTTAATATACAGAATTTTAATCAACATCGTTAAGAGCCATTTTCAATAAAATCAAATGTTTCGAAACTTTTTCCATGTAAAGTGTAGTTTGGTGTGCAGGAATTCTTCTCAAAATCTTCATGTCATATCCTTAGAAGATACTAAACTTGAATACCTAATTTAGTGTTTTACAAAGTTTTTGTTTTTGAGTTATGTTCACAGACACACAACAACCTTTTTCTTAAAGTGGTATATTTTTATATACAGGGGTCTGTAAAACGTGTATTTCTGGTGAAATATTGGCATGAAACTTTTGGTTGGAGTGCCTCTGTACCATGTAGAGAAAGTAAAACTTTTATTTTTACTCATGGATCCTCAAAATGTGTGTTTCCACCAATATCTTGGTATTTGATGTTTAGGTGAAAAAGCATTGCCTACTGTGTCAGATATGCTAAATAAAGCAACTGTCTCAAAATGTAATTTAAACGTCATATTTGTGTACTTTGGACCTGAAGCTTTTATTATCACTTTAAGTGTTAGGTTTCTCCTGCCACTCACAATGTACTTCATTGGCTTCTCCACACAACTGATGCCAGACAATGTTGTCTCCCATTCTGAGGCCACATGAAGCCCTGACTCGACTCTGCTTTATTCACGTTTTTATATTTTCTCTACATAGAGAAGCTATTGTATTGTACCCAAAAATTTCATGTCAAAATCTTACCAGAAACACACATTTTAGGTCTGTGTGTGAACATAACTCAAAAACGAAAAGTCTGTTAAACACCAAACTTGGTATTTAAGTTCAGTATCTTCCAAAGATGCAATACATTTTTAAGAAAATCCCTCCACCCAACTACCCTTTATAAGGAAACAATTTTGATTTTCTCACAGTTTTGATTAAAATATTACATATTAAAGATATTTAAGAGATAGGCAAAAACCTACTACACAAAACATTAAAGCACACAATTTTGTCATATACATTTTTTTTGTCGAGTTGATCGTTTTTGAGATATTCCTTGTTATTGATTACAGCTTTGAAAAGTTTATATTTTTCTCATACAGGAATTTGTCAACTGTGTACATACAAACAAAGGAGCTTCAGTCAAATAGCAACCAGTTTTTGACTATCACTTTAACCTTATTTTGCTTCTATTTACAAGGAAGCAAGTAATAAGACTATTTCTGCTAATTTTTTCTCAATTATCATGAAGGAAATAGAAGCATAAGCTTTCTAACAATAATTTGTTGCAAAGATGTAGAGAAAGTCATGTGAATGGAACACATCATATTTTTATTTTTCTTTTAATTCTATAATTTTTACTTTATGTTTTAATGAATGTTTCACATTTTTTACAAAAAGTCCTTTATCATAAAATGCACAGCTTTACCCACAATACACTGTTCCAAACAATAGACAACAATGAAAGAAATACTAAATGAAATTATGTTGAAAATTGGTTTTGGAGATGCATGGAAAGATAAGGGAATCATTACAAAATGGATTCTGGAAAGAAATTTGGAGATATTAGAAGACAAGAAGTAATAGCTAGTTTCAATTTGAAAAGCTCACTGTAAATATATTGAGAGTGGTCTGCAACAGGGATATTTGTGGGAAAGCAGCAAGAGAAGCTGCTAGAGCAATTGAAAGGCTTGATTTGGAGAAATGCCCTTTGTGTCACCTCAACGATAAAGAAAGGCATATAGCTTTACAATGTGAAGAAACCTGAAAGTTAAAATAGAGGATAGAAAAAAAGGAATGGGCAACATTACCAAAAGAAATTCAAATGATAAGGCTAATAAATACAAAATCTGGAAGAAATTTATTCAAAATTGGAAACTTTTTGGGTAGAGTAAGAGCCAAATGAAAAGGTAAATGCTACTACGGCCATCTGGTATCAAATAAATAAGAGCTTACTCTAGATATTTGTCGCCAGGAAAGCTTCTTTATTTTAAACAATAGGAGTAAGGAAAGAACAGTTAATACATAAAACTGTATTTGAATTTCACTGCTGCGTTGTGTCATCTCGATAAACAGTTGCATTACCTTAACATTGAATGACGGCGGGGAATACTACTATGGCCATCTAGCAGCAAATAAATAAGTACATACTCCAGGTGTTTGTTGCCAGGAAAGCTCCTTCGCTTCTTCATTTTAAACGATAGGAGTAAGGAAAAGTCAGTTAATACATAAAAACGTATTTGAATTTCACTGCTGCATTGCATCATTTTTTCGATAAACTGGCACATTACCTTAATATTGAATGGGGAGGGAAACTATAGCAGTAATACATACATTTAGCAACAATAACCATGGTATCACTGCCTTCTGGCGGCTATTAACCGAAAGGCAGTTACTATTCATATTATGAGACTTTAAAAACTTTCCCCTACTATTTGTAAACATTTTCTGTTTCACAAAGCTTGTAGTGATAAACATTCTTCAATTTGGTGAATTTTGGGAAGAGCATATATTCTGGGTAAAATTGGATTACTGATTTTTATAATTTGCTTTTCTTTATTTGTAATACTTTTAATTTCATTAAGGGTCTTATTATAAATTGAAATGCAGGATTTTAAAGGGTTAATATCAATGCTTTTGTAATCTTCACCTTGAAGTAAGAGTTCCATTCTGTTAATGTAATTAATTTTATTTAAAATTACAATGCTGTTACCTTTATCAGCTTTAGTATAGATTACATCTTTTTCTTTTAATGATTTAAGTCTTACTTTAAGTCTTATTCTTTTTGTCTATCTCTTCCCAAAATTCATAAACCTGGAAATAAAATGAGACCTATTGTAAATTGCATAAATTCACCTACTTACAGCCTAGCTAAATGGTTAAATAAAAAATTCACTAATTTTGAAAAATTTGAGAGTTTAAGTATTAAAAATTCTTTTAAGCTAGTTGAAAGGATCAGCAATATTACATTATCTACTAATGATAAACTTGTTTCTTTTGATGTAACTGCTTTGTTTCCATGCATTCCTAGAGAAAAACTTTTGACATTTTTAAAAAAATGGTTAAGTTCTATAGAACTGAATGAAAATTTAATAAATGATTTTGTTATCCTTACTAATCTTTGTTTGGATCAAAATTTTTTCAGCTTTAATGACAAATTCTATCAACAAACTTCTGGTTTAGCAATGGGTAGTCCACTTTCACCTTTTCTTGCTGATCTTTTCATGAGCTATTTTGAAATACAGGTCACTAAAGCATTCCCTCTAATTTTTAAAACTTGGTATAGATATGTAGATGATATATTTGCTATTGTTCCTGATAAACATGTAAATGATGCTTTAAAACTTTTAAATTTACAAGATAAGGCTATAAAATTCACATTAGAAACTGAAAGTAATGGCTATCTCCCTTTCCTGGATTTAAAAATAATAAAAAAAGACAATAAATTGAATTTTGGAATATACAGAAAGCAAACCCACACTGATAATTATATAAAAAATAATGGCTTTAACCCTTTTTCACATAAATTTGCTGTTTTTAATAGTTTAATTTATAGGTTAATTAATTTACCCCTTAATAAAGATGAATTCTATAAAGAATATAAACACATTATTAACACTGCTTTAATTAATGGTTTTAATACTGATTTTATATATAAAAAAATTGAGAAGTTTAAATATCAAAAAGCTATTAAAGATATTTCTACGCTTAAGAAAATAAAAGATAATTACATTTTTAAAAAATTTACTTATCACCCTTGGGCAAATAAAAAATTCACAAATATTTTCAAAGAGCATGGCATAATATTGGTTCCTCAAAATAAATACAGTATAAAAAATTTGTTAGGCTTTTCTAAAAAGGATGAAATTTCAAAAAATAAAAAATCTGGCATTTATCAATTAAACTGTTTAAATTGTGACCTTGTTTATATTGGTAAGACTAAACGTCATTTGGAAACCAGAGTAAAAGAACACTTTAGGAATATTAAATACAAACAAATTGATAAATCAGCTGTAGCAGAACATTTTTGGAAATTTAATCATGAAATAAATCCAGATGTTAAATTATTAAAACACTTAAATGGGCCCATAGATTTAATGGTTTGGGAGAAAATATTTATATTAAAGTATAGAAATCATGCAATGAATTTTGATATACCTCCAATTGACTCTCTCACCAAATTTGTTTTGATTCCAGTAGTTAGCAATGCATTAGTACACAATCCACCTAGTAGCAGTAACCATAACAGTGTAAATAAACAACATCAAAAAAGAGACCAAAAGGATATGTTGATAATGCAATGAAATCGTTGCGAAACTAGTCCAGGCAAGGATTCCAAAAGATAAGTGAAGATTGGTTGCAACTATTATTTTTATATTAATATTTGTGTTATTCTTCACTGTTACTAGCTTCTTTTTACATTTATAAACTTATTACTTGCTTCTTTGTATGTAGAAGGGAAATAAGGCAATACACTAGGATAAAGTGATAGTCAATGTTTTAAAACCTGGTTACTAGGCGACTGAAGTTCCTTTATTTGTATGGTCAGGAGGTAACAAATTCCCACATCAGAAAAGTGTATCCCAAAATTGAAACTAATAACAAGAACTATCTCAAAGATGGTCAAATCTGTGGAAAAAATGTATAGAACAGGAATTGTTTTAATGAGCTCTACATTTTTTGTGGATCTCTTACGGTTTGCCAGTTATACAAAAGTCAACCAGAATAAAGAGGCCTTCAGAAGCTATTCCCAGAAAATTCCAGATATACATTCGATTTATCATATAAATTTCTTTAATATAGGATATTTTAATGAAAATCATTAGTCCAGTATCTTCTAGGGATGTGACATAACAAATTGGGTGATGTGATAAGACCTACACGTTTTGTCTATCTCTCATGGTTTACCAGAATAAAGAGGCCTTCAAAAGTTATTCCCACAAATTTGAAGATATACATTTGCCATGTAAATATTTTTAATATACAGCATTTCAGTCAAAATCATTTGAGCCATTTTGAGAAAATCATATTTTCAAGCATAATTCTATATAAAGGCTAGTTTGTGATGGAGAGGATTTTCTTGAAGATCTTTGTGTTGCATCCTTAGGAGATACTAAACTTAAATACTAAATCCTTTTATTAAAGGACTCTGTATCACTTTCTCTACACGTACCATGTACATAGTGTATAGAGAAGGTATTGTATTGCACCCAAAAATTCAATACAGAGATTTTGCATGAAATAAAAGTTTTGAGGCCACCAAATTAAAAAAAAGCAGGATTTTTAGAAAAATGTCCATGTATGTGTGTGTGTGTGTGTCTGTAGGTAGCATAGCTCAAAAACGAAAAGGTCGTTAAATACCAAACCTGGTATTTAGATTCAGCATCTTCCAAGGATGTGACATGAAGATTTTCAAGAAAATACCCCCACCACAAACTACCCTTTGCATGGAAAACTATTAAAAAATTTTGATTTTCTGAAAAATGGCTCTAACTATTTTGAATAAAATCCTGTATATTAAAATATTTACATGCCAAATAAAATGTATATCTTGAATTTTCTGTAAATAGCCTCTGCAGATTACTTTATTCTGGATGAATTTTGCCAAATTTTCTTTAAATGGTAAACCGTAAGAGACCGACAAAAACTTACTGCAAAAAAATGTAGATCTCGTCAAAAGACACAATTTAAGTCATTTAAATTTTTGTTGTGGAGGTAACTGTTTCCGAGATATTCCTTGTTATTGGTTTCAATTGTAAAATACTTAACGACAGGTTTTAAAACATTTGACTATCACTTTAGTATAACACATTCCTTTATGTCCCTTCTACTGATAAGAAACTAAGTAATAAGAACATTCTGATAATTACTTTCTCTACACATACTTTGTACACAGTGTATAGAGAAGGTATTGTATTGCACCCAAAATGTTGATACCGAGATTTCACCGGAAATACAAGTTTTGAGTCCTGCTGTATAATTTAAAAAAAAAACATTTTTGGAAAAATGTCCATGTGTGTGTGGGTCTCTGGACAGCATAGCTCAAAAATAAAAATACTATTAAATACCAAACTTTGAAATTAAGTTTGGCATCTTCCAAGAATGCGACACTAAGTTTTTCAAGATAATCAACCCATCTCGAACTACCATTTACATGGAAAAAATTTCAAAACTTTTGTTTATCTCAGAAACAGCTCTAACAATCTTGACTAAGATCGTTTATACAAAAGGTATTTATGTGCCAAATTAAATGTACATTTTGAATTGCTGCGAATAACCTCTAAAGACCTCTTTATTCTGGATGAGTTTTATTGACTTTTGCAAAACTGGTAAACTGACTACTACTAAAAAAATCACAATAAAACACAATTTATGTCATATACAGTTTTTTCGTGGAGCTGGCCGATTTAGAGATACTCCTTGTTATTGATTTCAGTTTTCTCAAATGGGAACTTGTCAACTGCTGGCCAAAGAAACAGCAAAAGTTTTAAAAAGATTTGACTGATGGTTTAGCCTAGTGCTTTCCTTTATTTCCCTTCTACTTATAAAGCAACTTGTTTCTACTAATGCTTTAGCATTAAAAAGAAGAATAAGCTTATTAACAATAAGCTATTGCAGAGATGTAGAGAAAGTCATGTCAATGGAGCACATCAAATTTGTTTGAGTTATGCTGTCCACAGATACAAACTGACCTTTCTCTTCTGCTTTGAATCTGGAAGTATGCATGTGAGAATGAATGTGTGTTTGAGGAAAATAAAATGATTTGAACCTACAAAGCCCCGATATGACCTTAGATGTTAAAGGGGCTTATTAAAAAAAAAAAAAACCAATACAATTTTTGGACGTAATATAAGAAACAGTGGCACTCAGTTACTAAAAATTCTGCCATATAGTTTCCTTTTGACATTACCTGCGGCAACAATAATGGCTTACGGACTGCCTCCGTGGTCAAGTGGTCAGCGAGCTGACTTCTCACCCGGAGGTCCCGGGTTCGATTCCCGGCTGGCATGGAGAATTTTTCTTTAACCGGAATTATTCCCTATCCCCCATAGAGTCTGGAAGTATGAATGTGAGAGTGAATGTGCGTGTGTTTAGTAATACAAAGTTTAACCTAATGTTCTGAACCTACAGTTTCACAAGTGAAAGTCCCCGATATGACCATTGATGTTAAAGGGGGCTATACAAATTAAGCAAAAAGTCTCACTTTGAAATTCCCCTTGAAACTCGCTCAAATGTTGCATGCAATGCATTTCCAGTGGCAAGGTTAGGCAACTCTTTGTTGTCCTTTTTATACCAGTTGGTCATGTGACTGGAAATTTCCAGAAGCTATCACACATGCAGAGCACTGCAGATGTTCACATACTCACACAGGTGTAACAATCACAGCTCCAATGTCAAAAGAACTTGCCACTGGCACCTGTCCACTAATGCAGGGTAATGGATGCCAATAAGCAGCACACACATAAGTGCAGCGATTACGGCTGCAGCATATGAATTAAAACTTATAAGTCCAGAATGGTAAATAAAATGCTTTAACGTGATTTATTCTATTCTGGATATTTATTCTTGCATGAATGTGTAACTATTCAATATTAATAAAAATGCATCTTTGCAGACCAAGAAATTTAGCATAATGAACTGAATGTGTGATCCACCAGCATTTCCCCTCCTTGACTGGAGTCAGGAGGAAATGACATTGGTAATGTTGCTGCAGATGTTGATGTGTCATGGCAGGTACTACAGGCTACCTTGCAGAAATAAAAGTAACTAAAAGTATGTCAATGTTTATCAATATGAGTTTTAAATATATGAAAGTTGTCCTATCGCTTCTGGATACTATTCTGATGTGATTTATTCTATTCTGGTTATTTATTGTGTGAATTTCTAAGTGTTAAACATGGACAATCTACGCATGCTTGTGGACCAAGAAATTTTAGATAATGATGCAATACTGATGAAAATTGATACTTAGAAAGGCTTAGGAAGAACTAGCAAATCCAGGGCTAGCATCGTTTCCTTTCTGTTTCATGCTTTACATATGTTATTCGTGTTGTTTGCTGTTTCATGCTTTAAGTTCATTATTATTGTAAAAGCAGCCGAATCAATAAGAGCTGACAGACAAAATAGTCAGGCAATAAAGGCCTTTGTATTTCACTGCAGTCACCCTCCGTGGTGTAATGGTTACCATGCTAACTTTATATACCCAAGGTTGCGGGTTCAAACCCAGCAGAGGATGATGGATTTTCCAGGCGTAAAAATCCTTTGCATGGCTTCCTTCAGAAGGAAAGTAAAGCTGTTGGTCCTATGTTGTAGATTTATAGCAAGTGAAAGAAACTCAAGCCTGAAAAAGAGGCCTCTGAACAAAATTAGTATAGGATGAGAAACACAGAAGTTAAGAGAGTGTCCATAAATGAAACTATATTTCCATTTCGTGCACGTCTTCTCAGGCATTCTTTAACCCTACTTTCAGAGTAATCTATCTCTCAGTGGATAAAACATACTTTGCTCATAATTTCTACAAGGAGACCAACATCACAAATCAATATAGGAAGTGGCAAGTGCTAAGACAGTGACGTAAATGCAGTGATTCCATTTTTTAATGCACCAAAGGAGTAATGTTTTCTATTATGTGGATGCCCTTGAGACAAAGTGAATTTAACAGAAATAGTGTTCTCATTTGTTAAGCAGTGAAAGCTGCCTAAAATGGAATTTGCTTGTTTTGGGGTATTTTTCCCTCATCACTGGGTTCTATTTACAAACGACTATGTTTTAATAAAGCAAAGTATAATACATGTGATTGTAGAGGATTATAATGAAGGGAAAATTTAAAACGGAAGTCTGCAATTAAAAAATAGATTCAAATGTAGGTTTTACTGTCATTTCAACTTGAGTACAATCTCTGCTACTTCTGTCAACCAAGGTGCAATGTTGCAACTTCTTCGCAAGAGAACAATGTATGATCTCCTTCGCATCGTGAATCAACTTCAGGAGTTCTGAAACATTCTTGAAAGCCTCAAGGTCACTTACAGAAGATAAAGGATCGTCAGAAGTGTATTTTCATTGACTTCATCACCGTTGATTTCATCCTTTACTTCTCAATGCTGTCTCTGTCAGTAACATCACTTGCACTTAGAATTCTTCAGTTGTGGTAAGTTTGTTTTAAAGTTAACTATTTGTTTAGTTTCAATTGGTGCCTAACCAACCACTCAAACACTGGTGTCACATTCTGTGGATTTTGTGATGCATTTCACATGGCCTGCTGTTCCCTTTACCTACTTGTCTATAAATGTCATAAATTTGAGTTTTTCCCGCTTTATAAAACACAGTCAATTCTTTAGCTGATGCTTATGTTTTTCATGTTGTTCAATGTCTTTTCCCTCCAGTGTAAGTGTCTATGTTTAGAAGTCGTTGCTACTGAATTACACACACAAATCAGTCAAGTTCACGGTTTCCTTCCACTCATGAATAATCACTTTGTCAGAATGAAACTGAGAATGACTGCATACAGGAATTAATACATTAGAACTGCAACCATGGCATTGTACACATTCTCGCATTCACCATTCTTAGAACTTTGGTACAAGTACAGTCACACTCAAAAATTCCTTACATACGATGCTGAATCAATTTTGTGTCAAATTGCTCATTATTTATAATGTAAATAAGGCATACAAATAATGCATTTTATTAAGGTTATTTATGTAAAGGGTTCCAGGAAATCTTTCTGTTTCCACATTAATCACTTTTCCAGTTTATAGTATTATTAAAAAAGGAAACATTGTGTTCCAAGATTATTTTTCCATCTATCCAGTTTTCTAGTATATAGGGAGTCTGGTTTAGGAAGGCTTCACTGTATTATCAATTTTTGTCATCTGTTTCGCTTTGTGACAGTTATTTACTTATTTTCTTTACATTTCTCATGTATTCTTTGCATTTATTTTTGGTAATTCTGCAGAACTTTGGCCGCTCTAAAAATTGAATAAAACTAACTGTGATTGATTGACCTTGTACTTCTGATGACAATTTCAAAGGTTTTATTTCTCGGAAAAGCTTGTACTTTTATTATAGACAAATTCGTGTGCATGCTGGAACGGTTGGTATTTTGAGTATATGATGGGATATTTACCAAATAACTATAAATAAGCGAGTATTATACCAATAATAAATGGTTTTATAATGTTCTGAAACATTTCTCCGCCAAGTACTACCACAACAGAAAATTAGAAACATAAATTTATGCACACTGACCTTAACATATTCGAACCTAACCTCGCGCTAAATTTGAAAACCACCGGACACAGTAGTTTCGCCTACAGAAACAGATAACAAATATAAAAAAAACTCGCATAATCCTCCACCAACTACTATAGTCAAACTAACCGGTGAATTATCCCTGCGGGTAATCCTGCCAAGAGCGACATATGACGTTCATGTATATCAATAGTTACAGTATCTTCCGCTAGCAACGAAATCGAGCTTTTTCATTATAAATCCAGTATTTCAGTATATACCTACACATTACAAGCCATTTATTATTCATATAATACTCATTTATGTATAATTATTTGGTAAATATCCGTCATATACACAACATACCAATTGTTCCAGTATACACATGAATTTTTAGAGCAGCCGAAATTCTGCGCAATAACCTTATCTTTTTATTGCTGCATGCATAACAGAAACAATGAAATGTAAATGTAAACTTACTCACCCTCTGCTTCAAGCCCCGCATCAAGTATGTCCTTGCATCTTCTGTTACCACTTGCTTCTCCGTCTCTAACTGCTCCAGATGGTGCTTGAGGTGGTGCTCGTTTTGCTGTAAGCTGTGTATTGCTAGATCCATCTCTGTTATCTCTGCGCTACCAAGCTTCACTACTGTAGCTCCCCTGTGGTACGCAACACCAATTTTACCCTGTCTGCGTAGACCATGTAAAACCACTTCTAGCGACTTTCCTAACTTGGTTTGCTTTCCTAATTCTTCCATGTCTAATACTTTCTCTTCGCTTTCAATATTTGTTAGCAGTTGCTCACCAAGAATCTGTAATTGGATAAAAAAAAATTACAATATATTACATTCACATAACTTTCTCTACCTATTCTGTAACAAACTATTCTTATAAAAGCTTATTCTTTTACCTATACCATTACTAATTGAGACAAATATTAACAGAAATTGTCTTATTACTTGCTTCCTTGTCAGTAGAAGGGTAATAAGAGAGTACACTAAAGTGATAGTCAAATGTTTTAAGAGCTGGTTGCTATGTGATTGAAATTTGGATTTCTTTGCATAGCCAGGAGTAAAACAAAATCAGGAATGACAAATTCCCATTTGAGAAAAGTTTTAAGTATTTTAAAATTGTAACCAATAGCAAAGAATATCTCAGAATGGTTAACACCACAAAAAAGATGTGTATGACACAAATTGTTCATTTTAAACAGATCTACATTTTTTGTTGTAAAACAGTATACAAAAGTCATCTGGAATGAAGAGACATACAATACCTTCTCTATCTACTATGTACATTATACACATGTGCTAGAGAAAATAAAATATGTTTTCCAGTCACATAACTTTCTCTACCTATTCTGTAAACTATTCGTACAAAAGTTTATTCTTTTGTCTACTCTATGGTAATCTAGATAAACATTAACAGAAATTGCCTTATTACTTGCTTCCTTGTAATTAGAATGGAATACACTAGGATAAAATGACAGTCAAATGTTTTAAAATGTGGTTGCTATGGGATTCAAATCAGTTTCTTTGTATGGCCAGGATTTGACAAGTTCCCATATGAGAAAAATATTTTAAAACTGAAACCTATAACGATGAATATTTCGAAAATGATCAACTCCACGAAAAAAAATACATGACAAACTGTGTGCTTTAATTAGCTCTACATTTTTTGTGCAGCAGATTATTGTCCATCTCTTACGGTTTACCAGTTATGCAAAATTCAAAAAAATGCATCCTGAATAAAGATTTCTTTTGAGGTATTCACAGGAAATTCAAGATATACATTTTATATTTCAGGTAAATATCTTAAATATGAGAGATTTTAATAAAATTCTCAGCTACTTTTATGAAAACTAAAATGTTGAAATTGTTTCCATGTAAAGGGTAGTTGGGGGTTGCATCCTTGGAAGATATTGAACTTAAATATCAAATTTGCTGTTTAACAGACTTTTCTTTTCTGAACTATACTGTTCACACAAGCATACATTTTTTATGAAAATGCTATTTTTGGATTCAGGGGGTCTCAAACATGTATATCCAATGAAATCTCGGTATCAAATTTTTGGGTGCAATACAATACCTCCTCTATACATACATGTAAAAAAAACTACACATCTGTTACATTCACACAACTTTCTCTACCTATTCTGTAACAAACCTTTTATTCAGTAAGTGAATATATGACAATTTAATTGTAAATAATATACATCATAAACCTTGTACAAGTATTGTGCAAATTGTACATAATTACTGTTCTGTTGACGAAGCCCATATCCTGTAACACGATCTAAATGGTGAATAAAAATTATTATTATTATTCTTACACAAGCTTATTCTTCTACTTGATGCTAATCGAGATAAACATTAGCAGAAATGGTCTTATTTCTTGGTTCCTTGTAAGTAGAAGGGAAATAAAGGAGTACACTAGGATAAAGTGAAGGCCACCTGGGTAGTGTGGTGGTAGCATGTCTGATTCACAATTCAACAGGTCGGGGTTTCGAATCTTGCTGAGGCTGAGTTGCCCAGTTTTCCTTTACTCTGAGAAGACAAATGTCGAGTAACTTTAAGCTCCATGGACCTCGATATCATTTCACCAATTTCATTCATTATTCGATACGACCCACCAGGTTAACAAAAGTACCAAATTCCAATTACATAGAAGTTAGAGAAACATTTTTTATCATTTAATTAAATGAAAACTAGATTAATTAGGTAACTTCAAAGTTGGCAACAATGACTAGGGTAATTATAGGAGCAAAGTTGCACCACCATGCATGTGCAATAACTACATTTTTACTATTTTATTCATTTTATATCAATCCAAATTATATTCTGATTGTAGAATAATATAAAAGTATGAATCACATTTATGACTTCCCATTAGATGCAATATCACAATTGAGGTTAGAGCCTAGAAAGTGACAAAGTAAAGAGGAATCAAATGTGACAAAGTAAAGAAGAATCAAAATGTAGATAAATCATGAAAGGACACAAATTATGTCTAATCATTTCTGTGACATTAACCAGTTCCAAGATATTCTTTGTTGGTTTGAATGGACAAGTTGCTATTTGTTTTATTTCATGTGGTCCTTCCAAGCTAGAAAATCAAAAACTATAAATGGAAATGGCATGTTATTTATGGACGCTCTTTAACTGCTGTGGTTCTCAGCGTCCCATTCTATATTGGGTGTGAAAGACCGCTTAATTTTGCTCAGAGGCCTCTCTATCAGGCCGTAAATCTACGACACGGGACCAACGGCTTTACTTCCCTTCCGAAGGAAGCCATACTAAGGATTTTTACACCCGAAAAAATCCATCGTCCTCCGCCGGGTTTGAACCCGCGACCTTGGGTATATGAAGTCAGCATGGTAACCATACACCACGGAGGGCGACATCAATAAAAATCTATGCTATTATAGATCTCATATATGAGGTCAATAAAAAGATTAGGTGAAAAATTCAAATCTCTGGACTTTTTTTTTTTTTTTTTTTTTTTTTAGTATATCAAAAACATTTGACTGTATAAAACTTACCTGGCATGCACCTATATGAACAAATTGTTTATCTTCTTCAGATCCTGGCTTTGTAATTGTCTCTTTCATTTTGTTTAGACTCCAAACAATTGGTTTCTTCACAAGCATATTAATTGTCCACCAGGTCCAAGTTTCTTGTGGTGCTATATGTAAAAATTCTTCTGCAGGAATTATCTCCCTATTCCTGAAAGAAAACCAGCATTTTACTGGGCGCGCTACAAACAGTTGAACTTCTATATAAAGGCACCAACAGATAGAAATCTTTATGGTTAAAAAGCAAGCCGTATGCATTTACTTACTTGTTCATTTCCTGTACAACATTTGCAAGACAAGCTGGGCGTTTTCCCTTTCGCTGAAAGACATTTCTTAGCTCTGTCATAGTAAATTGTGGCTGTTTATTGTGAAGACACCAGTCATTAATTAGAGTGCTCCAAAATTGCATCTTGGATTCCCAATCTAAGGGATTGACTGTGCGTTCACGGAAAGGTGCGAACAGGCTGCTCATTCTCAAGTCATCTTCCCAACATTGCGGCATTTTACCCTTTGGAAGAATTGACCATTCTTCTTCTCCTCCGTTTGTGCCCATTTTACAGTTCTAAAATTAACTCAAGTACGTAAAAACCACAAAATTCAGAAATCAGTGCATTGTGTCCTTTCACCCACTGCATTAAGTAACTTCACTATATCGCGCTAAAATATTTGGGACTGCCGAATTCTCCATACAGCACCGAAGAAGAATAAAGAAAGAGTACCCAACCGTTTAGGTAGGGTGTTAATTCAGAGCAACTATTATAGAACTTCATCGCTGTTCGAAACCACCATATGACCATGAATAAACATGACAAAATAAAACAAGACAGACGAATACCGATATGACATTGTTTTTGACATTTACCGAAGACAGGTAGCAGCACTTACTATGTGACCAATGGCTCCAGTCTGATTCTGACGAATGAATGCTATGAGAAGATGACATGATGAATAGTGTTTATGGCAAATGAGTTATTTTTTTTCTACTATATGTATATGCGTGTAATAGTAATATAAACGGTGTTTACAAATGACAACTGGAGCAGCCAAAATGCCTGATGGTAATTATAATACTGCATTAAATACGATGAAGTAATTTGCTGATTTTTGTTGTGAAATTTCATAATAAAATGCAAAGTAGGTTAAGAATAGTTGACGCAGTTATGAGAACTCTGTTTGCGAATGACCGTAGCTGGTAAGATTTGGAGGTCAAGAAGGAATGAGAGCCACTAACGTGAAATGACAACGCACAGAATCATGTGATGAGAACGTTTTGTGCATGCCCATTCAGCACAAGCACTGCATTGTAAAGGTCAAGGACGTAAATTTACTGATGACTACACTCAGCAGTTTTAGCACCGATTATAATGAGTTAAGAGCCGCGACTAGGTTTATCATGTCCAGTCAAGGTACGTGTTTCACAATGTCATCCTTGGAGTAAAGCTTCATTCTAGTGTATGTAATTTTGCTAAATGATTAAATAGCCACCATTATTTTAATTATTATTTATACCTGTAGTATTTAATATTTTAAGGAGTATAAAGTAATATTTAATGCAATTGACTTAGATAGCCTAGCCTAAGATCAATTTATTCCAACTTTTTTTTTAAATGGTTATTGTAATTTTTGAAAGTGGTGAAGAAATGGAATCAGTTCAAGGTAATGAGTGATGAAATGCAATAATATTGACAAACATACAAGTTTGAACATTAGGAGTTGAAATAACAAGCTTTGTGATGTTGGATTAATGTAAATATTAAGATAGGCATTTGATTAGATTAGATTAGAGAGCATTCTGTAAGTTCGTTTAGGCCAGGAAGCCACTGAACATAGAAGTTGTCAAGGCATATACATGTATACATATGTTTATATACTATGGGGGAAAAAAACAATATATAAAGCTCTAGTGCTAAAAGCATGGGTTACAAAAACAGCAGAATAGACATATAATCAAATCATTTGCTTTTGAGGCCTGCACTATACTTAATGTGCTCTATAAAAGCATATGTACTTCCTTTTTTGCATGCACATAAAAACAGAGTCAAAAATTACTATTAAAATGTATAAATAAATGCAATTTCATTATATGTAACACTGATGTAGTGTCAGATAATACTTTTTTTAATTATCGACATAATAGTTATTATTAGTAATTATATAAAACTAAAATATGATTATTGTATTATGTGCTCTTCATAAATGTCAACAAATTACAATACATGTTTACAAATTTGTTATAGAATTTCCAATGCAAAAATTTACAATTATGTACTAGAGTAAAATATCAAAGTATCAGGCTTTACAGACCTTGTGTCATTGCTAAATACTAAAAAATTCATTTGACACATTCATGCAAGTCAAAGTATACATCAATTTAATTTTAATATAAAACACACACACACACACACACACACACTAATATACACAAAATGCAATACATTATAATACGGTAATTATTTACAAGTTGGGCCGCTAACCCTCTCTGCTGCGACTTATGCCAGTTTTGCACTCTAACGGGACCGGTGTGGTTAGAGAGGGATTATGGGTGGGGAGATGGTTTAATAAACTAATGTTGTATCCATTGCGCTGTTAGAAGTTGTTGGAAATATTGTTATGAGGTACTACCACGATATAAAATTAGAAACATAAATTTATATACACACACTAACCTAAACGGATTGAAACCTGACCTTGTGCTAAATTTGAAATCCACAGGCTTTGAAATTGTCATCTTAAATACAAAGTCAATCAATCGCACTTAGTTTCATTCGGTTTTAGAGTGGCCAAAGTTCTGCATAATAAAATTCACTGAACAACTGTATCTGCATGAAACATACTCGTCATACATCAGCACAGCGTCTAGCGACATATGGCGGTGTTGCATCCCACAACACTGTTCGCCTGCCGCCGACAATGAAACTCAGGTTTTAGGCACTTCAGTGTGTAGTATTATTATATATTTACATTGCAAAAGTACTACAAGACTTCTTTATTTATATTCTACTCCTTCTAGGCAGAATACTTCATAAATATTCACAAAAAAGGATCGCTACATGCACGTAATAAATTAGCGTTTAACTTAATTACGGAGCTTTTCCGATAAAAAAATTGGTGAAAACGTAACAAGTATAAAGCAAAGTTACAGTCAAAGCACAATTTGTTTAATTTCCAGAGGGGCCCAAGTTCTCTATAATTACATATAATACTTATAAATATAATGATTATTGTCTGACAGATTTGTCATTTAAATGACTTATTGCAAAGGTACTCCTTAAGAGAGGCCTTAAAAGTCCCAACATTTTCTTTGAGATTGCTGGGGAGAGCATTAAACATCTTGATTGTTTCATAACATACACCTTTCTGAAGATTGGCATTGGGACGATGAACCAATCCCTTTTGTCTAGTATTAATGTTATGAATTTCCATGTTTGTTATAAAACTATGTCGATTAACTGCATACAATTTTAAAATGGATGATATATAAACACAAGGTAAGGTGAGTATGTCAAATTTTTGAAATAGTTCTTTGCATGACTGTGTGCTATAAGCATTACAGATTATTTGTATAGCTTTCTTCTGTATCCGGAATATGCATTTACTATCCACTGAATTACCCCAGAATATTACTCCATACTCGATGATAGAGTTAACGTAGGCAAAATACACCAATTAAGTGTATCGATTGAGTGAAATTTAAGCAGTGCACGGAGAGCATAGCATGCTGAGCTAAGAATAATTGATATAATGTTATGTGAAACTGAATATTTTATCAAGAAAATGGTGAACAAAGTGTAATCTGCTGTAGAACATTAAAAGATGGAGGGGTGTAGCAATATATGTGTGCATAATACTTGCTAGCCAAAGTATTAGGAAAAATTGATAATGAAGGCATGTACAGTAGTTGTTAAAATATTTAATGTAGTAGTTGGTGCATATAGTCCTAGAGAAGAAATTGTAATAGCCTTATAGGAATCCAGATTTTCTTCTTTCAGTCCAAGCTTAGGGGCATTTAAAATGTGAGAAATACAGCATAAGTAATTAATTATTTATTTATATTGCTGTTCAGAACAGTAGCTAAACAAAAAAGAAAATGTCAAGGTCGTGCAGGTAATACATCACATAAATACATGCAATCATTACTATTAATGGTTTGTTTTTATAAATTTGTCAATGTTATAATAAGCTTTAGTCTTCTTATAAATTTATCCATTTCACACATTTGGATATCATTTGGGAGGACTCCTAAAATTTTATTTCCATGAAACTAGGCATCTTTTCGAATAAGTGTAGCCAATGACTGGGGATAGGTAAGTCATTTTTATGTCGAGTATTCTGACTGTGTCTATCAGAGTTGGTTTCCAAGGGGAAGTAGAATTTGTTTTAAAATCAAGATAGTTGGATTAGATATATACTCTGTGATCCAAAAACATACCACTGCACACATGAAAACATGATAACGCACAGCTACTGTAAACAAGGTCACGGTGCTGACTTGTTTTTCTCTGCTCTGACAGTGCAGTATTGAGCTGACAGTGATGTCGTGAGGTTGAATTATTACCAGTATCCTGTACTTAGTCACAAAGTGTATTATAGCTAGCATTTGTTTTCTACTGCACAGCATGTATTTATGATTTGTATTTGTTAACACATTTTGTGAATGACTCCCAATAGTGTATACAGTGGCAAAATTGACACACGGACAAGGCTTGGTTCATGGATATGTGTGTGCACAAAATAATCATTATTGGAGCTCTGAGAAATCTAATATTGTTCATGAAATACCCCTTCATGACGAAAAAATTGGTGTGTGGTGTGGAAAAAGTTATAGGCCCAATTTTTGGGGGTCAACATATGTACGTGAATACAATTTTGTCCCCTTTTTTTAGGGAATTAACAGACAGGGCGTGTGATTTTGCCTTTTTTCAACAAGACTGCAACAACTCATACAGCCAATCTTTCAATGAAAACAATTGAAAGTATGTTTCAGGAGGACAGAATTATTAGTAGAGATATATGGCCCTCTCGATCCCCTGCGATTTCTATCTCTGGGGTAACTTAAAGCATAAAGTGTACAAGATACACCCTGGAGGAACTAAAACAAAATATCCGTCAACATTTCTTATCGTGAACTACGGCGAGTGATGATAGTTTCGTAAAGAGGTGACATCTCCTTTAATAGCATTGGTAAGTAAAGCCTTTAAAAATGTTGCATGGTTTCATCCGCACCTTTCTACGAAGGCGGCAGATGCTGTGCGGTAGAAAACAAATGCAAATAACACATTTTGTGACTAGGTACAGGACAAAACAATAAGGCACAGCTGAAAACTGCACTTTCGCACCATGACCTTTTGTACAGCAGCTGTGTGTTATGTTTCCGTGTTTGCAGTGGAGAAATACTGCATAGCAGTTCAGATATTTTTGGCTTGCTCTGTACTTAGGATTACAATTTACATGATATTGTTACAGCGTACTGCAGTGTGAGTGTGGCAGTGTTGGAAAGTCATGGGACCTCACATTTGTAAGGATTGTCTGAGAGGTCGCATCATGGCTGGTAACAGCACCCATCTTCTCTCCAATGGAATATCTATGGACTTCGCAGAAAACGATGGAGAGGTTCCTTGTAAGTTGCACCATTACCCTTATGTCTCTAACCAAACCTGTAAGCTACAAAGTTGCCTAACACCACAAACAATGATTGCAGATGCTTTAGTAAATACGCTAGATTCATAAAGTTTCCAGAATCGTTTATTTATACGGAAGTAAAGGAAGGATGTTTTACTTTTAGGTGTTAGTAACTTCCTTGATGGCACTTCATTTCAATAATGACAGTTGTCTGTGCTTGGCAACTAGTTACTTTCTCCACATGTACTATATACAGTGTATAGAGAAGGTATTGCATTCCACCCAAAAATTCTATACCAACATTTCACTAGAAATACATTTTTGGGTCCCCCTGAATCCAAAAAAAGTCCATGTGTGGGTGTGTGTCAAAACCGAAAAGACCGCTGAATACCAAATTTGGTATTTAAGTTTGGTATCTTCCAAGGAGAGACACGAAGATTTTCAAGAAAATCTCCCCACCCCAACTATTTTTTACATGGTACTTTTATGGAAAATTTTGATTTTCTAAAAGATTACTCTAATGATTTTGATTAAAATATTCTATATTCAAGATATTTACCTAACAAATAAAATATATATCTTGAATATTCTAGGAATAGCCTCTGAAGACTACTTTATTCTGCATCAATTTTACGGAATTTTACATAACTGCTAAACTATAAGAGATAGACAAAAACTTACCACACAAAAAGTGTAGAGCACGTTGAAACACACAATTTATGTTATTTACATTTTTTTGTCATGGAGTTGTACATTTTTTTAGATATTCCTGGTTTTTTGTTTCAGCTTAAAAAAACTTATACTTTTATCAAACAGGAATTTAACTCCTCTCCATACAAACAAAGGAACTTCAGTCACACATCAACCAGCTTTTGACTATCACTTTAACCTATGCTACTCCCTTATTTCCCTTCTACTTACAAGGAAGCAAGTAATAAGGCGGCTATTTCTGTTAATTTTTTCTCGATTAGCATGAAGTGAATAGAAGCATAAGCTTTTTAACAATAATTTGTTGCAGAGATGTAGAGAAAGTCTTGTGAATGGCACACAAGATTTTTTTTGTTGTGCATGCATGTTTATTTATCACATTTCATAATGTCGGCAATGGAGCACTTTCAAACAAAAAGTTTTGTAAATTTGTAAACTGTAAAGAAGCTTGTAACAATGATATGATTAATATTAAATGGAAGGAATTTTTGTAACTTAGTAATTACTGGGACTGGTTTTGTGAACCGTTGTTTTCATTTTCAACCCTTCCTTCCATCTGTGTCTTGCTTTGTTGGCGGTGAGAGTGCAGGTGCATCACTTGCTGGGTCTTGGAACTTTCAAAGGTTGCTATATGGTGGTGTATCAAAATTTATTGATGTAGAGCTTCTCCCACAGTGGGTTTATGCGCTGTAAAAATCCGATGTGTTACAGTCACATCACTTTCTCTAGCTACTCTACAAACAAACTTATTACAAAAGATAATTCTTCTTTCAACACCACGCTAATCGAGATAAACATTAGCAGAATTTTATTACTTAGTTCCTTATAAGTAAAATGGAACTAAGAGAAAGTACTAGGCTAAGTGATAGTCAAATGTTTTAAAATCTGTCGTTATGTGATTGTCATGGCAAATCCTTCTTTGCTTGACCAGGAGTAGAACAAAAGCAAAACGGACACTTCCATCTGAGAAAAGTATAGGCACTTCACAATTGAAACTAATAACAAGGAATACCTCAAAAACGGTAAGCTCCATAAAAAAAATGTATATGACATAACTTGTGTATTTTAACAAGATCTACATTTTTTGTATAGTGAGTTTTTGTCTATGTCTTACAGTTTACTGGTTATACTAAATTAAGCAAAATTCATACAGAATAAACAGGACTTTAGAAGCTATTCCCAGAAAATTCAAGATATACATTTTATTTGTGATAGAAATGATTTAATATGTGGTATTTTAATCAAAATCGTTAGAGCCATTTTTAAGAAAAACAAAATTTTCGAAGAGTTTTCCATGTAAAGGGTAGTTAGGGTGAGGGGATTTTCTTCAAAATCTTTGTGTTGCATCCTTGGAAGATACCAAACTTAAATACCAAGTATTTGGTATTTAACCGTCTTTTCATTTTTGAGCTATGCTGCACACACACACACACACACACACACACACACACACACATACACACCAGTTTCTGAAAATGCTTTTTTTTGGATTCAGGGGGTCCTATATATGTATAGCCACACCAACAGATGCAGGTGACATGATATAGTTCATTTTTGAAAACAGTTGCTCAGACAAATATGTTTTGCTGCTGACATCTGCTAAAGTAAATCAACACCATGCTTACCAATCCTGGCTCTAGCATTGAGTTTTTCGGTCTCGCTGTACCTTTGCATAACTCATTGTTACCATTTTGCATTTTTGCAGCCATGCCATGGTTTGGGATGGATATCGGAGGAACATTGGTCAAACTGGTGTACTTTGAGCCTAAGGACATAACTCCAGATGAAGCTGATGCTGAAATGGAAACACTGAAAAACATTCGAAGATATCTAACAAAAAACTCGGCTTATGGAAAGACAGGGCACAGAGATACATATTTACAGGTAATATACCTCTGCAATTATTAGTTCTGTGAATAACTATGGCATTGACATGTCTTCACGGTCTCCATTAAAATACGAGGGGCATTCCATAAGTCCTTAGAATAAGATAGAAAAACAAATTATTTTTTGTAGTTTTTTTTTTGCATAATCTTTTTATAGTTCAATACACTTTTCCCAGCATTTCTCCAACTGTTTTAAGCCTTCCAAAAAATAGGAGCCACTCTGCTGAGCCACTTTTTCAAGTTTGGAAGTAAAAAAAAAAGTCTCTGCAGGCCAAATCTAGTGAATATGGTGGATGTTGTAATAATTGAAACCTTAATTCTACAGTTATCGTCTTTGACAGTTGTGCAACCTTGCATTGTCTTGATGGAATAGAATCTTTTTCTTTGCCAGATAAGGGCGTTTTTTCTTGATTTCACCATTCAACTGGTGCAATAACAATACATAATACGCTCCATTTGTTGCTCTTCCTTTCTACAAGTAATCAATGTAGATCATTCCGTGTGCATCTCAAAAAACCAAGGCCATCATCTTGTCTGCAGATTTCACCAACTTTGCCTTCATTGGAGCTGGTTCACCTTTAAAAACCCACTGTTTCGACTGTACTTTTCTCTCTGGAGTGTAGGAGTGTAACTATATTTCATCCGCAGTTATGTATTGATGCAGAAACTTGACAGGATTGCGACGGTAAAGTGCCAAACCACCTCCCAAATCGATCACATAATTGTGTTTATTCTCCATTGAGAACAAACGTTGCACCCATCTTGTAGAGATTTTTGTCAGACCTAATTTTTGGTGCAAAATTAAGATCACTGTACCTTGTGATATGTCTGTGGCCTCTACTATTTTTACTTTCTCTATACGTACTACGTACATAGAGTACAGTGCACTCCACCAAAAAATTTGATACTGAGATTTCACCAGAAATATATGTTTTAGGGTCCCCTGTATCCAAAAAAGTATTTTCAGAGAAAGGTCCTTGTGTGTGTCCGTGTGTCTGTGAACACGATAACTCAAAAATAAAAAGTTGGTATAAAATACCAAACTACCAAGTTTAAGTTCAGTATCTTCCAGGGATACGACACGAAGATTTTGAGAAAAATCCCCCCCATTCCAAACTACCCTTTACATGGAAATTTTTTCGGAAGTTTTGATTTTCTGAAAAATGGCTCAAAAAGATTTTGATTAAAATATCGTATATTAAAGATATTTAGCTGAAAAATAAAATGTATGTTTTTAATTTTCTGGGAATAGCCTCTGAAGACTACTTTATTCTGGATCAATTTTACGGAATTTTCCATAACTGCTAAACCGTAAGAGATAGACAAAAACTTATTACACAAAAAATGTAGATTTCGTCAAAACACGCAATTTATGTCCTTTAGGGTTTTGTTGTGGAGGTAACTGTTTCCAAGATATTCCTTGATATTGGTTTCAATTATTAAGTACTTATACTTTTCTCAGACAGGAAGTGTCCCTTTTTCTTTTTTTGTACTGCTGACCAAGCAAAGAAGTAATGTGCAATGACAATCGCATAACGACAGCTTTTAAAACATTTGACTATCACTTTTGTATAGTGCTTTCCTTTAGTTGCCTTCTACTTATAAGGAACTAAGTAATAAGAACATTCTGCTAATCTTTATCTCAATTAGCATTGTGTACAAACAAGAATAATCTTTTGCAGGAAGTTTGTTTGTAGAGCAGCTAGAGAAAATCATGTGAGTGTAAAACATTAGATTTTTCTGTTTGTTTGTATTTTGCACATCTCATGTGTTCTTGCAGATGGTTTGTTTACTTTTCGTTTTTCCGGTGTAAAACTTATTGCAATCTGAACGATTAAGTCTGTGTGTACCTGATTTTGAATGTTCCAGAATTGAGTCTTTTAAATTGTTGCTCTGTAAGTTTTGGACACTAAAGCTATTTTTTGGGTCAAGGTAATGTTAAAGCTCTTGCAGATGTTAGGTAATTTTCGGCGAGATGTCAGATTATAAGAGCATTTTTTATGTGTCTTTTGAATTTCCAATTTTTCTTGTCTATTAACTCCTTAATGAATTCATTATTTGTGGTTGTTTTGATTATTAGATCATATTCCTTTATGTACTCTGGTTTACTCAACAAATATTGATCAGTGTGTATGAAAAGCAGGTCATTTTAATGTAATCATCTGTCTGGGTTGGATTTGTATAGATGCAAATGATATGGTTTGTTGTTCCCACTCAGCCTCCATGGTGTAATGGTTACCATTTTAACTTCCTATACCCAAGGTCGCGGGTTCAAACCTGGCGGAGGTCAATGGATTTTTTTGGGCATAAAATCCTTAGTATGGCTTCCTTTGGAAGGGAAGAAAAGCTGTTGGTCCCGTGTCGTAGATTTACAGCATGTAAAATAACCTAAAGCCTGATAAAAGAGGCCTCTGAGCAAAATTAAGCAGTCTTTCACGCCCAGTATAGAATGGGACGCTGAGAACCATAGCAGTTAAAGGGCATCCATAAATAGCACGCCATTATTTTGTTGTTACCAGATTATTTTCAAGTCCATAAAAGATGGGTAACTTACTTTTTCTGTTTCAATTGTGAATTTTATTGTTTGCCAAAGTTGTTGCTTAAGAAAGTCATCTTTCAAAGATGTAACACAGAGATTTTAAAGGAAATCTACCCATTTCAATCTACACTTTTCATGGAAAATTTATCTTTATTTTTTAAAAACTGTAACACTAGCTTGCTGTTTTGTTACTGAATCCATTGGAAGGCTATGTTATGTGAAGATTATTAAAGTGTATTTATTTTTTTCAGATGGATAATGTTACTATTCGGGGAAGAAGGGGTACTCTGCATTTCATTCGGTTTCCAACCTCAGAAATGGGGAACTTTCTGGCGCTAGCCAAGTCCAAGGGAATGGCAACCCTGGTGACTACAGTTTGTGCCACTGGAGGTGGCGCATACAAGTTTGAAGATAGTTTTAGAAGGGTAAGACGGCATATTTTTACTATATCAATTAATATGTACCGAAGTAGATATTTGATCGGGTTTTTTCGACCTCTGATAGGCTATAATTAAAAGACACGTTCATAGAAAACAATTATTTTATTACCAAAAGTTTTGTACACTTATAGTTACTTTTCAACATAATCATCGAAAAGATTGACACATTTATTGTACTTGTGCAGAGGCTTTGCAATCCCGCTTCAAAAAATGTTGCTGCCAATGTTTTCAAATGAGCATTGACGTTGTTTTGAAGATCTTGGTACTTTACGACGTTTGCAGAGAGGCATTCAAAACAAACGCTGAAAAAGGTCCATGTATCTGTAAACATAACTCAGAAGGGAAAAGTCTGTAAAATCAAACTTGGTATTTAAGTTTGATGTCTTCCAAGAATGTGACAAGAATTTCAGAAAAATCCTCCTAAACTGTGCTTTACAAGGAAAAAATTTTGAAAATTTAAATTTTTTTTCCAAAAATGTCTCTGCGGTTTTGATTAAAATACTGTATATTAAAGATATGTTACAAGACAAAATGTATATCTTCAAGATAAAACTTACTACACAAAAAATGTAGATTAAAACACACAATTTGTCATATATATTTTTTTCGTGGAGTCGACCATTTTTGACATATTCTTTGTTATTGGTTTCAGTTTTAAAATACTCAAGCTTATCTCATATGGGAAATTTGTCAATTCTTGCCAATGCAAAAAAAAGTAATTTCAGTCACATAGCAACCACATTTTAAAACATTTGACTCACTTTAGCATAGTTATTCCCTAATTTCCCTTCTACTTACAAGGAAGCAAGCAATAAATAAGACAATTTCTGTTAATGTTTATCTTGATTAGCATGAGATGGAAAGAAGAATAAACTTTTTTAAGATAAGTTTCCTGAAATGGGTAATGTATCCATGAAGTTATTTTGTTTTTGATGTTGCAGGAGCTGAACATGAGGCTGGCGAAGTACGATGAGCTGGACTCATTGATTCGTGGCATGTTGTACGTAGAAACTAATAATCCCTCAGAGTGCTACTATTGGGCAAATCCTACAGAAGACGATGTTTGTGAGAAGAGGTTCTACGACTTCAGCAAACCTTATCCATTCCTTGTTGTAAATATTGGGTCGGGAGTGAGTGTGTTGGCTGTGTATGGTCCAGATAACTACAAGAGAGTCTCGGGCACAAGGTAAACTCAGAGCGTGGCCACTAACAAAGTTTGCTTTTCAGAGCGAGGCAAGCTAAGTTTACTTCCTGTTTACTCTCTCTTGCTCCTTTACTAAAGAATTGCACATTTTGAGAATGTATACAATAAAATATCAAAATTTTGAAGTGTGCCATTCACATGGTTTTCTGTTACACAAGCAAGTTTCCTTACAAAGGATTATTCTTTCATCTGCGTTATCTAATTAAGAAAAACATTAGCAGAAATTGCCTTATTGCTTGCTTCCTTGTAAGTAGAAAGGACATAAGAGAATATGCTAGGCTAAATCAATAGTTAAATCTTTTTAAAGTTGGTTCTTTGAGTAACTATTTAAGTTCGGCTTGCTTTGCATAGCCCATAGTAACCCAAGAGAGATGAAACGAAACTTCACTTCCCATTTAAAATTGAAACCAATAACCAGCATTATCTCGGAAACATATATGGCATAAGTTATGTCTTCTAATGAGGTGTACATTTATTGTGCAATAAGTTTTTTTCTAATCTTATTGTTTAGCCATTAATGTAAAATTATGCCAAACTCATCCAGAGTAAAGAGGTCTTCAGAGGCTATTCCCATAAAATTCAAGGTATACATTTTATTTGTCATGTAAATATTTATAAGCCTGCCTGGGTAGTGTAGTGGCAGTCTCTATGCCTCATATTCAACAGGTCATGAGTTCGAATCTCACTTAGAGTGAGTTACCCAGATAAGGTTTTTTTTTTCGCGGGTTTTCCCTTATCCTGAGAAGACGTATGTTGAGTAACTTTAAACTCCATGGACCCTGAGATCATTTAAGCATCATTTTGCCAATTTCATTTATCGTCCATATGACCAACCAGGTTATAGGACGTTAAGCTACCAAAAAAAAATATATATATACTGTTTAGTATTTAATCGTTATAGCTATTTTTGTATAAAAAATCTGTGTAAAGACTGTTAACAACCAAACTTGGTATTTATGTTCAGTATCTTCTTAGGATGTGACACAAAGATTTTCAAGAAAATCCCCCCACTCCCACCTACCATTTATGTGGCAAATTTTTTGAGAATGTTGATTTTCTCAAAAAAATGGCTGTAACAAATTTTATTAAAATATTGCATATGAAAGATATTTGCATCACAAATAATATGTATATCTTGAATTTTCTGGGAATACCTTCTGAAGACCTGTTTGTTCAAGACAAATTTTTCTGAATTTTGAATAACTAATACACTGTGAGAGATAGACAAAAACTTACTACACAAAAAATGTAGATCTTGTTAAAAGATACAATTTATGTCATGTACATTTTTGTTGTAGAGTTAATCGTTTTCAAGATATTCCTTGTTATCAGTTTCAATTTTAAAATATTTATACTTTTTTTAAAGAAAAGAAAGTGATCCAAACACATCAATTGTTTCACATAACGAGCTTTTAAAGAATTTGGCTATTGCTTTAGACTAATATATTCCTTTATTTCCCTTCTACTTACAAGGAAGCAAGCAAGCAATAAGATAATTTCTGTTAATGTTTATCTCAAGCATGGTGTAGATAAAAGAATAATGTTTAGTATTTGGAACAGCTGGAGAAAGCTATGTGAATGGAATACATCAGACTTTATTCTGTAGAAGAGTCCTTAAACCAATAATTGTTTTCTTCTTGTAATGCCAGTATTAAATGAAGAGACTCAAGCTGGAAAGTGTTTAATGTATATACTTAATGTTTACTTTCTCTACATGTACTATGTACATAGTTTATAGAGAAGGTGTTGTAATGCACCCAAAAATTCCATACCGAGATTTCACTAGAAGTATACGTTTTAGGGTGCCATGTATTAAAAAAAAGCATTTTCAGAAAAGGTCCATATGTGTGAAATGGCTTTTAATTTATGGACGCTCTTTAACTGCTGTGGTTCTCAGTGTCCCATTCTATACTGGGCATGAAATACTGCTTAATTTTGCTGAGAGGCTTGAGGTTTTTAACATGCCGTAAATCTTCTACATGGGACCCACAGGTTTACTTCCCTTCCGAAGGAAGCCATGCTAACGATTTTTACGTCTGTGTGGGTGTGTGTATGGGGGTGTGAACACAATATCTCAAAAACAAAAAGTCAGTAAAATACCAAACTAGGTATTTAAGTTTAATATCCTCCAGGGATGTGACACGAAGATTTTGAGAAAAATCCCCCCACCCCAAACTACCCTTTACATGGAACTTTCTTCAAAAATTTTTATTTCCTTAAAAATGGCTCTAACAATTTTGATTAAAGTATCATATATTAAAGATATTTATCTGACAAATAAAATGTATATGTTAAACTTTCTGGGAATTGCCTCTGAAGACTGCTTTATTCTCGATGAATTTTACAGAATTTTCCATAACTGCTAAATCGTAAGAGATGGACAAAAACTTACCACAAAAGTAGAGCACGTTAAAGCACACCATTTATGTTACATACATTTTTTTCGTGTAGTTGATCATTTTTGAGATATCCCTTGTTTTTGTTTCAGCTTTGAAAAACTTATACTTTTCTCATACAGGAATGTGTCAACTCCTGTCCATAGAAACAAAGGAACTTCAGTCACATAGCAGCCAGCTTTTGACTATCACTTTAACCTATGGTATTCCCTTATTCTGTTTCTGTTTACAAGGAAGCAAGTAATAAGACTATTTCTGTTATTTTTTTTTTTTTTTGATTAGTATGAAGTAAATAGAAGAATAAGCTTTTTAACAATAATTTGTTGCAGAGATGTAGAGAAAGTCATGTGAATGGAACACATCAGATTTTTAGAACATATATCTTAACATCAAATTTAGACATTCCATACATATCAGTAAGTGATAAGATGCACATTAAAAGGCAAGAGAGGTTGTTTATGTTTGTTACATTAAATGGAGTACAATATTAATTTGTTATTTGAAATTTAGATTAGATAGCATTCTATAGACCAGCAAACCGCTGAACATAGGTTTTGTCAAGGGCATATGCATGTTTATATACCACAAAACAAATTCTGGTGTGTTACACTCACATGACTTCTTCTAGTTGCTCTTCTAACTTCTTACATAATATTATTCTACTTTCTACACAATACTAATTGAGATAAACATTAACAGAATGTTCTTATTACTTAGTTCCTTATAAGTAGAAGGCAACTAAAGGAACGTACTATGCTAAAGTGATAGTCAAATGTTTTAAAAGCTGTCATTATGCGATTGTCATTGCAAATCGCTTCTTTGCTTGGCCAGATTAGAAGAAAAGAAAAATGGACACTTCTTGTCTGAGAAAAGTATAAGTACTTAACAATTGAAACCATTAACAAGGAATATCTCAAAAACGGTTTTCTCCATAGCAAAAAATATAAAGGCTCTCTTTACAGTTTGCCAGTTATGCAAAACTCATCCAGAATAAAGAGGTCTTCACAGGCCATTTCCAGAAAATTCAACAGATACATTTTATTTTTCCTGTAAATATCTTAAATATAAGAGATTTTAATCAAAATGATTTGAACCATTTTTGAGAAAACCAAAATTTTTTAATTTTTTCCATGTAAAGGATAGTTTGGGGTAACAGATTTTTTTGAAAATCCTTGTGTTACATCCTTGGAAGATACTGAACTTAAATATTAAGTTTGCTATTTAACAGACTTTTCGTTTTTGAGCTATGTTATCCACAGTTTTCAAAAAATGCTTTTTTTGGATTCAGGGGGTCCCAAAATATGTATTTCAGGTGAAATCTCAGTTTTGGGTGCAATACAATATACTCTGTACATGGTACATATAGAGAAAGTAAAAGCAATAATTAAAGCTCTAGTGCTAAAAGCACGGGTTAGACATAATCACATTGAGGTCTGTACATCACTACACTGCACTTAATGTGCTCCATAAAAGCATATGTACTTCCTTATTTTTGCTTTGTACATAAAAACAAAAATTACTGTTAAAATGTACAAATAAATATTTCATTATTTAACACTGATGAAATGTCTAGATTTCCTTTTTGACATAAAGCGGAGGATGATAGACTTTTTCAGGCATAAAATTCTTAGCAGGGCTTCCTTCAGAAGGGAAGTAAAACCTTTGGTCCCATGCCATAGATTTACAGGACACAAAAGAACCTGAATCTTGATAAAGAGGCTTCTCGGCGAAATGTGGCTTTCCGTGTTGTAATGGTTACCATGCTAACTTCAATTACCCAAGGTCGCAGGTTCCAACCTGGTGGAGGACGATGGATTTTTTTTGGGCATAAAAATCCTTACCTTGGCTTCCTTCGGAAGGGAAGTAAAGCCGTTTGTCCCATGTCGTAGATTTACAGCACATTAAAGAACCTCAAGCCTAATAGAGAGGCCTCTCAGCAAAATTAAGCGGTATTTCATGCCCAGTGTAGAATGGGATGCTGAGAACTACAGTAGTTAAAGAGCGTCCATAAATAAAACACCTTTTTTTTTTCGGCAAAATTAAGCAGTCTTTCATGCCCAATATAGAACAGGACGCTGAGAACCACAGCAGTTAAAGAATGTCTATAAATAACACGCCATTTCCATTGTTCTTGACATACACCAGTATTATATACATAAGCTATTATTTTCTAATTTGTTGAGATTTGTATGTCATTAACGTATAAAATGAGTAATAGTGGTCCCAATACTGATCATCATGCTGCGCCATAGATTGTATGCTTGAATTTAGATTGTACTTTTCTTACCATCTTGCCACTTTTATTGTACACTAAGTGCCAGTTGTGTAATGTGCTGATACAGCTATCTACTGGATTTCTAGGTGATTGCATTCTATGATCTCTGGTTAGCACTACTCGGTAGATATCTTTGGCAATAAGTTTTTGGCTAGTTGGAGTAGCCGATACATCTATTATGCAACAAATAACTTGTTACATTCATGCTTGACAATTATCACTGGCAATAGTAATCATGACAAAATGTATTTATTGCAAGAAATAATGATAAAAGAGGAGGAAGCCTAAGGTCATAAGAGAGAGGCAAATTATTTCCAAATATTGGATGAAGAAAACATTCATACTGTTCACTGGTAGCTTTTAAAACTCAAACAATCTTTTGGTGTTTCTCCTATTATGCAGATGATTGTGGTTTTCGATAGCTGACCCCTCAGCTATGCTTTGCCTCCATGTTGGGTAAAACGTTCATTCCAAAAAAAAAAGCGTGCTTAGTATGGGATAATGCTGGATATTTTAATTAATTTCCTATACCTTCCACTGACATTTATGAAATCACTATTCAATCTAGCAAATGTTTGGTTCATCCTCCCCCCGTTATGCCTTACAATTGCAATTTCAAACAATCCAGGTATTCCTAATAATAATTGATGCAAAACGCTGATATTAACGTAATTGGAATTTCTGATTTCTTAACCCCTACCCCGACGTTCTTTGTAGTAGTTCGTATTTTAATACACAGGCTTTGCAAACCCTTATTAGTACTATTTGAATTGAAATTTTAAGGCATTTTATAGTCCATGCCAGTTACACAATCTTGGACTTTTCAATGGTGAAAGAGTGATCTAAATCAGTTAATTGGATTTTTGAGATTAACTCTCATACACACAAAAGTTCTCTCTCCCCCTCCCCCTCTCTCTATGTGTATTTTGACATTGGAGAAGGAGCATAAAGAAATGAGATGTGCATCGTGAAATGGTGACCAACAGAGAAGTAAGGTTATGTGAATACTAGCTTCTTCCCCCTAGATTATGTCCCTGTATGCTTCTTTGAGTTTAACAGTCGTCATGAGTGAACTTGCTTCTTTTTGTCTCTTACATTTTATTATAAAACATGGCAAATTAGTTCCCCTGGTATAGAGTATCTTTCATTTTGTTTGTTGAGACCTGCTTCCATCAAATTCAGAATGGTAAACTTAACGCTCTACAAGCTCTCCTAAAGGGTTGCTATCCAGAGGAAGGCGTGTGCTTGTAGAATGAAAGCATTGCTTACCGGCCAGACAAAATTATTTGGCGAATATCATAGCCAATCTAATCGGGCCTTTGTAGAACCGACCCTAAAGTTGATTCCCTTCTGAGCTTAACACCAATCACAAGTCTAATCTTGATGCCATTTTCATGTTTTAACTCTTTCCAGTGACTGCCTCTGTGGTCTGGAAGTATGAATGTTGTGAGAGTGTTTAGTAATACAAAGTTTAACCTAATGTTCTGAGCCTACAGTTTCACAAGTGAAAGGCCCCGATATGACCATTGATGTTAAAGGGGGCTATACAAATGGGGGGAAAAAAACAAAAAAAACACAAAGTACACAGACTTTCCTACTTTGTGCCTCATAGCCATAGAGAAAGGTTTTCTGGAGCATTTCATCACCAAAGTGCTAAATTAGCTCCAAATTTAATTTCTCTAGCCAGTGTTTGTTTATGATGGTTGAAACATGGCATCATAGGCGAAGGTTATGAACCAAAGAGGAAATAAGAGCTGCAGTTCGTGATGTTTTAGAAGAAAGTGGGTGATTTTGAATTTTCAGACCTTGTTGAAAGAGTTTCTGACATTGATTAAGAGAGGAAGATACATATTTTCTAGCTTCAGTGATGAAAATGCATCCAATAACAATGGACCTCGTACGCATGCAAATAATCAGTGTTGTTATCAAAATGGATTTACGGAGGTGTAACCAAACGACACAGACCGTGTGAATCATCCATTTACCTATGCAACAACACAATGCTAAATTGTACAGTAATCCACGTTACATTCATATGCTGTTGCTTTATGCCATTTTAATTATCACTTGTAACGGGTCATCGATAAATTGCTTTGCACCTTTTGTGTAACCAAGACTCCCCTAGAGTCGGGAATTCCGGTGGCAGCCCTGGCTGCTGCGAACATGATTATAATGTTCTGCTTTCTAAGAAAACTATTAGGTTATCATATGCATGCCATTCATGAAAGGCAATTTAGATAAATAACGCGAAACTCAGTTTTTAAACAAGATATTGAAAATGTAAACATTTTCTTGAAGACACAGATTCATGATGTATTTTTAAACACTGTAATTATTATTGATTCACAATACTGAACTCTTTTCCCATGGTTTATGGGTTTTAATATGTGTACGAATGACACTTTATATGGATACAAATGAAGTTCTTTTTTTCTGCTTTGTATGCCGAACCATAAGAAATATCACATTGCTTGGCCAAATTGTATATCGATTTCTGTGGACCTTGGAGCATTCTATCCAATATATCTGCCAGCTTTTCTTTTGTTAAGACACTTGGTCTGCCACTCTCAGTAGCATCGTGTATGCAACCTGTCACGCACAGTATTTTGGTGCAGTAGCTTTGAGGTAGGAAACTTGGCAATGAAATTTTGTTTCACTTTCTCAGTTTAATTTCCACATTCAAATAAAGCTTTTTCCCTAAAAACACACGTTCCTCTGTAGAATACATTGCAGCCATATACTCGCACAGTACTCACAAATTGAGACACCAAACTGACCAGCACAATAGCAACTAATCTGCTCCCAGCTGGCGAACAATAACATCCAGTCGGAATGAAATGAGGAAAATCCAGTAGTACCAACCTTTTCTTGAGTGGTAGCTACAAGCACAGCGCGGAGGAAGTTGTTGATGACCCGTTATTATGCTTATGTGTGTGTAATTTTGGTGATTTTTTTTTTTTTCAATTTTCAGCCTTCAGGTTACATGAATTCATTTTTTGTATTTTAAAAAATAAAACCAGGCCAAAACAGGATACTGTTTTAGTAAGGAAGTATCTGTATTTTCATTTCATTAGCCTGAACTTTTTGTATAAGTAAGGATTTGTGTGCCTTATTATTGATTATTTTGAGATTTTTAATCTCATTTTCTTGTGTTTTTAATTTTTTAAAATATTGAAGAGACTTCTCATCCTTATAATGTATGTTATTCAGCAGACAAAAGAGTTCACTAAAACTGAAATAAATATTCAGCTATGTCATTTATTACTAATAATTTAAAGCCCTGCATTCTGCTCTAAAATTGCTTGTCACTTTTCAGACAGTATTCTGTTATTTGGGTTGGCATTAAATTGAATCACTGTCTGGTTGTGTTTTGTGTGACAGTTTGGGAGGGGGCACATTCCTTGGTCTCTGTTGTCTTCTCACTGGTTGTAACACGTTCGAGGAAGCCATCGAGCTCGCAACAGGAGGCGACAATACACATGTGGACAAACTGGTCAGGGATATCTATGGTGGTGATTACGAGAGATTTGGTCTGCCAGGCGATTTAGTGGCTAGCAGGTAAGTTGCTTTTTTGCTTCAGACTCTACATTTAGGGCTTACAAGCAAACATTCTAATGGAGCAGAGCATGTTTGTAATGTCAAAACAAGTGCTTATACTAATTTTATTAACGCGATTACTTTGCGAGTTATTTACATATTAACAGTGGGAAGACACTCACGCACGCACACACACACGCACATGCACACCCACACACTTTTCTAAATTTTTTTTTATTTTGGATACAGGGGGTCTCAAAACATATATTTCTGGTGAAGTCTCGGTATCAAATTTTTGGGTGCAATACAATACCTTCTCTATACACTATGTACATAGTACATATAGAGAAAGTAGAAAAGCATCTTCAGTAAAAGGTTCCATGTATGTGTGTGTCAGTTTGTCTCTGAACACGATAACTCAAAAACGAAAAGTCTGTATTATACCGAATTTGATATTTAAGTTTAGTATATTCCAGTGATGTGATACGAAGATTTCCAAGAAAATCCCCCCATTCCAAAGTATCCATTACATGGAACTTTTTTTGAAAATTTTGATCTTAAAAATGGCTGTAATGATTTTGGTAAAAATCTTGTATATTTAAGATATTTACTTGACAAATAAAATGTATATCTTGAATTTCCTGGGAGTAGCCTCTGAAGACTACTATATTCTGGATGAGTTTTACGGAATTTTACATAACTGCTAAACCGTAATATATGGACAAAAACTTACCACACAAAATCTGACTCCAGTTTCTCCAATTAAGGTTTTCCATAAAAGATTTGCTTGCTTGCTCAGCTTTTAGTATGTTTTCTTTAAACATGCAATGATCCAAGTTTGGAATTTACGTTAGTTTTGTGAAAATATGTCTAACATTCACATGACTTTCTGTAACCACTAGCATTTATTTATTTATTTCTGTACTATGTAACTAAGTGTATTATACCCAAGAATTTGATGTTGCAATTTCACCAGAAATATATGTTTTGAAGTCCCCAGAATCCAAAAAATCCATTTTACTTTCTTTAATATACTATGTACATAGTGTATAGAGAAGGTATTGCATTCTACCCAAAAGTTTGATGTCAAGATTTCACCGGAAATACACGTTTTAGAGCCGTCTGTATCCTAAAAGAGCATTTTTAGTAAAAGAACCATTTTGTGGGTGGGTGTTTTTTTTTTTTTTAAATCTTCCAAGGATGTGACATGAAGATTATGAGAAAAATCCCCCCACCCCAAACTACCTTTTACGTGGAAAAAAATTAAAAAATTGTTATTTAAATACCGTATATTACAGATATTTATTTGACTAATAAGAAAAATATATATATTGAATTTTCTGGGAATAGCCTCTGAAGACCTCTGTAATCTGTATGAATTTTTCTGAATTTTGCACAACTGTAAAACTGTGAAAGAAACACTGCATCGAAAGTGTAGTTCTCATTAAAACACACAATATATGTCGTATACTTTATTTGTGGAGTTGACCGTTTTTGAGATATTCCTTGTTACTGGTTTGTTTAAAAATACTTAAACTTTTCTCATCTGGGAACTTGGCAACTTCTGGCCATGCAAAAAAAAACAGATTTCAATCCCATAGTAACTACATTTTAAAGATTTGACTATCACTTTATCCTAGTGTATTCCTTTATTTCCCTTCTGCATATAAGGAAGCAAGTAATAAGGCAATTTCTGTTAATGTTTGTCTCGATTAGGATGAAGTAGGCAGAATAAGCTGTCTAACAATAACTTGTCACAGAGATGTAGAGAAAGTCATGTGAATGTAGCAGATGAGATGAAGACAAGAGTGATGAAAGATTTAATTACTTATGTAGCTGAACACACAAAAAAAACATTTAACAGCCTATGTTTGCACAGTTTTGGGCAGATGAACTCTAAGGAAAGGCGAGCGACTGTATCTAGAGAAGACCTTGCGAGAGCCACGCTGGTCACCATCACCAACAACATAGGCTCTATTGCGCGCATGTGTGCAGTTAACGAGAAGATCGAGAAAGTGGTGTTTGTGGGAAATTTCCTACGTGTTAATCCAATATCAATGAAGTTGCTTGCACATGCAATGGATTACTGGTCCAGGGGCACCTTGAAGGCGCTCTTTTTGGAACATGAGGTGAGTGTATGTTACTACATCAGACGTTGAAGAAAATTACAATAAAGCTCAACTAAAACATTAATGGGAATACACAGTGAAGTAACTAATCAATTAAGAGTAAAAACACAACTTTACACTAAAACTTCACTAGTTGAAATAAGTAACTTACTTTGGACATGTTTCAGTGGCTATTGCCACCATCTTCAGCAGACATTTACTGATGAACTTGTGGTAACAGCTTATAGAGGTCTCTCTTCTGGGTAGAAGAATTTTGACATGAGACCACTATGACTTTGTTTTTGTTTTTTAGAATAGATTTTCCCAAACTGTTAAACCAATTGGATTCTGCACTGATTTTAATAACTTGGGCTCACTGTGAAAATTATGGTTTTGAGTCCAAAAATGATGTGCTAAGCTGAATTATCTATATGTTTATATTCTAAATATCTCATTTGTTTTTTAAAACGTTGTCCAATGTTTCTTATTCTTTTCACATTCCTTGCAGCTGATCGTTTCTGTGAGAGGATTTTATCTTTCTTGTTTGTTCAGAGGAGGTTTTTGAACTTTGCTTATTAACTAATGTTCTACTTTTTGAAAATTTTTTGAAATTTTTGGTGTGCCAAAAGATGGTAAGTGAATTATTTGAAGTGGGTTTCTGCTTGTATTCTATTTAGATTGCTAATTTCTTTTACTTTCTTCTGTTTCATAAACAAATTAACCTTCTTTATGAGAAGTTCTTTGTAGCCATTCTTTTGTGCAATTTCTATGATCCGGTTTCAGTTCTAGTTGGTATTCTTTCTGGCTTAATGATAGGTTTGCAAGACTGTTGATCATGACAGGTTTGTGTGAAATTGTTGTTTATTATGTAGATGTCCATCTGTGTTTCTTTCCTATAGATTCCAAATTCTAGTTTGTTGTGGTTCCTGATTATTTTTAGGTCCAAGAAGGGAAGCATGCCGTTGGATTCTTTTTCTATTTTGAATTTAATGGAGCTATCCTGAAGATTTAGGAATTTAAGGCTGTCCTCGACTATTATTCTGTTCACTACTTCCAATATGTTGTTTACAAGCCCAAATTTAGGACCTCTAATGACCCTGGGCAAAAAAAAAACAAAAAAACATAACATTGCTGCCCCCCCAACTTTCAATACATATAATTACTTAAATTTTCACAAGATAGAGAATGATTTCACTAGTTTGGATACTTAAGTATGAGTGGCAAACATCATAAGTGAGTTTATTAAAATTTAAGTAAAGCAGCTAACAATATATAGAAAATTAACATTAATGAATAAAAACACACACTTCTTGATCTTACAATTTTTTGCACGTGTTAATTAATTATCACTATTGGAATGCATTTTGCTGTGTCTCTGCTACGTGCGCATAGCGTGCAAACTAATCAGCATAGCCAACATGCGTCAGTTAGTATTCCTCTGCGAGCGGCAAATTTAAATGAACTTGGCATTTCATGTCTATGCCTTCTTCTTTTTTTATTTTAGCTTTCCAGTAATTTTGCCGCCCTGGGCAGTTTCCCAGTTTGCCCTGCCGTAAATATGGCCCTGGTCATCTACATATCTATATCAGGTTTTGTATATTTGTGTGGGAAGACTGTGGTTAAGTGGATTTCTAAATTACTTAATTACTTTGTATTTGATAAGACAATTCAGTGAAATAGACTATTAATAATTTATAATATATAGGAGTGCAGATTTGTATTGTTGTAATACTTATATTAGTTCTCAAATTCAACCATGTTTACTTACCAATTTCTTTTTCTTTTTTTCTTTCTTCACTGCCTCCTGAATTATGACATGGTCGACCGTGCCTACACCCAATGTATAAACATTGATAGCAACAATAGAAATAGGGAACAATTACTTTATTTCAGCTTTTAATAACTAATACATGAAATGCAAACAAACGTTATTTTATTTGAGGTTATTACACTCATCTCTGACATAAGAAATACAAATAATGATTATTTTCATTCCTTCTTTGAACTAAATACATTATGAACAGAATAAAACTTTAAATAAGCATTGTAACTGAATTAATTAAAAGTGCAATTGTGGAACTGACAGTTATTAAAAGTGAAGGTTGGCTGTCACTTTGTTACCAATAACCAAGACAGGAGCTTAAACAAATGAACGTCAGGTGTGACAAGATTTAAAAGAAATAAACGACTACAGTAAGAAGTTTTGACAATATCGCTCCAGTCAAATCGGCGCGATTGGTTGAAATTGCCTAATCTTGGCCACTTCATTGGTGCTTTAATAGTTGAGCTAAATTTCCATGTTAATCAGTTGCAGGAATTGATGGAAAGAATAATATTTTTTATGGGTGTGCTTATTAATGATTACATATGTATGACAGTTTGTTCCATGTGTTTTCCAGGGATACTTTGGAGCTGTGGGTTGCTTGCTGGAATTCCATAACCGCATCAACTGACACAACATCAAACACAAAAAGCATTCCTATGGTATCATGGTGGGAGTTTTATTAGTTTATTGTTAATTTGTATATATTTTAAAAGTTTTGCTTGTGAGCTTTTATTCAAATAAGTTGCATTTTTATAGTAGAAACCATGCTCCACTTTATCAAGCAATTTTATCTACAGGTATTTTTCTTTTGAGATTTGGTGATGGAATGAATCTGCTAGACTTCCCTCGGAATGGGTAAAAAAAATGGTTAATCTCTGCTGGTGTTGGTATTGTTTTGTTCCTGTGTTAAATGTGAACACAGGAATAATAATATTAAAATGCAGTCCAGTGTTATTTCATGGAAGTGTCCAGAATTGGGTGTTGCTGAAGTCTGTGAAGGTGTGGCATAACACTGCAAATGAACAAGCCTCTATTACAAAATTTGCTTTGCAAAGCACAATGAACTGGGAGCCAGCTGCATTATGTTTCTCCTGTTTGCATCATTGGCATCTGCTACTGTCATGGAATGGATACAGCATTTTAAACCTGCTATTAAAGGCTTTATGAAAGGAGATGCTGAAACGGGCCACCAACGTTTGGCACCTCTTTAGGAAACTATTCATCAGTCACTGTAGCTCACATTCAGAAATGTTGACAATTTTCTGGTGGATATTTGCTTTTAATTCTACCAGGGTGTGTAGGTTTGTTTTTGTTTTAATTTATCCCAGCGATAGAAACCACAGGGAGTTAGATCAGGGGATCAAGGGGGCCACAAATCTCCAATAATTCTGTCCTCAAATACACATTCAATTATTCTCATAAAAATATTGGCTGTATGAATGGTTGCAGTCTTGTTTAAAAGAATGCAAAACCCTACTCTCTGTCTGTTAATTCTATAACAGGGGGGCAGAACTGTATTTACATGTGTATGGGCGTCAACTGATAAGTTGAAAAAATTGGCTCTGTAACTCTTTATCTGTTCATGGTGCACCATATACCGATTTTTTGATCATGGAGGAGTACTTTATTAGGTTTGTGATAGCTCCAATAATGGTTGTCTACATGCTTATCCATGAAGCTGGAAGCAAGCCTCGTCTGTGGGTCTATTTCGCTATCGAGAGGATCACCTGGTTGAGGAGCATGTGCCACAGTTATTTTATATAGTTTTAACTTCAGCAATTAGTACCTCTTCGCACAGAACCACAAGAAATGCATGCATGTTGTGAAAGATGCCTAAAGCTGATGTCCTACAGTCAAAATTTGGTCCAAAATTTCTCCATTCCACAATTGATCCACAATTATATACGTTCGCTGTCGCAAGCTTAGTTTACATGTCCATTGCAAGAGCATATTATAATAGAAAGACAAAATCAAGAATAGACCATGGTTGTAAGGTAAGAATGCAGACCAAGGAAGAGGTGTACTACATATGCTGCAAAATGAACTCATTTCTGAATCTGTAAATTATTTTAACTTCCTTAGAATGGACAAAAATTTGTTGGATAGTTGCTGTCCTTAGTTGAGGCAAAAATCACTCGCCAAGACACAAATATGAAGCAGTCCACACCAGCAAATCAACCAGTAATCACGTTTTTATATTTTTGTTGAGAAAAGGAGGTTAGGTACAAATGGATCTGATAAAATACATTTGCAGGGATTATAAATACCCAAGTTATTTCATAAATTTCTGCCCACAAAAAAATGTGTATTTCAACCATAGCTCAGCTACTATAACCCTATTATTTAGGACAAAGTCTACAAGGTACAGCAAAGTTTCACACAAACAATCACGCTGGCGGGAAGGAAGACTCAGCTCTAGCTGCCATCTTACTGCGTCATTACCATTCATTGGTTGATTTCATACATTTGGACCAAAAATTAGAAACCATTGTATCCTGTTGTAGCAAACTGGAATTGGACCCAAAAATAGGACGGAAATTGTATACAATGAAATTATCCGATGTCCCACGATCCAATTTGTAGTTTGAGGAGTATTGGACTTAAGCGATTTTTTGGGGAAGTCTCCAAGCATCAACTAATGTCTAATGTTTCTCCGTAAGAATCCTACATGTCTTTTAAGTTTCTTAATCTGAACACTTTCTGTGGCCTGAAATTTATTGTAAAGTTTACAGCATGTACTTTTACAACCAGAAATCTTTCTGCAAATATACTTTCACTTGGCTGAGTTAACACATACAAATCATAAATAAATGCACACTGTGCAGTAGAAAACATGTTGAGTCATAATGCACTTTGCGACTAAGTACAGGAGAAAATAATAAATAACTGAGCAGAGCAAAACTGTGTCAGAAACGTGACCTTGTTTACAGCAGCAGCCAGGAATCATGCATCAACATGCCTAGTGGAAAAACACTGTGCATCCGGCACCCATTTCATTGACTCTCCTGGTAACTTTCTCAAACAGCACTGTGTACACATTATTTTAAAATAATAAATTAGGACCTTTTGAATAAGTTTGAACTTCAACATTCACATATATGAGGATTAGGGGCCTTTCATAAGGAAAATTTATTTATTTATTTGTATTAACCAACTGCTGTATTCATACCCACATGCTCCTTAATATCTGAATAATTTTATATTAATACCAATGCTGATAATAATGCTACTATTGTTCTGCCACTGTATCTCTGGCCCTGACTTTTCATGAGGAAATATATGGGAATGGTCACTGTGAATTTCAACAGTAAAGGAAGTTATTCTGATTCATTTCAACAGATACCTCAGCACTCTTAATTTGATTTCCCATAACATTTGTAATAAATATAGTTGGTTGGTATCTAATGTTGAGCAGTTGGCAGTGAAGCCATTCGTTCTCTTGCATTCCAGTATTTTGATGTTATATTATCATGTTGACTAAAGGTTGGGCAGCGCAGTAGATGGTTTCCATCCATATCTTGTTTAAGTGTACAGAGGAGATCTCACTATACCAGTCATGGTCTGTTAGGAGTCTAAAAGTTGCTACACAGCATTTTCTTGGTAATGTAGTGATTCTGGTCATTCCCATGGTTTTCCTTTTCTTTGTAATACATTATCTTCTTTATTATATGTTGATATAATGATTCTTTTGATAGAGTGATAACTTATTGGATCAGATGAATTTGATGTAATTTTACTACCTTTCTTGGCTAGAAAGTCAGCTGTTTCATTACCCTGTATTCTGCAATGTGCTGGTATCCATTGAAGTATTATGATTTTGCGGCATTCTGCAATATTTAAGTTATTAGATGTTATATGAGATGTTATGGATATAATAGCTACTTTAGAGTCAGATAATAAATATAGTTTCCTGTCTTTAGTTGGAACTTTGCTACACACAAAAATCAATGTGAAGTAAAAGTAGAGACTGGTTCACAATATCTTCGGTAACAGTAACCAGAACATGAAGCATTCACAATACACCGGTAATGAGAACCAGAATCCATTCATTTGTTTCTTATTGACCAATGACATTTTTTCACCTGCTCTCCAGCTTAGCCAACATAATAATAAAATGCCACTTCAGCAACATCTGTTCGGGCGTTAATGTGCTTATAAGGGTCAAACATTATACTTTGTTTATATATATTGCTTAGTAACAGCAGCCGTGTTGCATGCCAACACTATAGCACAAATACTAGTGTAAAGGGATCATAGATACTGCAATAATAGCTCACAAGCAAACAAGAGACAAAATGGAATATTTATACTTGCTTACATTTTAAGTGCAAATTCTTCCCATTCCATACTTGCCAACTCTTACACTTTGCCTGTAAAATGTACAGATAAGAGGGCCTTTTTTATCACTTCATGGCAAAGTGGGCATTTTTAAAGATCTGTGGACCAATTCCAAGTGTTAAGCTACAGTTACAATGAGATGCAAATGCAGGCAAGATGGAAGACCATTCACAATGCAATGGTAAGCGTAATGCAAGAATTTGGCATGGGTTTGTAAATCCATAAATTATATGTGGATATCTTCCAAGTGCACCACAAGTTTCAAATTTCATAACATAACCAACAATATCATAAAAGAGAATTCACTCAATCTTTTATAAATAAATAGATTACAAAAATTACATACACAAAACTGACATCGCGGCAGTGACTTCAAAATAATTGTTTGACCAAAATGTTGAAAATTGTGTTAGCATGAGATAGAAAGTGATAAAACTACACATTTATTGCAATGTGTATTATCTCTTTGCACCTTACAATTTGTGAGAGACAAATCTAGATACATCCATTAAACCAAAGAGTACGATAACCTCTTGAGAGAAATGAGAGACATGGTCAAATAGAAGATTAGCCTGAATGAATATTTAATTTCACAAATTTTACAAATTATACATTTCCTTACAATTTTATCTTTCCACTAAGTTGATGTTTACCCTGGGGCCCAATAAGCTTAAACCCTGTGGTTGCCAAGCTACAGGGTCCTACTATATCTAAATCTCTTCTTATTTGTCCTGTTTACTAATTTTCTTTATCCATTTGGCTCTTACTCTACCCAAAAAGTTAAGAATTTCAATTAAGTTTCTCCTAGATTTTACATTCAGTAACTTTCTTGCTTGGGTTTCTTTTGGTAACATTGTCCATTTCTTTTTCCCTATCCTCTCCTCAAGCATTCTAGTTTGAGTAGTCTGTATGTATAATAAACGCTGTAAAAATCTTGGATTCTGATCATCTACTGTTGAATAGCAGGCAATGCATAGAGGAAGGAATACAGGATTCTTCCTCTATGCATACAACCATAAGCATAAAGTTGGTTGGTATCTAATGTTGAGCAGTTGGCAGTGAAGCCATTCACTCTGTTGCATTCAAGTATTTTGATGTTATATTATCATGTTGACTAAAGGTTGGGCACTGCAGTAGATGGTTTCCATCCATATCTTCTTTAAGTGTACAGAGGAGATCTCACTATACCAATCATGGTCTGTTAGGAGTCTAAAAGTTGCTACATAACATTTTCTTGGTAATGTAGTGATTCTGGTCATTCCCATGGCTTTCCTTTTGTTTGTAATACATTATCTTCTTTATTATATGTTGATATAATGATTCTTTTGATAGAGTGACAACTTATTGGATCAGATGAATTTCATGTAATTTTACTACCTTTCTTGGCTAGAAAGTCAGCTGTTTCATTACCCTGTATTCCACAATGTGCTAGCATCCATTGAAGTATTAATTTTTTATTTAAATTCATTAGTTGTTTTATGATTTTGCGGCATTCTGCAATATTTAGGTTATTAGGTGTTACATCAGATATTATGGATATAATAGCTGCTTTAGAGTCAGATAATAGTACAACTTTTTCAAATTTATTTATATGATATAGTAGGTTTTGTAAGCTCTGAAGTATTGCCAAAATCTCTCCATCAAAATTTGTGGTATTTAAACTTAAATCTTTTGTAGAAAGGGAGCATAAAGTTTGGAATGCGTACATTGAATAACATGGGTGGAACGTCTTGTGCTTATTATGTGTCTACTTAACTTCTCTTTGTGAATAGGCCATTACAGATTTTCACTATAGACATCACAAAGCACTAAATTGCAACTTAAAGATTACAGAGTGAGTGTACCAAGTTAATTTGTATACATTACAAGAATCTGTGTATCTATTAGGGCCACAAGCCTAAACCAGGCTTATGTTAGTTTCATAGTAAAACAAGCAGGTTTGCTGTTGTCTAGGGGTAACGTGCTAGCCTCTGGTTCCAAAGGTCATAGGTTCAAACCTGGCAGAGAGCACTAGATTTTTTGAGCATAAAAATCCTTAGCATAGCTTCCATAGCAATTGGTCCTGTGTCGTAAATTTTTTTGTAGTCGGCTCACTATACCCTTATTTTAGGACTGACACCCCCCTAGGACTATACGCCTGCCACTGAGTCCTTGCACTTGACAGTGGGAAGTCAGTCCATTAGCAGTATGCCGCAAGTGTCCCAAAAGATGGAGATCATCTACTGTTGACAGTTGTTCCTTGTGGAAGACAGTCCATTAGCAGTATGCCACAAGTGTCCCAAAAGATGGAGATCATCTGCTGTTGACAGTTGTTCCTTGTGAAAGTCAGTCCATTAGCAGTATGCCACAAGTGTCCCAAAAGATGGAGATCATCTGCTGTTGACAGTTGTTCCTTGTGAAAGTCAGTCCATTAGCAGTATGCCACAAGTGTCCCAAAAGATAGAGATCATCTGCTGTTGACAGTTGTTCCTTGTAAAAGTCAGTCCATTAGCAGTATGCCACAAGTGTCCCAAAAGATGGAGATCATCTGCTGTTGACAGTTGTTCCTTGTGAAAGTCAGTCCATTAGCAGTATGCCACAAGTGTCCCAAAAGATAGAGATATCTGCTGTTGACAGTTACTCCTTGTGGAAGTCAGTCCATTAGCAGTATGCCACAAGTGTCCCAAAAGATGGAGATCATCTGCTGTTGACAGATGTTCCTTGTGAAAGTCAGTCCATTAGCAGTGTCCCAAAAGATGGAGATCATCTGCTGTTGACAGTTGTTCCTTGTGAAAGTCAGTCCATTAGCAGTATGCCACAAGTGTCCCAAAAGATGGAGATCATCTGCTGTTGACAGATGTTCCTTGTGAAAGTCAGTCCATTAGCAGTGTCCCAAAAGATGGAGATCATCTGCTGTTGACAGTTGTTCCTTGTGAAAGTCAGTCCATTAGCAGTATGCCACAAGTGTCCCAAAAGATGGAGATCATCTGCTGTTGACAGATATTCCTTGTGAAAGTCAGTCCATTAGCGGTATGCCACAAGTGTCCCAAAAGATGGAGATCATCTGCTGTTGACAGATGTTCCTTGTGAAAGTCAGTCCATTAGCAGTATACCACAAGTGTCCCAAAAGATGGAGATCTGCTGTTGACAGATGTTCCTTGTGAAAGTCAGTCCATTAGCAGTATACCACAAGTGTCCCAAAAGATGGAGATCTGCTGTTGACAGATGTTCCTTGTGAAAGTCAGTCCATTAGCAGTATACCACAAGTGTCCCAAAAGATGGAGATCATCTGCTGTTGACAGATGTTCCTTGTGAAAGTCAGTCCATTAGCAGTATGCCACAAGTGTCCCAAAAGATGGAGATCATCTGCTGTTGACAGTTGTTCCGTGTGAAAGTCAGTCCATTAGCAGTATACCACAAGTGTCCCAAAAGATGGAGATCATCTGCTGTTGACAGATGTTCCTTGTGAAAGTCAGTCCATTAGCAGTATGCCACAAGTGTCCCAAAAGATGGAGATCATCTGCTGTTGACAGTTGTTCCGTGTGAAAGTCAGTCCATTAGCAGTATGCCACAAGTGTCCCAAAAGATGGAGATCATCTGCTGTTGACAGATGTTCCTTGTGAAAGTCAGTCCATTAGCGGTATGCCACAAGTGTCCCAAAAGATGGAGATCATCTGCTGTTGACAGATGTTCCTTGTGAAAGTCAGTCCATTAGCAGTATGCCACAAGTGTCCCAAAAGATGGGGATCATCTGCTGTTGACAGATGTTCCTGGTGAAAGTTAGTCCATTAGCAGTATGCCACAAGTGTCCCAAAAGGTGATTCAAACAGTATTTTGTGCAGGAGCTTTTTGATGATGTACCACATTATACATCCAATGTTTGGACTCCTTCCATAAAAACCATACAGCTCATCTTTGTCCAAAGCTTTCTCTACTTAATAGCAAACAAGTGTTGGCCTCTCACTACACATCCTGTTTACAACTGCCATGTAGTGTCTGTGGGTTGTATTAAGGGGCCCTAGAATTGCAAAAATCATGTTAACATAATTTTTTATTTTTTGTTGGATAAAAATATTCAAAGTTTTCTGTTCAAAATGGCACAAAAATTAACTCAATATCTTAATTCTAGCAGTTTTAAAGTTCTTTTTAATAGAATATTTGAAGTTGTGAGTATGGCAGAATATGGTTCTTAGCTGAGTTGTTTGTTATAAACAATTTTGAAAATCCTGCTTTCTCAAAGAGGATAGTTATGTTTATGAGATTGTTGGCTAGGGGAATGTTATGCTGTGAATTGGCTTACTTGTTTCAACTGCAAACCCTTCTTGTGGCCCAGGACTGTACCAAAACTTCAACCTCCAATTCCTGTAAGAATCTTTTTCTCGAAAACTATGAACACTATAAAGCTGAAAATTCATTTGTCTTTTTTGAAAAGTAGTTGTTAGAATATAATTTTATATCACATAACATAACAAAATTTGAATTAAAAAAAAAAACAGTCCTCTTGATAAGAATTAATATTTCATGTGAAAAGTTATAAAACTTAAAACTCTTGTGTTAAAATGTTACACATATATGCATAAAATAACAGTGAAAAAGTCAGGTTTGTAGGGTAAGTAGTCTAGGAGAAAAGGATACTTAAGTAAATTTAGCATTTTAAGTATAGGTCCTGTTAATAGAATCTTTGTCCTAGGAGAGGACATGCCCATAGATTGAGCAGTATTTTTAAAACAGTGTGATTGTAAATCATTTCCAAATACCCCTCATACATGGGATATACTTATTCTAAATGTTATTACGTTACAAAACTGTTCTGCTTTGCTAGAGGACACGTTTTACAGGTTTCAGTTCTAGAAAGTTGGCAAGTGTGTATTAGTCTTCTTAAGACAGTTATAACTGCTGTTCTTAGTGCACAATTGAAAACAACTTGGTGTTATGCAATTTATTAATATGTTTTGAATTTATTATATTGAATAACCACAGAAAGTACTAATAGTATCCGTGAAGAAGAAATTAGATATCTATTTTAATATATTGTTTATTGATGTTTTAAAAAAGATGCTGACAGCAGACGGTTGTGAATCCCATCTCCCAAGAAACAGCTACCAGCTTTTAGCCTTTGTGGAACTGGATAGCTCATGTACATAATCAGATGCCACGCAGTTGCCGTGTTCATCCGAATACAAGATGATGTTTTTATGTTAATGTCCAGAACTGAGGGTCGTCTTGTATTCGCGATATGTTTTGCGAATACCATGCGGGAAAAAAGTAAGTTTCAAACATTGCGGACAAAACCAGGAGAAATGGTTGCGATGTGTGCAGTAGATCTTGAACGTTTCACTTTGCGTCGAAAATTAGCTGTTAAGGAGCCTATGAGCTTTCTCATTGCAAAATACATTACTCTCCGAGACTAAAATAAAACTACAGGACTTCCATTCACATTGATGGTTGCATGTAATGTTGTTTTGAAGGTCAATGGTGAAGCAGAAAGAGAGAGGTCAGTGGAGCATTTCCCCTCCTCGGGCCACACATATATCACAAATTCAAACTAGATAAAACATTTTACAATATATAGTGGAACCTCACTTATACGTTTTTCAAGGGAGAATACTAAAATATTGTATAAATGAGAAAACGTGCAACTGATTTTCTCTTCTGGTATGGACCTCACCCAGAACTTTTAATTTTTCACCAAGAGTTAAGGATGTTCTTGTTTTCTTCCTTGCTGGTTGATATTCACACAGTTTCTTCTCATGTTTGTAACTCCACATAAAATAGATAAGTGACTGTGGGAACGATATGACGATAATGAAAGGATAAATGACAATGAAAACAGCACACTAGCAGTACTCGACTTAAAGTAGAGAAGTGACTGTTGGAACCAAGGTTAATAAGACTTGGAACGATATGACGACAATGAAAGGATAAATGACAATGAAAACAGCACACTAGCAGTACTCAACTTCAAGCAGAGAAGCGACTGTTGGAACCAAGGTTAGACTTGGAATGATATGACGACAATGAAAACCACAAACCAGGCAATTCCAAGGCTATACACAGCAAGCATACCAATACTTTTTTTTAAAAACGTATAAATGGGTACATTTTGTGTGAAACGTATAAATGGGTACATTTTGTGTGTGGGGCCCAGAAAAAGTGACACATTACTGAGAAAATGTATAATTGAGCAACATTATAATGGAGAACGACTGGTCCCTAAAATGTTAGCATATATTAGCAAAAAATTGAAGTGAATAACGTATAAGCAAGTTTCAACTGTATTATATTAAGTATGTTGTCTTAACAGAAAATATCGCCGTTACAGCTATGCTGCCACCAACATCACGTTTTATATGCCACACATTTTGTTAACTTCAAATTAGTTAAAAACATTTATGATATGTTATATTATGTTATCTAAACACAAAATCATAAGGCCACGCCGTGGCCAAGTAGTTAGACTACTCATCTCCCACCTAGATGATCCCAAGTGACTGCATGTGAGATTTGTGGTGGACAAAGTGGCGCAGGGGCAGGTTTCCCCACCATCACATTCCACGGTGCTCCATCTCCAGTCATGTATCATCAGTGTCATCGCCTGCAGTGCCACAAGTAGTTAAAGCGGGCATTAAACACTAAAAAAAAAAATCCATCATCGATGTTACAGTTATGCTACTGCCACCGCTCCAAACATTTCTATACTCTTCCTCTCTGATGACCATTCAAAACATGAATTTCTGTGCAAATTCAAATTAAGTACAATAACTAAATAAGGAACTTAAAATTAGTTTAAGTTTCATTAGTTTGTTGAATATATGTCAGACCTTTAAATTTCATTTAAAAATTCTTCTTTTTATAAACCCATGTCTTTTAAACATGTCTGATGTAGATGATATGCTAAATTCGTCTTGTATTCGGATAAATATGGTAAAACTGTTTTACCTTTTGTATAAAAATGTTTAGTGAAAGTAACAGACAATGTTACAGGTCCGAGTTATATTAGAACAGTATGCCAATTTCATATTTCAAGGAAGCGAATGGTAAAGTTAATGTTTGATATGTTTGTACTTTTTTTTTCCTTATTTTCAAACCTGCTTTCCGCTACGCAGGGACTTAGGGATAACTAGAAGTAAGATCTGCAGAGTTGTAAATCTGGTTTGGCTATGCTTATGCTCATGCATATATTAACAGTAAAAGTAGAGATAGGCAAAATATGAAGAAAAAAGTACTTTAAATGTATTATGAAGTATAGTATGCTTACAGTAAAACTTTGTGATTATGCTCCCAATTATAGCTCTATCCTGTTCATTACGCTCTGTTTCTAAAGTCCCTGGATTTTCCATAATAATACTGCATTTAGCCCCTTTAATGCTTCCAAATCTCGCTACTACCACTTTAGTGGGTCAGAAATGAACTAAGTCCATTAAGCAGTGAGCGGAATATTCTTCAAAGTTTGGCTTTACATTTTATTATCTAATATCACTTAAAATAATTTTTACTATGATTTCATGTTGGAAAACATTTTCTTAACATAACTTTAAGTTTTTTAATTATTCACTTACATTACATTTAGTTGTTCTGAAGAATACGTGTAGCCAAATTGACTGTTTTGAATCACATAATGCATGACAGCCAACAGTCTTTTATCGTCAGTAAATTAACATATTTTAACATTCTTTAACATGCAGCAAAACTCAGGAAATGTATAGACCCGTCTCCTAATTGGGTGCAAGACTAGGGTTCCCAGATTTTGGAATAAAGAAAGGGGGAAACTTCAAAAAAAGATACTATAATGTGGTCTACTCAGGTTTAGACCTGTCTATATGGTATTTCCAATCGTTCCTCTGCTAGAAGGCAATGTTGCCACCTCTGCAGCATTTTATGAACTGTATTTTGCAGATCCATGAATCAGAGTCAAAATTTTGCGATTTTTTTAACAGGAAGTCTAAAGAATCCCCACACTTGTAGTCGCTGAAATTATGTTTTACTCTAATTACAGCTTTCAGCTTATTAATGTCCATGTGATTTTGCCCTTTTGACCAAACTGCATTTACAAGGGAGAATAAATGCTCTATAGCAGCGTTGGTTCCTGGAATAGAGTTTGCTAAGGTTTTCAAGTGATATGCGTTGTTTAAAATACTGAAACACTTCCTGCTAGTGCTCGAAAACACGCACTTTCACTTTGGTGGCATGTCACTAAACAACGAACCTGGTCCCGAAACTCAGATTCTCAACAGTAATGAGTTCTCTTCCTTCAGTCATATACTGCTCAAATACTCATAGTATAGTTGGGCTAACAGTTGCCACATGTGCTAACATCGTCACGTTTTCTTTTGAAAAGAGACACTGTGGTGCGAATGGCTACCAAGGGCCAAAGCCCTCCATTCTAGGACCGTGGTTCTTTCCATTAGGGTAATGCCTGATTTCATAAAGGGTCCCCTCCCCCATATGGGAACATACCAGGACGGAAGTGGATATGCCACTTACACATGTCAATCCTTAAAGGAAGACTACCAAAGAACTTTGGACGGGGCGACGGACATCTAGCATACCATCTTACTAGCCATCTAGGCATGTGGCAGAGGATATTGAGGTGTCTACACAACCCCATCAAGGCAACAGCCGAGACGTACCCAATAACCCATGGGTATCAGGACCAATCTGCCACATCAAGTCCAACCCAGTCCGAACACCTCCCTGATGTTCGGCCCGACTACTTCTGGTCACGTCAGAAGTACCACAGATGCTCGGGGTACGCAGCGCTAGTACCGGAGCAGCTGAAGAGGTCGGAACCTCCCCCCTAAAGAGACAGCAAGATAATGTAATATTATTGTGGTGGTAGTGGTAACAAGAAATTAATAGAAAAGTAACATTAAAAAAGGTACAAATTTAGGTCCCGCGAGACATATAGGTTTAAAAAGCAGGACATCTGGGATCCCTATGCAACACCACATTGCATTCAGAACATTACATTCTTGTTCTCGATAGATTCTCGTCAAATAATTACTGAAAATAGACCTCTAGTTGAGTTAAACTGACAGATTTGCCTTACTAATTGGACGAGCCATTTCTACAACCATTATAATATCACCAGTAACATGCAACCTTCCCTTCTCGCTCTACAATAAATTCTGCTCGATCTGATCCCCATGTACGACTTTTGAAAAATGACTGGATCGCTTCCAGATGGTTCTACACACTTTGTTGTGCACATGTCCAGGGATTATTTGCAGAGGTTGGCCTTCTTTGTTAGAAATGATATGCAAGATGCAGTACATGACATTGCAATCTGTAGATCCTATCGTGAGATTAGGCTCTATGCCCAAACTCTGGGATGTAAATCATGACAAAAATACATTTATTTACAAATAATAACTCTGACAATGAATTTTCAGAGGTGTCAGTTTTTCATAATTTTCAATTACTTGTTGTTTCCAAAAACCCACTCTTAGAATGTTTATTATATTTATAATGCTCTATTATTACCAGTATTGCACAAATGTAGACATGCAGCTACAGCAACACAAGGCCAACTCCATAGGTAAATTAAGATATTGGGTTGGACTCTGAAAACCTTGAATGTAAACTTTCATTAATAAAGCAATAACGAGAAAATGAAGGGTTTAGAGTATTCTCTTTGCTGTTTTTGCATAAGGAATCCATCCCCAAACTTTGTATTTTTGAATCACCCTGTGTAATGTCCCTTTTCAAGCACATTGTTCATCTGTAGGTGAAATAAATCCTTCCAACAGCATCTTGGTGAAAATCCCAAAGAAGCTTATGTTGTTTAGTGAATTCTTGAGAGTATAATTTTGGAAAAAAAAGGGTATTTCCAGGCACAAATTGTTCAAAAAAAGGAATAGTCAAGTGTTAAGCAGAAATAAAGAAATTGGATGAATACACATATGTTAGCTAAATGTAGAGTATGCATGAGCACAAGCCATGCCAACCAAATGCAGAAGATTACATCACAATGTAGTACCCAATGGCTCGAGATTGTCACGCGAATGTGTAAAGAAAACCTCTGCAGCTGATGTTGAACAAGAGTAGATATGAAACATAGTTTCTGTTGATTTGAATGAATTTTATTTGTATAGAAGTTTTTATATAAAAATGAATATAATATTTATATGTTGATAATTTTAATATTATTATTAAATAGCATTTTAGCACATAGAATAAGTGTGAAGATTGTGTTCTATTACAAAAACATGATTAAAATGAATTCTAGCAAGAAAAGGAATGGATTCTTCACTCTTTATGTTTCCATTCCATCCAACTTTTCTTACCATTAAATGTCTAAAGCTTTCCTTTTAGATTTTATAAGGCTGCATATTCTGAAAGTCTGTTTACGGCTTCAAGGGAATACAATGGAAAGTAATATGTGGTTAGTAGCAATCATGATCTAATTGTGATGCTATTTGCATACATTTTAACTCTTTCCGGCAGGAAAGTCTGTGTACTTTCTACATCATACCAATAGAGAAAGGTTTTCTGGAGCATTTCAGGACCTTATCTTTAAATCTCCAAAGTGCTAAATTAGCTCTAAATTTAATTTCTCTAGCTTGTGTTTATGTTGGTAGAAACATGGTGTCAGCTAGCAAAAAGTTACAAACCGAAGAGGAAATAAGAGCTGTAAGTTAACAAATTCAATAGCTTCCCGGAACACAACCACCTTTCCATTAAAAACTCCATAGAACTAATAAAACATCTAGAAGAGTACAAAGTTTCAAACAATGAGTTGTTGGTTTCGTTTGATGTGAAATCATTATTCACCAGCATCCCAGTTGACAAGTTACTTGAAACTTTTAAAGCATGGCTCAGGGGCATAGGCTTAAACTAGAAAGAAATAGAAGACTTCCATACTTTAACAGAACTTTGCATCAACCAGAATTATTTCCAATTCAATGGTAGATTTTACAGACAATCATCAGGCTTAGCGATGGGTAACCCACTTTCGCCCTTTTTAGCAAATCTGTACATGGGACGACTTGAAGTACATATAACCTCCAGTTTTCCGAATATATTCAAAAAATGGTTTAGATATGTTGATTATGTTTTTGCGGTGGTCCCCAAAAAATTAGCAGAAGACTCTCTAAAATTACTAAACCTACAGGACAGGTACATACAATTCACAATGGAAACAGAAAAAGACCAAATGCTACCATACCTGGACCTAAAACTAACACGGAAAGAACAAAAGATCACTTATGGCATCTACAGGAAGACCACACATACAGACAATTACATAAAACAGAATAGTTTCAACCCAGAACCTCATAAACAGGCAGTCTTCAACAGTTCAGTACACAGACTCCTCAGCATCCCACTTGACCCAGAAGAGTACAACACAGAATACCTCCAACTAAGACATATAGCCTCAGCCAATGGTTTTAACCCAGACATCATTGACCAAAAAATTAAAAAACATAAGGAGAAATTAACCTTAAAACAAATCACCACTTTGTCCATACAAAAACCGAAAGTTATATATAAAAAATTCACCTATCACCCAACAGCAGATAGGAAATTCAAAAAAATTTTCAAGAAATACAATATAAGTTTAGCTTCAAGTAACCAATTCAACATAAAAAATGCATTGAAAACAGACATTAAAGACCCCATACCTACAAACCAGAGATCAGGCATCTACAGAATTGATTGCAAGGACTGCAAATCATGTTACATTGGCCAAACAAAAAGAAGACTGGAAACAAGGCTAAAGGAACATTTCAGACATATCAAACAGATAAATCGGCAGTAGCATTACCATTTTTGGACATCACATCATGAAATACAAAATGACATAAAATTGCTAAAACCTGTAAACAACCCGGCAGAACTTACAGTTTGGGAGAATATTCTCATTACACAACAAAAAGACCAACTGATGAATTTTGAACTTCTACTGAGAACACCAGATGGCTCCACCGTAATAGACCACAGAGCACAAATTCCAGCCATCAGTCGGACTTCAACTGAAGAAGAGGGCAATTGCCCTTGAAACATATGTTTTGAACATAATTACATATAAGTGAGGTGAGTGTTACTATTCCGACTCATTTTCAACTATCACTTTCAAGAATAGTTTAGTAGATATGTAGTATAGAATGGATAATTTTATTAATGAGTTTTGGAGAAGCAAGAGACAGATTGGTGGATATGGATAGAGAGATCTACACACAGATGAGACAGCAAAAATCATTACAATGGTATAACAAGGTGAAAGAAAATATAGGAAAGGAAGAATATTTGAAAGTTTGTAACAGAAATGAGAGGTCGCGGGTGACATGGTTCTGACTGGGGATATGGAACCTGAAAGGTTTGAGAGAAGTGAGGCAGAGACTATGTCCAATTTGTGGGGAGGAGAAGACACTGCACATAATATTTAAATGTAAAGGGACAAATGAATGGAGAGTGGAGTTGATTAAGCGGAAGTGGTTACAGAGAAGATATTCAAGGACCAGGGGTAGTTGAGAGATTGGGGAATTCTTTGGGAAGTTAAGATGAAACAGACAACATTTAAATAGTGTGAACTAATTGTATTGTACAGATAACATAATGATTATGTATATAGTCAAATGGAGGACCCAGATAATATTCTGGGGCACCATTATATTTGAAAGGGAGAGTTTAAAAGAACAAACCACAAACCTTAGACACCCACAGAGATCCAGGCATCCTAGCAAAGACTTCTGATAATATGGTTTGGCAAATTCAATCATACCTCGATGAAAATGGCGGCCACTTCCAGCATCTGTTATAATGCCACCACAGTTCTTGTAGAATGAGGTAAGTACTCTTCAAATTTCATTGCAGTACCTTCATTAGTATTGTAATTGTTACTAAAAAATTCCAGGTTCAGTAGTAAGTTGGACAAATTATAATTACTTTCATTCCTATTCAAGTTATTAAAAAAAAAAAAAAAAAATAAACAAATAGAATAATTATGACTATGGATCAGGTATAAATTGATTCGAAAAATTCTCAACCCAAATCAATATATTTAATTGAATCTAAACCAAATATGAGGGGCATTCAATAAATCCTTAGAAAATCCAAGAAATTTCACTCTTAACATTGAAAAAAGTTTTCCTTAGTAACCATCAACTCTCACTAGATGGCAGTTTCTGCTATGTCCATTACATGGTTTCATTGCCATAGACGATTGAAGCTTATTTAGAAAGTTGGAAAAACTACTTTAGTGTGGTGATTAAACACGTCTATTTAAAAGGCTTAACACCGAAAGAGATAAAAGCAGAGTTGGATGAAGTTCATGGCACATCTGCCCCTGTGTTAGCAACAATTTACAATTGGATAAATGAATTTGAATGTGGCTGTACATCCACAAATGATGAACATCATTCTGGATGTCCAGTAGGAGTGACTTCCTCCGAAATGATTGACAAAATCTAGGGTATGGTTTTGAGTGATCGATGAATCAAAGTTTGCAAAATAGTAGAGGCCACAGGCATGTCACAAGGTACAGTGTTCCCAATTTTGGTCTGAAAAAGATCTTGGCATGATGGGTGCAGCATTTGCTCTCAATGGAGAATAAATGCAACTGTGTGATCAATTCAGAACCTAGTTGGGCGCATATCTGTCGCAATCCTGACGAGTTTCTGCATCGTTACATAACTGTGGATGAAACATTACCCAGGGACAAAAGTACAGTCCAAACAGTGGGTTTGCTCCGAAGAAGGCAAAGGTGATGAAATCTGCAGACAAGGTGATGGCCTCTGTTTTTTGAGATGCACGAGGAATCATCTACATTGATTACTTGCAGAAAGGAAAAGCGATAGATGGAGAGTATTATGCATCGTTATTGTAATGATTGAACAAATCAAGAAAAAATGCTGTCATCTGGCAAAGAAAAATATTCTCATCATGACAATAAAATGTAAATGACATGTTATTTATGGACGCTGTTTAACTGCTGTGGTTCTCAGCACCCCATTCTAAATTGGGCGTGAAAGGCCGCTTAATTTTGATCAGAGGCCTCTCTATCAGGCTTGAGGTTCTTTTACGTGCCGTAAATTTACGACACGGTACCAACGGGTTTACTTAGTCATGCTAAGGATTTTACACCCGAAAAAATCCATTGTCCTCCACCAGATTTGAACCTGCGACCTTGGGTATATGAAGTTAGCATGGTAACCATTACACCACGGAGGGTGATATGACAATGCACACCTGCACAGTTTCTATGATGAAAATTGTAGAATTAAGGTTCGAATTACAACATCCACTGTATTCACCACATGCCTATTTTGTGGACCTTCCGAAGGCTTAAAACAGTCTGAGAAATGTTGGGAAAAGTGTATCAAGCTAAAAGATGATAAAAGGAATAATAAAAAAAAATGACCAAAAATAATTTATTTTTCTATCTATTTCTTAGGACTTGTTGAACCCCACTCATATTAAATGCTCTTAGATAATTTTCCTTATGAAAAGTTTCCAAACATTCAAGCTAGTACAGTAAATGAATGAATGGACACACAGATGGATAAAATATAAATTGTAAAATATCTCAAAACATTTATTGCTATTGTTTTACAACTTGTGCAAAAATCTTGCCCAGTTTTGAAACTGAAGCCAAATGCAACAACCCTAAGAAGCATAAAAGTCAGAACTACAGTTATCTAGAATACTATGCTCTATATTCCAGTTCTTCCTTATTTCTTCTAATAACAAAGCATTGGTTTCAACTAACCCCTATACACAGTTCTTGTAATTACAATCAGTATAAGTAACAGTTACAAAATGTTTGCTAGCATCTACAACTGGCTCTTTAAAACAAATGTGATGTCAGCAGTTCCATTTCCTCGCAGGAAGCACAGCTTCTGGAGAATTCTTGTAGACGCTGAAATCCAGCATGTGAAGAGAAGTGTCCAGTGCTGTGTACAGATTACAAGGGTCGAACACTAGACTGTAGACTGGAGAACTGTGTTTGGCTCTCATGAAATACTTCTGCAACATAAATACAGTTTTAAAACAACAGCAGCAGCAGTATCATATTTAATCCAAATACAAAATGACTCCCAATTTTACTTTCTCTACATGTGTACTTAGTTTATACAGAAGGTATTGTATTCCTAGCAGAAATTTATCTTTTGAGACCCCCTGAATGCAAAATAAAAAGGGCATTTTTTTTTTCTTTTTTCCTTTTTTAGGAAAAGGTGAGCGTGTTTGTCTGTGGACAGCATAACTCAAAAATGAAAAGTACATTAAATATCAAACTTGGTAACTCCCAAGGATGCGACATGAACATTTTCAAGAAAATCTTCCCACCCCCAACTAACCTTTACATGAAAAAAGTTTAATTTTATCAAAATTGGTTCTAACAATTTTGATTAAAACACTGTATATTAAAGATTTTCTGAAGACCTCTTCATTTTGGTTGAAGTTTACATAACTGTAAACCATAAGAGATGCATAAAAAAAATATAGAATTTGTTAGAACACAAAATTTCTCATATACATTTTTTGTAGAGTTAGCCATTTCCGAGATATTCCTCATTATTGGTTCAATTGTAAACTACACAACTGTTTTCAAACAAGAAGCCAACTTTTGTTTCATCTCTTTCATTTTACTTCAATTGTAACTTAATCAAATGTTTTAAAAGCAAGTCACTATCACTTTATCCTACTGTATTACCTTCTACTTACAAGGAAGCAAGTAATAAGACAATTTCTGGTAATGTTTATCTCAATTAGCATCAAGTACATAGAAGAATAAGCTTTTGTAAGAATAGTTGCAGAAACTCATGTGAATGGAAATCATATATGTAAAAAGAAGATATAACTTAATGTTTAAATGAAAATTTAAGTTTTGCCATATACTTTGAAGAAACTAAGGGGTATTTAAGATGAATAAGATCTTCCATTTTACTTTCTCTATACGTACTACATATATAATGTATAGAGAAGGTAGTGCATTGCACCCAAAAATTTCATACCGAGATTTCACCACATATATATGTTTTAGGACCTCCTGAATCCAAAAACAGCATTTTTAAGAAAAGGTCTGTGTGTGTGTGTGTGTGTGTCTATCTGCAGACAGCATAGCTCAAAAACGAAAAGTCTGTTAAATACCAAACTTGACATTTAAGTTCAATATCTCCCAAGAATGTTACACGAAGATTTTCAAGAAAATCCCCCCCCCCACCCCATCTACCCTTTACCTGAAAAAATTTAGAAAATGTTGATTTTCTCAAAAAATGGCTCTTAACAATTTTGATTAAAATCTCCTATATTTAAAATATTTACACGATAAATAAAATGTACATATTGAATTTTCTGGGAATAGCCTCTAAAGACTTCTTTATTCTGGATGAATTTTTTTGAATTTTGCATAACTAGTAAACCTTAAGAGATAGATAAAAGCTTACTACCCAAAAAATGTAGAGCTCCTCAAAACACACAATTTAAGTTCTATACATTTTTTCCTGGAGTTGACCGTTTTCAAGATATTCCTTATTATTGTTTTCAGTTTTAAAATACATAAAACTTTTATGATACAGAAACTTGTCAACTCCTGGCCACGCAAAGAAACAGATTTCAATCCCATAGCATATTACATTTTAAAACATTTGACTATCACTTTAGCCTAGGTATTCCTTTCTTCCATTTCTACTAGTATTTATCTCCATTGGCATGAAGCAGATAGAAGAATAAGCTTTTTAACAATAATTTGTTACAGGAATGTAGAGAAAGTCATGTGAATGGAAAACATCAGATTTTTAACAGTGTAGACTGCTTCATGTACCTTTAGAAAGCTCATAGTTGTAAGAAAGTTGACATGTTAGCTCATACCTGCACACTTTGAGGTTGGCGTTTATCCCAGAGCTGTACTCTTCCATTTGATGCTGTACCACAAAGTATGGTGTACATGTTATCAGAACCAATACAGTACAACGCTGAGTCATAAGGGTCTTCCCAGATTTGTACCATCTTCCCAGTCCTGACAACAAACAATGTGTGTTACAATAAATCAATAGATGCTATCCAACATTCCAACTTTTTAATACTCTCAGTAAAATAAAAAATTGATTCAAATGTACATGGTAACTGAGCCAGAGTACTGCACAGGTAGATCCAAGCAGTGGGGGACCCAGCTTGGTTACCTGTTTTGATAGGTTTTATCCTGGAATATATCCAAGTTTTCTATACCAAATGAACATACATCCTTTGTCAGAAAAGTTCCAGGACAGGGTGCTTTTTATTTGAGTTTGCAATACTAAAAGGAACAAATTTTACCTGGTATATGTACATTCTTGAGATGAGCTTGGCCATGTTTCTTGTCAAACTTACTGGTAGGGCTGCATTTAGCACACACGGTTGCATTCTTGGCACATTAGTTACGATGACAATGCAAGACCCTATACTGCTTTGTCTGTTATCTAGTATCTGGCATGACATTCTGTTATTGCCATCCTACATCTGCCATATTTGTCTGATTTCTTGCTTTGTGACTCTTTCTTGTTTCTGCAAGTGAAAAGGTGACTAAACTGAAAGCTTCATCAAGATATTGCAGACATCCTATGGGGTGTGATAAATGAGCTTACAAGTATAGCAGTTTAAAATTTCCTTACTTGCTTCCAAGAGCCTCCAGAGACATTGGCAATTGTGTATAGGTACCAAGGGGACTACTTCAATAGAAGCTAGGATCATTACTAAGCAAGTGCAATTTTCTAATTGTTACAACCTCTGTCCTGGAATTTTTCTGACAACACACAATGAAATACAGGATTTTTGATGTCTTGTATGTGGTAATATGGAACTTCTGGCAAGTCTATTTCAACCTCATCATTTGATGAGGATCTTCATTGACTGAGCCATTTTTTTAGCGTTGGTAAGGAAAAGTAATTGCTGGGAGAGAAATCTAATGGGTGTGGAAGAACGTGGAAGTGAAGGTCATGTAATTTTGCTGTGTATGAGTGAGAAGTAAATATGAAAAGACTAGAAGGTAACAAAGTGGTAGCATCTGTTGGAGAACAAAACACTTCCCATTTCAAAGGTACTGTAGATATGCATGCCACTACAAATGGGTATTACTCAGTGACAGAGTTAAATACTGTATTTATCTGAATACAAAAGGACCCCAATTTTTCAGAACTTAATTTTCAAATATATTTTAAATTTTTGCCATATACTTCCTTTGTCAGAAAAGTTCTAGGACAGAGATTGTAAAAAAAATAGAAAACTGTATTTGCCAGGTAATAGTCCTAGCTTCTACCGAAATAATTCCCTTGGCTATCTCTACATAACTGCCATTACTTCTGGAGATCTTGGAAGCAAGCAGGGAGATTTTTAACTGCAATGCTTGTAAACTCATGTCACAAGGCGAGAGGTTCAGTGAGTATGGCAGATGTGAGATGGGAATAACAGAGTGTCTGGCCAGATTCTTGGTAATAGATTTTTTTTTTTTTTTAATTACAACTAAGCAAAAGCTTATCTAGTAATATTTCCTTCATAAATAAGTTCACAATGTATAGGCGAGTCTTCCACTGAAGGCCCCCACTAATTCTTGCGGTCATACATTAAGTCATTTGGCTTGATTCTTTTCAATCTTCTAACTTCACACTTGTGAAGCACATTCAACATCTCTTAATTTTCATGGTGCTGCACTCTTAAATGATGTTTCGTTGTGGTCTTTATTATTTCTTCTGTAACTGTGTCGATCTTGAGACCTCTATATATATGATCATTGTGCACATACCAAGGCTCATTAACTGTTCTTAAAGCTTTATTTTGAAATGTCTATGTTTTATCATGGTGAATTTAGAACAGCTCCAAAGTTGTATCCCATAGGTCCAGACTGGCTTTAACACCTCTTTGTATATTAATAGCTTGTTCTATATGTCAAGTTCAGAATTTCTCCGAATAAGCCAGTAAAGTTTCTTACATTTAATATTTAACTCTTTTCTTTTAGTTTCTATATGCTTTCTCCAATTTAGTTTTGAGTCTAGTATCATTCCTAGGTACTTCACTGTTTGAGCTTGAGGAATAGTTTATTTATTTTTATTGGTGGTATCTTAGTTTTCTTATTTGTGAAGTTGATATGTATGGGTTTAGATTCATTTCTTCATCCATGGTAACAGATAAAGCAGTACGGGGTCTTGCAGTCCTGAGAATGCCACAAATCAGGTGGTGACGTCACAATGTAAAGAGTTTTGTTTTGATGGTTGACCTGGAAGAGCATACTCCACAAAGGGATAGCAGCCACTACGTCAAAATAGTGAATCAGAGACATACGTACCGAATATCCCATAAACGGAGGTATGTATCATATCCTGCAGAAAGGAAAGTGCAAGACGTCTCCCAGTGAATATCCAGTACTCCAGCTCCAAACTTGCGACAGGCATGCAACTCCATAACCTTCATTCCCCTGTAACAACAAGTTGTTCAGTTCAGCAATAAATAGTTGAATTAAGAGCGAGGCAACAAACTGCCCTAGGTCTATTGTGCTGCTCTCTATCAACACATTAGTTTCACATTCTCAGCCAGTTAAAACACGCCCGACCACGCCAATATCCGTATCAGAAATTTAACTCTACACAAGTTGGTTAAAATACAAATTATTTCATTATTTTTACTTTCTCCAGCCCATATGTACAATGTGCACAGAATACAGAGAAGGTATTGTATTCCACCCAAAAATTTGATACCAAGATTTCACAGGAAATATATATTTTGTGGTCCCAAATTCATTTTTAGTGTGTGTGTGGGGGGGGGGGGGGCAGCAAAGCTAAAAAACGAAAGGACCATTTAATACCAAACTTGGTGTTTAATATCTTCTAAGGATGCAACACAAAAGATTTTCAAGAAAATCCCCCACCACAAACTACCCTTTACATGGGAAAATTTTTAACCCTAAAACACACATTTCCAGCAAAATCTTGGTATCAAATTTTTGGGTGGAATACAATACCATCTCTAGCCACTGGGTACAATCTGCATGTGGGCTAGAGAAAGTAAAATGTATATGACACATTGTTTGTTTTAAAGAAACCTACATTTTTGTGTAGTAAGATATTTTCTATTTTTTACTGTTACCAGTTATGCAAAAGTGATTAAGACTTCAAATGTCATGAAAATATCTTAAACATATGATATTTTAATAAAATCAAATACTCCTTGTAAAGGGTAGTTGGGGGTGAAGAATTTTCCTGAAAAACTTTTGTGTCGCATCCTAGGAAGATACTCAACTTAAATGACAAGTTTGGTATTTAACAAACTTTTCGTTTTTGAGGCTATGATGACCTTTTTCCAAAAATGCTCTTTCCCTCCTGTTCGGCAAACAAACTATTCTTACAAAAGATTACTCTTTTATCTACATGATACCAACCGAGATAAGCGAAAATTGTCTTATTACTTTCTTCCTACTAAGCAGAAGGGAAATAATGAAATACACTAAGCTTAAATGATAGTCAAATGTTTACAAGGTGGTCGAAATGTGAACAATTGAAGTTGAGTTGCAGTGCGAGTAAAACACAAGAAAAGTGATCCCGTTTGAGAAAAGTTATGTAATTTAAAATTGGAACCAATAACAAGCTTTAAGTGAGGAATGCTGTAGTTGACAGAGCAAAGTTATTTACCGTTCCATATCGTAAAGATGTAAAGGAGGCTCCTTGCATCCCGAGGAACCAACACAGAAGACATTGACAGATGCTGAAATAGCCACAGACCAGATCCCATCTGCAATGTTAACCCTGCGAACAAGATGACAGCTCCAGTCTTCTTCACACAGCTTCCAAACCTGCAAGTGACCACAGGCAACACAAAACATCCCATTCACATCTCTCTAACATATTACTGATAATAAGTTTATTCTTCTATCTACTACATGATAATCAAGATAAATATGAACAGAAATTGCTATACTTTCTATGTATGGTCACCATTTGACAAGTTCCTGCATGAGAAATGTTTACGTGTTTTAAAACTCAAACTAATGACAAGGAATATCTCAAAAATGGTCAACTCCATAAAAAAAAAAAAAAAAAAAAGCATATGACATAAATTATGTGTTTTAATGAGATCTACAATTTTTGTGCAATAAGTTTTTGTCTATCTCTCACAGTTTACTAGTTATACAAAATTCATCTAGAATGAACAGGTCTTCAGAAGCTATTCCCAGAAAATTCAAGATATACATTTTATTTGTGATGGAAATGGCTTTAAAATGTGGTATTTTAATCAAAATCATTATCCATTTTTCGAAGATTTGGTATTTAACAGAATTTTTTTTTTGTTGAGTTATGCTGCCCACAGACAGACTACACACAGTTATTTTTCTAAAAATGTTTTTTTTTGGATCTGGGGATCTCAAAACATATATTTCTGATGAAATCTCGATATTGAATTTTGTTTGTGCAATATAATACTTTCTCTGTATACTTTGTACATAGTATGTGTAGAGAAAGTATAGAGATTTTATGCATACAAAGAAAGATTTAAAGTTTGCTGCCGCAAGTTGTTGCCCTGCCTTATGTTTGCTTTAATACAAAACATCACTTACACTAACTGTTCCATTGCAACCACCGGATACAGCGGCATCGCTCATTAGGTCAATTGCACGGACGTCTTCCTTCTTGTGGGCTTCTTGACAAAACTTTAAATCTCCTTCTTGTGCAGACCATCCACAAATTGCACCATCCCTAAAACAATCACCTGCTGAAAATGAATTCCAATTTTGTGACAACCTATAGTAGTTATCATTGCTGCAATAAATGTATCTTGGAAAATTATGTTTATGCGAGGAAGATTACAAAGCCTGCAGTACATCCATTGGCTTAGTTTTACTTTCTCTAACCCCATATGTAAATTGTATTCCACGTCGAGATTTCACTGGAAATATAGGTTTTGGGGTCCCCTGAGTCCCGAAAAAGCATTTTTAGGAAAAGGTCCACATGCATCCGAGTGTGTGTCTGTAAACACGATAACTCAAAAAGGAAAAGTGGGTAAAATACCAAACTTAGTAAATTATAATTTTCTCAAAAATGGCTCTAACGATTCTCATTAAAATACTTTATATTAAAGTTATTCACAACACAAATGAAATGTATATCTGGAGTTTTCTGGGAATAGCCTCTGAAGATGTCTTTATTCTGGATGAATTTTGTGGAATTTTGCATCTGGTAAACTATAAGAGATAGACAAAAACTTACTGATCAAAAAATGTAGAGCTTGTTAAACCATACAACTTATATAGATTTTTTGTGGAGCTGACAGTTTTTGAGTTATTCCTTGTTATTGGTTTCCAATTCTAAAATACTTATTCTTTTCTCAAACAGGAATTTGTCAACTCCCAGCCATACAAACAAAGGAATTTCAATCCCATAGCAACCAGCTTTTAAAACATTTGACGATCACTTTATCCTAGTGTATTGCCTTCTACTTACAAGGAAGCAAGTAATAAGACAATTTCTGTTAATGTTTATCTTGATTAGCATCAAGTAGATAGAAGAGAAACCTTTTAACAATTATTTGATACACAGATGTAGAGAACGTCATGAGATTTCCATGCTTTTAGTGGTAAAGACATGTCGACTTGCTCAGCGCATTGGGGAATCTACTCCACGCTATTTTAAATTTGTTCAGGAGAGTATACAAAACAATCTGCATAGTGATTCTCCAAGATTTGTCACCACCCCAGAAAAAAAAAATAAAATTGCCATTTAAGTCCACGAAATAGTCTTGAATATGCAAGAAATCGCTGAAGCTGTAGCAGTATCACTTGAAAGGGCATGTAACATTGTGGCTGAAGAATTAGGTATGAAAAAATTATCTTCCAGATGATTGCCGCGACTGTTAAAACAAGATAAAAAAAAATGCATCAGAGTGCAAATTTCTGAACAATGTTTGGATTTGGACATATTTCTAAAATGCTTTTTTTGGTTTCAGGGGGTCTCCAAACATATATTTCCCAGTGAAATCTCGATATTGAATTTTTGGGTGCAATACAATAGCTTCTCTATACACTATGCACATAGTATATGTACAAAAAGTAAAAGGTGGCTCGATTTTATCAAAACTCAATACAATGTGCCCCAAACTGCTTGATCAAACAGTAACAGGAATTTTTATTCATCAACATCAACTTTGTTCCCTTCAGATATAATACACTTGTGCCAGCCTTTATCCAATCTTGGAAGCATTTCTGGAAGTCACTTTTTATTGTGATGTTGCGCTCCTTCAGTGATTCTGATTTTATCTCCTCAATGGTGACAAAACAACGTCCTTTCGTGGTTCTCTTCAGCCTTGGGAATAGACAGAAATTGCAGGGGGCCATGTCCAACAAGTATGGTGGTTGAGGCAACATAACAGTCTAGTTTTTTGTCCAAAAATCATGAACAAGCATTGAAGTGTGAGCAGGAGCATTATCGTGATGCAATTTGCCACAGTCTGGTCTTTTATTGCTGCACGCAATGGCACATAACATATTGACCATACAATCCTAGGGCACAAACTCACAATGTACTGTCCCATTGCAATCCAAGAACCTTCACATGTGATCAAACTTGTTGAGCTTTTCTCTGTCTTTGCTCTTCTCATTGGGATGGTTGGGCCTTGGTTTCGATGTCATACCCATGTTTTGTCACCTGTAATAACCTTCTTTATTGAGTCATTGTCAACTTCATGCCCAATAATTGTTTGGCATGAGCCATTCGATAAGCTGACATCATCAGCAACCTCTCTGATGGTGATTTTCCAGAATCATTGTCCTTACTTCTTCCACATTCTTCTCAGCAATTGATGTGCTACGACGTCATCTTCAGTCTTCTCGACCACTTGTAAACTCTTGTCTTACTCATAGTAGATTTCCCAAAAGCCAAAGTCAACATTTTGAATGTGCTGCTGCACTTTATTAATTTCTATTGCAAAATTTAATTCAAATTCTTTGATCCATCTTTCTTGAAAGCAAAAATTTGCCAAACACTCGCAAACAAATATAACCTTTTCAACTGTCAACAATAAACTAAACATTCAAAACAGCTGAAAATGCAAATATGTGTACCAACAAGATTAAAAAAAAAATGAAAATCGGATGTATAAGGCCTGCAAAATTGAAAAATTACTATTACTTTTTGATCACACCTTGTATACTTCATCACTGCTTGAAAATCAATTTATTGCATCTTCAAAATTTCTTACATACGAATAACAGTAATAAGTTATCCACAGCAGAGCTCTCATACAGGATGGCAAATTATTCCATGAGAACCACGCTGCACGTGATTCTGAGAACTTATCAAATGAGCCTCATATATACTGCAATAAGGTTTCAGAGCAACTGGTAGGCCCTGACCACACTAGGCACAGTCTCCCCTCACATGTGCAATCAGGCAAAGGCAAGAGTAGACTGAAAACTGTGTGTCTCTAGTGCTCCTACCTACCTTCCACCACTGACAATGAGCCCCTCAGTCATAGCAAAGTGACAAACATCAGCACTGTGACCATCCAACGTCATATGTGGCTTCATGTTCAGACCATCTGCTTTACGGTGAAACGCTTGAATTCTCTTTCCTTTGCTCATCCAGAGATTCCTGCTATCCAACAGGAGCCATGGCATGTGTCTGAAACACACACTTCACACTTATTTCTAGTTCCATACATCTCAAATTTTAACATAAAGATATTAAGTGAATGCTTCAAAACAACACACTATTTAAACAATATGATAAAATATACAAATATTGGTGACAGTAAGGACTGATTAATTTGATGTTGGATAATTCAAAGTTTTGGGTAACTTCAATGAAAGTACAATCCCCTTCAAATGCCTATTTAAAATAGCATTAAAATTCATCAATTAAGAGTAAAAACACAGCATCACACTTAAACTTCACTAGTTGAAATGAGTAACTTACTTCGGAATGTTTCAGTGGCTATTGCCACCATCTTCAATGGAGATTTACTGATGAACTCGTGCTAGCAGCATGTAGAGATCTCTTTTCTGGGTAGATGAATTTTGATAGGAGTGCATTTGTTTGTGTTGTATCAAAATTTCTGACTTTGTTTTAGTTTTTAGAACTAATACATTTTCCCAAACTGTTAATCCAATTGGCTTCTGCACTAGTTTTAATAACTTAGGCTCACTGAAAATTATGGTTTTGAGTCCATAAATAATGTGCTACAGCTGAATTATCTGTCTGTTTATATTTTAAATATTTCATGTGTTCTTTAAAACATTGTCTGATGTTTTGTTTTCACATTCCTTGCAGCTGATTTCATATATCCCTGATTGTTTCAATGGGGGAATTTAATCTTTTGTGTTTGTATGGAGGAGGTTTTTTAAACTGTGCTTATTATATGTATGTATGTATGTATGTTTTATTCACCAATTGGAAATGAATTACAATTTCAAGGTTTTGTCAAGTACAAGTTACAATTATCTACTCCTAAACACAGTAATCATGATTATATTAACAATTATATACAACATAATGATCCTATTTACATTGTTCATGAACTCGTAAAACTCTTGTACGTTATAGAAACATTGTTCAATTAAAAACTTGTTAACATGCTTCCTGAACTTCGGTGGATGCTTATCATTTATCTTTTTTGAGATTAAATTATACATCAGGATTGCTGTATGTAGTTAATCTTTTTTGTTGTTCTGGCAACTTGCGAGTAAAGAATATTCTGGTTTCTAGTGGCAGCTCATGTTTGAATTAAAGTGATGGATGTTGTTATTTATGAAGCAAACTGTTTCTAATATAAACAAACAAGGTAGGGTAAGTACATTGTTTTGTATGAAATGTGTTTTGCAGTGTTCAGTTTTCTTTAAGTTATACATGTTTCTAATTATTTTCTTTTGAGTTACAACAGCTTATTTATATCAGCTGAATTTCCCCAAAGGATCCTGCCATAAGCAGGTACTGACTGCAGATAGGAAAAGTGTATCATTCTTATTGTTTGAGGAGTGGGACTAAGTTGTGTTCCATTTTTACTTTCTCTACACGCACTATGTGCATAGTGTATAGAGAAGGTATTGCACTCCACCAAAAAATTTGATACTGAGATTTCACCGGAAATATATGTTTTAGGGTCACTTATATAAAAAAAAAAGCATTTTCACAAAAAGGTCCACGTGTGTGCCTGTCCATGTGTCTGTGAACACAATAACTCAAAAACGAAAAGTCGGTAAAATACCAAACTTGGTATTTAAGCTTAGTATCTTCCAGAGATGCAACACGAAGGTTTCGAGAAAAATCCCCCCACACCAAACTACCCTTGACATGGAACTTTTTTCGAAAATTTTGATTTTCGCAAAAATGGCTCTAACAATTTTGATTAAAATATCAAATATTAAAGACATTTTCCTGACAAACAAAATGTATATCTTGAATTTTCTGGGAATAGCCTCTGAAGACTACTTTATTCTGGACAAATTTTACGGAATTTTGCATAACTGCTAAACCATAAAACTTAGATAAGAACTTATTATACAAGAAATGTAGAGCACGTTAAAACCCACAATTCATGTCATATACACTTTTTTCGTGGAGTTGATCGTTTTTGAGACACTCATTGTTTTTGGTTTCAGCTATGAAAAACTTATTTTTCTCATATAGGAATTTGTCAACTCCTGTCCATATATACAAAGGAACTTGTCACATAGCAACCAGCTTTTGACCATCACTTTAATATATGGTGCTCCCTTATTTCGCTTCTACTTACAAGGAAACAAGAAATAAGACTATTTCTGCTAATTTGTTCTGAGTAGCCTGAAGTAAATAGAGGCATAAGCTTTTTAACAATAATTTGTTGCAGAGATGTAGAGAAAGTCATGTGAATGGTACACATCAGATTTTTGAAAATCTTTTGAAATTTTTGGTGTGCCAAAGGGTGGCAAGTGAATTTTTTGAATCTGGTTTCTATTTTTATTCTTTTTAGAGTGCTAATTTCCTTTACTTTCTTCTGTGTCATAAATTTATTAATCTTCTTCTTTACTCAGTGTTCTGTGTAGTCATTCTTTTGTGCAATTTCTATGATCCTATTAAGCTCTAATTTGTATTCCATTGGCTTAATGGCAAGCTTGCCAGTGTGAATGCAAGGCTATTGATCATGGCTGTTCGTGTGAAATTGGGTTGTAGCTGTTGTTAATTATGTAGTTTTCCCGTCTGTGTTTCTTTCCTATAGATTCCAAATTCTAGTTTCTAGTTCCTGATTATTTTAGGTCCAAGAAGGGAAGCATGCCATTTGATTCTTTTGCTATTTTGAATTTTATCCTGAAGATAAAGCAATTTCTTTGATACTTTTCATCATCTACATGTGCCCAACCAAATATAAAGAATAACTTGTCCCAACCTAAATGAAATAGAAGATTTTGTTTAGCATACAAAACTAAACACGACAAAATGAACTAAAATCACACATTTCTTTAATGAGAACTTGACTTGTATAGTACTGTATGTGTATATTGTATTATTTTCTACTGATGGTTTTTTGTGAATGATTTCTCCTGAACTGCTTGAAACATTATGTCACATTATTATAACATATTTCATGGGTAAATTATGGAAATTAACAGGGTGAGTTACACTGCAAGTTATTTACATTTTGATGGATTCAATTTATTTGAATGTATACTTTCTATGCTAAAGAGCAAGTTTGTTAATTCAAAGTTTGGATAATTTGAATTTTTTTTTATTCCCCTTTGGGTTCAAATTAAATACAGTCCACTGTAGTTAATAACTTTATTTATCTTGGCTCACGCAATAACTGACAATTCACAGAATGTTGAATATTAAAATTAACAAATTTACCTAAAAATTATAAAAAGTAGATATATCTATAACTCTGTTAATCCATGCAAGGATATCAAATAATGGGGTTGAGGTGTTCAAATAAATAAATAAAATAACTAAAAAACTATATTTTGGTACTTTGGAGCACACCAGTCCTTGAGCTACGCTTTGAAGCTTACAGCCCTCTACCCTCGGCTATATAAGATAGCTCCTTCCACTTAGTTCAGATTGAGGAAGTTGGCAACACGCAGAGAGACAAGGTCAGAAGAAGCAGTGTTCCCAAGATGCCTCAGGTGAGACTACATCATTTTCATATTATGTCTTTTGTGTTTGAGAAACTAAGTGACAAAAGTAACATATATTACTGAATAAGGTTTTTTTTGTTGTAGTTTAACTTCCGTTAACCTGGTTGGTCATATCGGACAATGAATGAAATTGATGAAATGATGCTCAAATGATCTCATATGGAGCTTAAAGTTACTCGACATTCGTCTTCTCAGGATACGGGAAAACTCCGGAAAGAAACCTTACCCGAATAACTCACCCTAAAAAAGATTCGAACTCACAACCTGTTGAATGTGAAGCAGACACGCTATCACCACACTACCCAGGCAGGTAAATAAATGTTGTTAGTATCTATTCCCCTCATTTTAATAATAAATACATAGATATAGCATTTCCGAGCTATTTCAGGATCAGGAGGTTTTCTGAAAATGTATACTGAACAAAAAGTAACTAATATTGTTTTTCCCCATCAAATGAACAGGCTTTGCAACGACAATTATTTACATTTTAATCAAATACAAACCTTTCTCTTGATGAAGAAGAGCTCTCTTTATACCTTCCTATTGTCCAGTTTATTGAAATGCGGCGCTTGTTACAACCCGACAACATGTGGCACGACCTGAAAATTAACATTACTCTGTTGTTAATAAATTGGTCCTTTCTTACAATTTTTACTTCTCTATATATACTATGTACATAGTATATAGAAAAGGTATTGTATTGCACCCAAAAATTTGATACCGAGATTTCACCGGAAATAATATGTTTTAAGGTCCCCTTTATCAAAAAAAAACATTTTAAAAAACAGGTCTATGTTTGTGTGTGTGAACACGATAACTCAAAAATGAAAACTGGGTAAAATACCAAACTTGGTATTTAAGTTTAGTATCTTTCAGGGATGCGACATGAAGATTTTGGGAAAAATCCATCCACCTCAAACTACCCTTTACATGGAACTTTTTTTGAACATTTTATTTTCTCAAAAATCGCTCTAAAGTCTCATATATTTAAAATATTTACTTGACAAATAAAATGTATATCTTGAATTTTCTGGGAATACTACTTTATTTGATGAATTTCATGGATTTTTGCATAACTGCTAAACCGTAAGAAATGGACAAAAACTTACCACACAGAAAATGTAGAGCACATTAAAACACACAATTTATGTTATATACATTTTTTTTGTGGAGTTGATCATTTTTACAATATTCCTTGTTTTTAGTTTCATACAGGAATTTGTCAACTCCTGTCCATACAAACAAAGGAACCAACCAGACAGCAACCAACTTTTGACTATCACTTTAACCTATGGTACTCCTTTAATTTGCTTCTACTTACAAGGAAGCAAGTAATAAGACTATTTCTGCCAATTTTTTCTCGATTAGCATGAAGTAAATAGAAGCATAAGCTTTTTAACAATAATTTGTTGCAGAGTTGTAGAGAAACTTATGTGTATCCATTTCACTGCCAAGGAAATAATCTTATAATATTTGAGAATGATTCAAGTTCTGCAGTGTTTATGTATCAGACACAAAAATCTAAAGTTTTCCATTCACAGGATTTTCTATACTTATTCCCCAACAAATCATTCTTACCAAAGCTTATTCATTCTTTTTAGTTATTTAGAAATTTAAACCCAAAACAAGGAATATCTAGGAGATGGTTAAGTCCACAAAAAACGTATTGCACACAATTATGTACTTTAACAAGATCTACAGTTTTTTTCTTTCTTACATATTACTGAATAAACAAACTTATTCCAGAATAAAGTAATCTTCAGTGGCCATTCCCAGAAAATTGATAAGAGCCAAAGTGTGAAGTGGATTGGGATGAGGGGATTTTCTTGAAAATTGTTGTGTTCCATCCTTGGAAGGTACAGAATTGTACTTAACTGTCTTTTTGTTATTCAGCAATGCTGTTAACTCATGCATGAACACACAAACATACATGTGCATTTGGACCTTTTCTAAAAGTGCCTTTATTTTATTCAGGCAATTTTAAAACATGTATTTCCGGTGAAATCTTGGTATTGAATTTTGGGTGTAATACGATACTTCCCCTAATTTGTGTATGTAGTAGAGAAAGTAACAAGCTTTTGTTACAGCAGTTTGTGGAAGCTACATAAAAATAAATGATAATGGGTAGGTATGAATGTTACACATAAAATATATATACAAAACATCTTATCAACAAGAAAAGCAAGTATTGGAACAAATCTGAATACTCAGCGAAAAAGCAGAACTGATCCTAACCTATCTTAATGAGTTATATATTAGATTTCAGAGAAATAAACATTAGGTAACTTAAGTACTTTTACTATAAAATCTCCAAATATCATGTAACATTATTATTTTTAAAATGTTGATGGCCAAACTAATCTTTTACCCCAAAATTTAGTGCAGTGTTATTTATCACATATTAGAAAAGGGTTTCCATATTCTAAAGTAATTAATTACAAATATAAATCATATCACAGAAGATATGAACGTTTAAAAACATCTTTAGGTCCTTCATGAGTTTATATTTTTGCAGAAAAGCACCAATTCTAGTGGATCTTATTTTAATTTATAAAAAGCGGTAAACTGCTTCAATTGACGCGCTTTTAGGGGTGTGCACTTAAATGGAATCGGCCCAGCTAAAGCCCCAATTATCCGCGACCCAAGCAAATACTCCATAAAGAGTATTTAATTGCATACAAATCTCTCCTCCTAAAAAGCAGCCTTCAACATTAGACTACACTTAAGTGCACGACAAATAGCAGTGCACCACTGAATTACAATTGCAACTAGCTTATTAAACATTTAATTAACTAACGCTCTTAGAATCCAAAGACCAAAATTGTTTCTCAAAAATCAAAGACTGAAAAATACTGCTTTTATACCTGGTGCATATTTCTTCACTTATCTGGTTTGTAGCCAGACAACTTCGGCTTTTACGCTGCCATACAAAATCATTTATCAGTCTGTTGAAATATTTACAAGTTTCACTGAGTTTACATAGTGATTTGTCAGAACAATATTTGAAAATGATTAACATAACCTCGGAGGGTATATCCTCAAAAGCTAAACTTTCTTTTTCTTTTTCTACAGAAGCACTCTGGCCGTCCATTCCTAAATGAATTAATAAAAACTATAAGAGACAGAAAGCTATATTCACGTTTACGTTTAATTGCGTTTGTCATTCTCTAACTTCGTATTTCTAATATTCTTTCATTTCAATTCTATCCGTGTTTTTCTACTGCGTTTTGCTTTGTGTCGTCTGCACGATGCAGCAGTGCTGCCAAAGCATAAATGATTGAACTACCCCTTATAAATTAAAAAAAAAAATACTGCTTATAAATACGATTGAGAGGCATTAAATTTACATTAAAAATGTATGCATAACATTTAAGTATAGATAAATTAATTTATAAAACTGCGATATTCTGTAATAAAGTACAGGCCAAGAGAACTAAAATAGTAGTCCTCATGGTGCAGACAAATACAAACAAATGAGATATATTGACTGCTTGGAATTGCACTATCTTGTTTTATCGTATCGAAACGAGTGAAGTGCAACGATTGTCAATTTTGTCCGATTATCGTTCATGAACTACCCATCATTTGGCGACGTTCTTCTGTCAGATTTCAGTTCATAATTCGAAATACAGTTTTACGCTTTCTGTAAAATGACTTACTCGTTACATAAAAAGGACTGGAAAATGTGGAGGCGAATGTGAAAACAGAATCGATTAAGGATCCTCAAAATTTTCAGATAATAGTTGATAACGACATCCGAAAAAAGAGAGTACTTCTGAGATGGCTAAAAAAAGGTGGGGCCAATTATTGCTAACATTTCGTTCCTCAGAGAAGACATAATGGGCTCATACCGTGTTCAAGTGGTCCATAAGAAAGCAAACTAAGGTGTTGGTACTGGAAAAATCAGTGGTGAAGTTGCCGCATAGCCCCCGCCGCACCCGGCTGTATCTGAGCATGATTTCAATTGTGTATTGATGATAGACTATTTTCAACATCTACATATGGTGAGTTCTTTTCTGTATTTTCATAGTAATGCGCGGCATAACCTTTTATGTTTTCATGAGACTGCGTGCAATGCATTGCTTTCTATATATTATTATAAAATAGGATGGCTCCATCAAGATAGCCTCAACAGAAAGAGAAGCATGTTCACAACTGACATAAGTGGTATATCAGAATGAGGAGTGAATACTAGCGATTGTGTTTGTGATTAGTGTTTGTATTTTGTTTGTTAACGATACTGCCAATTGCTAGATCATATGAGTGCCGTTGGTGTGCCGGAATTTTTAAGCACTCTTAAATACCGATATGGGCCGGAATTGAAGACCTGTATACATACCTAACCAACTGAGACACCCTGAAGTATTTTACTAGGTGAAGAGCAGTAAATTCAGGTTTTCCGCAATTTTCTTATTTCCAGTTGCATAAACACCAAAAATATCGTTGAAAACAATTTACTGTACTTCAATAAATTGTCCCCAATCTATCATTAAATTACAGACATGAAAGGAAATCGGAGCGAATTGTTCTCTGATTGAAAGGAACAGTTTTTATGTTTTGCAAGTTTGTTTGTTTTGCTTGTTCCTACCACGAGCAACGCTCAGGAATATTGAACAATAACAGTTTGAGATATGCAGCATATCTAATATACTCTACACCAAAAAAGCATCTTCTCGATATTTTCTTTTCATTTTAGAAAATATTCCCTACAACATTTATTTGTTAGATTATTGATTATTGGTGTAATTCTTACATTTGGTCGTAGATTTTTTTTTCAAAAATATTTTGTTTGAAATATGTAAATATGTTTTCTCTTCTACACTACAAATAGGATTTCCGCTTAAGTAAGGCAGCATTATATCTGACATGTTATGTTTTACTTTGGGATAATTTATGAATGGCTTCATCGCTTCATTGTTTGTACATCCCAGTTTTGTTTGTTTGTTTGCTTTTTGTAGCTTAACGACCTTTAACCTGATTGGTCATATCGGACGATTAATGAACTTGATGAAATGATGCTCAGATGTTCTCGGGGTCCATGGAGTTTATGGACATTCGTCTTCTCAGGATAAAGGAGAACTCCGGGAGGGGGGGGGGGAGATAAACAAAAACAAATCTAAGCGGAATTCGAACTCGCAATCTCTTGAATGTGAAGCAGACACGCTACCGAGGCGGGTGTTTAGGTTTGTTAGCACCATAGAAAAGGTTGGTTTGGATACCGCAGAGTGCCCCTAATTTTACTTTCTCTACACGTATAATGTATATTGTGTATAGAGAAGGTATTGTATTGCACCCAAAAATACGATACCGAGATTTCACCGGAAATGTTTTGAGGTCCCCTAAATACAAAATAAAATTAGAGAAAGCAGTGTGTGTGTGTGTGTGGACAGCATAATTCATTAAACGAATGGTCCGTTAAATACCAATCTGGTGTTTAAGTTAAGCATCTCTCAAGGATGTGGCGCGAAGATTTTCAAGAAAATCCCCCAAAATACTTAAAATACTTTAAACTTTTCTCATACAGGAATTTGTCAACTCCTGAACAAGCAAAGAAAGGAATTCCAATCCCATAGCAACAACTTTAAAAGCATTTGACTATCACTTTAGCCTAGTGTATTCCCTTCTACTCACAAGGAAGCAAGTAATAAGACAATTTCTGTTAATGTTTATCTCCATTAGAATGAAGTAGCTAGAAGATTAAGGTTTTTAACAATAATTTCATAGAGAGATGTGGAGAAATTCATGGGGATGGAACACATCAGATTTTTATTAAAACAATTCATTTAGACAATAAAATTATTATTTATATAAACATATGAGGTAGAATTTTGATTCATGGCAAAGATATCCATATTACTATGTATAATAAGTTAATAACCGGTACAAATGTCATTAAGATATCTTAGATGCTGTGGAGTTTCCAGATTTCACCGATGCATCTCTTTAGTGTGGGCCAGAGCCTGTCCAAATGAGGCTTTCATACCAACTCCTCACCTTACGATCCTACGCTCCCAACTGGACTTTTGTCTTTGCCCTTACGGCTCAAATTCGTCCATGAAATCTTTCTTTTTACTTTCTCTAGCCCCGTATGAACAAAGTATTGTATTATATTCCAACAAGAAATTTGATACCGAGATTACGCCGGAAATACATATTTTGTGGTCCCCTGAGTCTGAAAGAAACGTTTTTAGAAAAAGGTCGGTGTGTGGACATCATAGCTCAAAAACGAAAAGTCCGTTAAATACCAAACTTGGGACGCGACACGACGATTTTCAAGAAAATTCCCCCCACTTTAAACTATCCTTTACTCGGAAAATGCTCGAAAATGTTCGAAAATGTTGATTTTTTCAAAAATGGCTCTAATGATTTTGAATAAAATACCGTATATTAAAGATATTTACATTCCAAATTAAATGTGTTTCTTGAATTTTCTGGAAATAGCCTCAGAAGACCTCTTCATTCTAGATGAATTTTGCCGAATTTTGCTTAACTGGTAAACCGTAAGAGATAGTTCTTGTCAAAACACATAATGTATGTCTTTTACACTTTTGTTGTGGAGGTAACCGTTTCCGAAATATTCCTTGTTATTGGTTTCAATTGTAAGGTATTAAACTTTTCTCAGACAGGAAGTGTCCGTTTTTCTTTTGTTCTACTCCTGGCCAAACAAAGAAGCGATTTGTAATAATAATCGCATAACAGGTTTTAAAACATTTGACTGTCGAGTTAGTCTAGTGTATTTCCATAGGTCCCTCCTACTTATAAGGAACCAAGTAACAAGAACATTTTGTTAACGCTTATCTCCACCAGCATGGTGTAGAAAGAAGAATCATTTGTAAGAAGTTTGTAGAGCAGAGAAAGTCATATGAGTGTAACACATATGATTTTTATTTCTAAGAAAATCATACAATAGTATATTATGCAACGAGAGTATCGTAGAATACCCAGTGCAGTGCATCTCTAGGGCGTAGTAAGATCAGGGGTCCAGCTACTGCTCGCGCATGCGAGAGGGAAGCAGGTGGCCTCGGGGTTTAAGGTGCAGGAGTGTGTACATTTGGGGGAGATTAGGACTATAAAGAAATAAAATAAGGGTGTGAGAAGACACAATGACACAATTATTAATGAGGGGAATTTTAAGAATGCATGCCTACGGAGCAAAAGGGGAGCAAACCCATGGGACTGCACACATTTTACACAGAACTCACCTGGTACATTTTAGTGTTCTTGAAGTCAACACTCTTAAATAAGTGTTCTGCCCTTTATATTGGTGTGATCTAGAGTGCGTCCAACAGCGTCGGTAGCCCTGATGTAAGAGCTCTCTGTGTCCATGTAAGTAGAAGAGAAATACACTAGGCTAAAGTGATAGTCAAATATTTTAAAAGCTGGTTGCCGTGACATTCAAATTCGTTTCTTTGCTTGGCCCCGTATCAGAAAAGTTTAGATAAGTATTTTAAAACTCAAACCAATAACAAGGTATTTCTCAGAAATGGTCTACTCCACGAAAAAAAAAAAAAATGACACAAATTGTGTGTTTGAACTAGATCTACAGTTTTTGTGAAGTAAATTTTTGTCAGTCGCTTTTGGTTTACCAGTTATGCAAAATGCAGCAAAATTCACCCAGAATAAATGTGTTTTCAGAGGCTATTTCCAGAAAATTCAAGATATACGTTTTATTTTTCATGTTAAATATATGGCATTTTAATCAAAATCGTCAGAGCCATTTTTGAGAAAATCAAAATGTGCGAATTTTTTTCTAAGTAAAGAGTAGTTTGGGGTGGAGGAATTTTCTCAAAATTTTAGTGTCGCATCCCTGGAAGATACTAAACTTAAACACCAAGTTTGGTATTTCACCGACTTTTGAGTTATCGTGTTCACAGACACACAGGCCTTTTTATAAGATTGGTTACACGGGACCCTAAAACGTTTATTTCCGGTGTGGAATTTTTGGGTGGAGCACCTTCTCTGCATACGTATCATGTACTGTGTAGAGAAAGTAATATCACATTTCTTGTAAACGAAGAGGGCTTCTCAGAAACTTAGATATACCTACGTGTATTTATCAAGTGGATGCATTAAACACATAGGCACAGGCGGTGCTATCAGAGCAACAGAAACATGGAGACCGGATAGGGAACATGGGTTAGCAATCATCTTGTGCTTTTATAAATTCGAAATACTTTTATTTTAACAAGTGGTTTTACAAGCATGTTCTTAGCTTTGCATATATAAAAGAAACAAAAATATGTAAACAAAACAACATTTCTCCCTTTTATTTTCAAGGAAAATGTGCATGTGCAATTATCAGGTTGACCCCATCTGAGTATATGAAACATGGCAAACAATAAGCTACTAGAACAATGAACATAAACATTTGATATGATCCATTCACAGGACTTTCTCTACCTATTCTTATTAAACATTATTATTTCATCTACATGATGCCAATCGAGACAAACATTAGCAGAAATTGTCTTATTACCTACTTGCTTGCGTCTAAGTAGAAGTAAGTAGAATAGTCAAATCATTAAAAAGCTGGTCGCTATGTGAAACAATTGAAATTCGGTTCTTTTTGCATATCCAGGAAAGAAATAAAAGAGATTTGAAACGAATGAGGACTTCCCGTCTCAGAAAAGTAATTCAATTTTTTGAAATTGAAAACAATAACAATGTATATCTCGGAAATGGTTAATTCCACAAAATACACACACACACACACACGCTCACATACATATATATATATTTTTTTTTTTATTATTATTGCAGTTTACCACTTAGACAAAAGTCATAATTTCCAGAGGTTATTCAAGATACTCATTACGTTTGTCATAAGAATATCTTAAACATATGGTATTTGAATCAAAATCGTTAGAGAAAAGTTTTTCATGTAAATGGTGGTTTACGACAGGAGGATTTTCTTGAAAATCTTCGTGTCGCATCCTTGGAAGACGCCGAACTTAAACATCAAGTTTGGTATTTAACGGACTTATCGCTTTTGAGCTATATTGCACACACACACACACACACTCTCTCTCTCTCTCTCTCTCTCTCTCTCACGTCTTTTTTTGTTTTTTCAAATATTATCGGGGGACATCAAAAATGTATTTGCAGTGAAATCTCGGTATCAAATTTTGGGTGGAATACAATACCTTCTCTACCTGCTATAAAGAAAGTAAAAATGAAGAATAATGACGACTCGGACGTGGTCACGAGAGAAACGGGCCAAGGGGAGCAGCTGATTTTATTTTCAGTTAAATTCTAAACACCATTATTTTTGTGAATTTTATTTTGCTTATAACTCTAGATTCAAAAAGTCCCCGGAATCTTTTATTTTCTCTTCAAGGTATACGAAAGAAAAGGATATTTTATTTTGTATAGGATATTTATGATGTCCATGACCACACTTAATTTCAATATTCATGCTAATAATTGCTTCTAGTGTTGTGTATGCAAGTTCGTTTATCGCATTTCATAACGTCCGTAATGCAGCACGTTCGAACATCAATTGTTGTGTTTAGTTAAACAAATCTGCCTCACAGACATTGAGAATAATGGAAGAAGAGCATGGTGAAGAAAATTCAGGTGTATGAATGGCATAAACGTTTCAGTCAAAAAACTACTGTACATGCAACAAAGGCATCACAATAAGTATCTGAAAATGGTTTTCAGTGTCTTTACACTCGGTGGCAGAAGTGGGTCACTGCGGAAGGGAAGTATTTTGTAAGATAACTTGTTTCTGTATTATTTACTCATTAGTGCAACTTTTTGAATGTAGTACGTAGATCACGTTATACCAGGTGGAAGGGAAGTCGGTGCATTAATTTAAACCAGTGTTAGATCTTGGTATTTGGAACACATTTTGTATCTTACGTTTTTGTTTCTGCCCGTTTCCTATGGAGATAATTTACTTTTTTCGAAAATCAGAGACAGACAAGCTGGCAACGTTGCAGTCAGTACATAAACAAACACGCCTCACTGCTCGTATCACACCAGTAGGCCAATCAGAATGCCAGTTACACCCGTTATCCCCCACCATGTGTCGTGTTTGCAAGCGACCGACGTGTTTATATACAGACGCAACGTTGCCGAGTTACTTCACGTCTGAGAAGCTGCTCTGAATATTCCTTTAATTCTTTTAAGTGATTAATTATTTCGAAACTCTGTGTGATCTCCCATAAGTCCTACCGAAATTAATATCAGAAATTCGTTACTGTAGGCATCTTACAAATAACAAACTATTATCTTCGCACATTCTTGTGGAATCACGCGTTCAGTTTGAAATAAAAACCATATATTTTTTTCGAAATCGGCTGATCAAAGAACAAAATGCTATTAGATTTTTTGTTTGTTTGTAATACTTCTATGCAGCTTCTTCCACTCGGTATATCCCAAGACATAATGAGGATATTCATAGTGTAACAGCAGTAGCGAAGCTGAAGAGGTGTCCAGTTACCCAAACTAAATACAGATAAAGTGTATGTTGTGCGTTGGACGTAAGTAGCCAGAAAATGCTGTCTAAAAGTCAACAATAATTTCTTGTATGCTCCTGTAAGGAATTACACCAGTCCAAAAATGCAGGAGTCTGGACTCGTACATGCTGGCGGTAGCGTTCTGGGCGTTGATAAAACTTTGAGAGTTGCATAACAAGAACAAGTTGATATCGTACAACTGCAGCCGATCCCAACAACTCAGCAGCTACAACAATGTACATATAATGATGATACGTGTACATAAGTTGTTTTACGAAAGAAAGGACAGTTTTGTGGATGTTTGTTGCGTACATCATTAAGTACAGCATTCTAAGGCAAGAACGAAGTAATCTGTAAATTAAATTGCAGTTAAGAAAATGGATAGCCTTTTAATTTGCAGTTTCGCGCGTATGTACCTTCCCTACTTCTGCCAAAGTCGCTAGATGGCAGGATTAACACACTGCTACAGTCTCTGTATTAAGGAGTATAATACTAATGTATTAACGCTGTTGCTCTATAGCGGCCGTCATTTCTACCGCATTTGCTACCTACCATCTGGTGTAATTAATGTAAAACTGTACTGATAGAGCGCGGGAAAAGAAGTTTGGTGTGATCATGTTTTGAGCTGTGCACACTGCATATGTATTTGACCCATAAGGGAATTGATTACATATCAGTTGCGCTTGCCAAAAGCGGCTTAAAACGTGCATAAATCAAGATGAGTTACTGACATTGATGCTAATTTTCATCGAGTTTAGAGGAGCAGCGCGGCAGATTTAAACGCCGTATATTTTAAATTACCGTATCTAGGTTACGTTTAATGCCACCCAAAGAAAAATATCCAATACATCCACAAAGTGTCAAAAGTTAGGGTGTTGACGTGCTCTTGTGTTATTTCGTAGCAGCCGTTACTAGGTATTACTAAGCTGTTGCTAAACAACCGGTCCCCTCCAAGCCACGGTACTGTAATGTTCGTATGCTAGACTCTGACTTCCAGTGCAGCGTCGACCTGTAAGAACTGAACGTAACAGATGTTAACTGTATCAAGGTCAGCATCAGTGTACATACTCATTCATTTTGAATTGTTCACTCTGAAAATATAATAGATCCAAGCCATTATCCAAAACAATGTTTCAGCATTTGACGTGGTAGTTTGGTGTAATAATTCAGCTAGTTCGCGGTAAGCTAGATAACCTATTCATCATACTTGCTGAGGGCGTCAAAGAAACAAACAACTCTGCGAAAAGACAGGAGAGTGGGCTCTCTCTCTCCCTCTCTCTCTTTCCTTCCAGCCCTCGCTTCCTTATAAAACCAACGCCCAAGAAAAGGTGTACTTCGTTTGCTTTGGTTTCATACAATTTCCATTGTTTCACTACCTGTCAGATTGATTTGCTTTTACGTGACTGTGGAACCTGAAAAAAAAAAAAAAAAAAAAATCTGATGTGTTCCATTCACATGACTTTCTCTACATCTCTGTAACAAATGAAGCTTATGCTTCTATTTACTTCATGCTAATTGAGAAAAAGAAGCAAAAATAGTCTTATTACTTGCTTCCTTGTAAGTAGAAGCGAAATATGGGAGTACTATAGGTTAAAGTGATAGTCAAAAGCTGATTGCTATGTGACTGAAGTTCCTTTGTTTGTATGGACACGAGTTGACCAATTCCTGTACGAGAAAGTATAAGTTTTTCAAAGCTGAAACCAAAAAACAAGGAATATCTAAAACACGATCAACTCCACGAAAAAAATGTATATAACATAAATTGTGTGTTTTAACGTGCTCTACATTTTTTGTGTGGTAAGTTTTTGTCCATCTCTTGCGTTTTAGCAGTTACGCAAAATTCCGTAAAATTGATCCACAATAAAATAGTCTTCAGAGGCTATTCCCATAAAATTCAAGATGTACATTTTATTTGTCAGATAAATATCTTTAATATACAATATTTTAAACAAAATCGTTACAGCCATTTTTAACAAAATCAACATTTTCGAAAAACTTTCCATGTAAAAGGTAGTTTGGGGTGGGGGATTTTCTTGAAAATTTTCGTGTCGCATCCTTGGAAGATACCAAACTTAAATACCAAGTATGGTATTCAACGGTCTTTTCGTTTTTGAGTTATGCTGTCCACAGACACATACACAGACCTTTTTTTGAAAATGCTTCTTTTTTTTTTTTGATTCAGGGGGACCCAAAACATGTATTTCCGGTGAAATCTTGGTACCGAATTTTTGGGTGGAATGCAATACCTTTTCTATGCTCTATGTACATAGTACGTGTAGAGAAAGTAAACAAGATTACTGATCAGTCATAAGTTTTCATTAATAGATGTTTACGAAAAATATTAAAATATACTGACGGGCCCAGATTTCCAGTAAAAACTTGTGGTTAAAAACCATACAGCTGAGCTTGAAATTTGGCAGAGGAAGTGGGGATGGCAGGGATATGCACTTCACCGACCTCCAGACGATCCTGCCAGGAAGGCACTTGATTGGAACCCTCAGGGCAGCGGACAGGACAACATGGAAGCCAAAAAGATAAAGGAAGACATGGACTTGTCCAAGAACCCTATGTTCCAGCTGGGAATGATGGCATTATTGACAGGTGGCGTTTATATTGCAAAATTGAGAATTACCAATATTTGAATACAAATTATCACTAGCCATTAAAAGATTGTAGAACTAGAGCGAAGCGCCGTGCTAGGTCTCGATTAGTGTATGTGTGTGTGTGTGTGCAAAGAATCTGATTTTTCTATACTTTGGTTTCAATAATTGCCACTGGTTTTCAACAAAGCATGCGAGCGAAGCCACTATTTTTTAGAACAGTTCTCAATAGTTATGGATATATTATAATTATAAATAGATTGTTTTACCTATTCACAGAGTTGATATTTAGTTGTTGCCTTGCTTGTCATCAGTGCTGACAACATGATGACTTATTCGTACAGAATGAAAACATTCTATACAATGGAGACAGTGTAGCAGTTGTAATTTTGTTCTCTCCACTGATTGTATAATTTCTCTGGTTCATGACATTCAAATCATCCGCCATTTTATGGATCGATACGAGCTTTCAGAGTCATAGCCTCTTGAATGAGGCCGTGAACGTATAAACCAAAGTTGGAATTTTATACTTTTAACACTATTGACATCTGGTAAAAGAGATTTTCCTGTACTTTGGTTTTAAGAATGTTCACATTGCTTCGCTCGCATGCGCTATGTTGGGTCTAGGTCAGTGTGTGTGGCAATTAACTGATTTTCGTTAATTCAATTTTGAATAATTTCTTGTGGCTTCTTCTCTGTTGCTTTTTACACGTTGGCAACAAGCACATTTGATTGCTTCTGACCCGGAAACAGTTGCTTCCCGCCTAAGAACCGCCGTTATATCTTCCCCCACCATGCTATTTAAGAAAGGGTCTTTATACTGTGCACATTTCATAGATGTATTTCCTTTAACATTTCGGCCCAGGTGTATCTCAATAGGCCACAGATCTCTTTTCAGCACACACACAGACACACTTGTATTTTTTTGTAGCAGCATGTTTTGCAATGTGGTCTTTAATTCAGCTTATAAATAAGATCATTCTAAAAATAGCTTATTATGCATATTTTCATTCACTGATGACCCCTGGAATAATATTTTGGGGAAATTCGGTAGATCCCAAAAAATTGTTCCTTGTGCAAAAAAAGGTAATAAGAATAATACCACGGGCAAGACAATCAACTCACTGCAAACAACTTTTCAAAATGTTTGAAATTTTACCGTTAGCCTGTGAATATATGCTAGCTATATTTTCATTTGTAATAGAAAAGTTAACAAAAATGTAGATATTCATAACAAAGAGACAGGACTTACATAGACCAACAAATAATTTGCAGTTATTCCAAAAAGGGGTTTACTACAAAGGAATAGTTTTGTTTAATTCACTTCTCTCTCCTGTAAAAGAATTGCAGATGAACAAAAACAAGTTTAGATCAGAATTTAAAAGATACCTTATTACTCACACCTTCTATACAGAGGAGGATTTTATCCAATCAAAAATACTGGTAATAAATACAATAAACATGAATATTCTAAGAGTAGGTTTTTGGAAACAGATGTGTTTGTAAATTATGCAAAACTGGCAGCTCTGAAAATTCAGTGTCAGAGTTATTATTTGTAAATGAATGTATTAATAAATGCAATTCTTAAAATGATCGACATCCTAGAGCTTTGAGTCTAACCTCAAAATAGATTATGTGTGACCTTGGGATCAACCTGCTTATTGCACATCCTACTCAACTACAATAATAGGCTTAGTATTATATACATATCATAAATAGAGCTTCCTCTAGTGAGATAACATGCTTACTTTTGTTTAAAAATACACACTATTTAAATATATTATATAATCTAGATTACTTATTGGTCCACTGTTGCAGTGCATGTCAGTAGCTTTGTGTTCTCAGATTTGATGTTAAAAATATATGTCTATATATGGTGATGCAGTGATTTGTTATATTTACCTAGGTGCTTTAGCAACATTTACCTTGAGCACTCAGTGATAATATGGGGCGAATTCTATACAACTTTCATCTCTTGTTAACCAGCCTTTCATAAGTAACGAATAAAGCAGATGAAACTAACATTAACTCGTTAAAAATCTTTTGTGTTCCATTCTACTTCATGCTAATCGAGATAAACATTAGCAGAAATGATCTCATTAAGTAGGAGAGGAATAACTAGGCTAAAGCGACAGTCGCATGTTTGAAAATGCGGTTGCTATGGGATTGAAATTCATTTGTTTGCATGGTCACGAGTTAGCAAGTTCCTGTACGAGGAAAGTTTTAAGTGTTTTAAAACTGAAACCAATAACAAGGATGTGTTTAAAGGAGATATGTGCCATAAGTTTACGTTTACCAGTTATGCAAAATTCAGAAAATTTCACCCAGAGTAAAAGAGGTCTTCAGAGGCTATTTGCAGAAAATTAAAAAAAAAAAAAATGTAAATAGTGTGCTATTTTTGGACGCTCTTTAACTATTGTGGTTCTCAGCGTCCCATTCTATACTAGGCGTGAAAGACCGCTTAATTTTCCTCAGAGGCCTCTCTATCAGGCTTGAGGTTCTTTTACGTACCGTAAATCTACGACACGGGACCAACGGCTTTACTTCCCTTCCGAAGGAAGCCATGCTAAGGATTTTTACACCCTTAAAAATCCATCGTCCTCCACCGGATTTGAACCCGCGACCTTGGGTACATGAAGTTAGCATGGTAACCATTACACCACGGAGGGCGACAGGAGAAAATTCAAGATATACATTTTATTTGTCGGGTAAGTATCTTAAATATACGAGATTTTAATCAAAATTATTACAGCCATTTTTGTGAAAATCGAAAATTTATAAAAAAAAAAAATCCATATAGAGGGTAATTTGGGGTGGGGGATTTTCTTGAAAATCTTCCTGTGGCAACTTTAGAATATATTAAGTTAAATAACAAGTTTTGTGTTTAAAGGAACTTCGTTTTTGAATGTGCTACACACATACACACATATGCGCGCGCACACAACTTCTAAAAAGTCTTGTTTTATTCAGGGGTTCTCAAAATATATACTTCTGGTGAAATATCAGTATCCAATTAATACTTTCTTTAGTTACTATATAGTACATTGTTTTTCATAGCATAATAACCTCGGTCAAAGGCCGTGTGACTTTTAAAGTTTGGGATTGGAAGGTTTGCAGTTGGAAACCAACTCTCGCAGTTGCCAAGTCTTCCACTTACTGATCCCTTAACTGAGGCGCATAGTGTTCGAGTCTCCAGGAAAGAACTATTTCACTACGTTGCCTCTCGCTACTACTACAGGGTCGACTAGTGTAAGAAGAAAACTACACATACTACAAGTGATTTCATTTCAGTTTTCTCTGCATTATTCCTTACTGATGAAAGTCGCCGTGTATGTGTACTCGTATTTATAATGCTTCAGTTGCATCAACTACTCACAAATTAAACTCAATGTACATAAATAAATATTTATTTTTATGCAAATCAGTGTGTGCTACAGCAAAGTGGCGTTATCTGCATGGCAGGTATAATTATGTACAAATCATATGTTCACGAATGTGCGTATTTTTAGTTTAAGAATATTAAGAACTTTCTCCTGAGCTATTTATACAATCGGTAGAAATATCACAACTCTTAGGGACCATTCACATAGGCCCCATACACAATGAAAATTAAGCACAAACATAACGCAAACTTAAAAACTAGATGATATGTATTATAACGGATTTTATTATGTTTTAATGGGACTATCGAAGACACAAAGCCAGCTTTTTGTTATAGACACATCCCCTCAAAAGCATTTAAAATCATACAGTTTTTATTTTCTTCTTCTGCTGTGGGTCGAGATTTGTAGATCGCGTCTTTACATTCTTAGCTCGTAGCTACCTTAAAAGACAGCATGGAGTTAAATGGAATATCTCTGTTTCTAATGCATATACAGAATTTCAGGTTCCATACATCAAAACAAGAACAAATGTTCATATAAACACATTCTCGATGTATTGAGGTTCAAAGTGCTATTAATGAAAATATTTTAAAGTGACACTTTAATCTCTTTTTGACGTTTTCAGCTTGTTAGGAGGTGATCCACACAAACACCACTTATAGCAAGTGATCCAAATATCTTCCTCTTGTGTCTAGACACTCGTCGAAACATGGAATGTCAAATATGCTACTCAGTGTCGTATGACACGTAGCGTAGGAGTTTTTTCATCTAGGATGTCTGCTGCATAAACTAATGGTTTAAGGTGCCCTCAAAGGATTGAGATCGGGGGAACGAGCAGGCCATTGAACTAGTCCCCCTCTACCTATCCATTTGTCATGCTAGATCCCAGCCAGCGAGACTAAAATGTGCTAGAGCCACATCATGTTTCTTCTTATTTACAGAGGCACATCTTGTAATAGTCTGGAGAGTGTAAGGAGTGCTGGGGAATGTATTACACAAATGTTAACAAGTAGCCATGGCAACACAAGGCCAACTCTGTAGGGTCAAAGCCTTCTATGAATGAGTGCATAAATAAATGAAGTTATTAGCTTGGACCCGGAAATCCCTTGAAGATGAGTTTCATTAATTGATAACACGAAAACGAAGCATTTTAGAGCATATGTTTATATGATCATATTTTCTTGTTTTGATATCAGGAATTTTAGGATTATTTAGGAATAGATATATTGCTAATAGGTCATGAGGTGAGACGTGAACAAATCTTGCGCATAGGGGCAGTTGCTTTCCTTCCCTCCCTCTCTGCAATAGCTGAGAAGGGGAATCAGGCGCCAACTTGGCGCAAATGAATAAACACAACCACAACAGCGTGCAGCGTTAAACATCTGTTGGCACATACCTACTCATAGTTATTGCGAGATCACTTATATATATATATATATGCCTTTAGGAATATGTAGAAAGTGTTTATGGTGTTTAACGCCCGCTTTTACTACTAGGGCACCGCAGGTGATGACACTGATGACGCATAGAATGAAGTTGGAGCACCGGGGAAACCGGAGAACCTGCACCACCTTGAACACGCGGTGGCTCGTGTAGAGCGTGAGACTTGGAATGTCGATAAGTTTACTTTGGTTGTGAACCAGCTTATCACGCAACGAGTGGCTACCGTGAACATAGCCAATATTACTGTACTCACCAGCTCCTCAGTCCCACTCATAACCAGCATCACTATCGTCTTCCAAGTTAACAATAATCTGCTAGTGTTTATGTGCACTTCACTCCATTGTGGACAGAAACGTTATGACTTCTGCGCAACTTCTCCCTTCAGATAAAGAGTTGCCACTGCGCAAGTTACGGTTTTGCTCTTGTCTCGCCTAGCTATTCCTACGCTTGTCAACAGTCTAGTTTGAATTCTGTACCTAACAAGATGAGAGTTAGGCTGCTTTAAATTAAATATTTTCGGAAAAGTTCTATATCTCTGCAGTAGAAAAGTCAGCCAGCTAGAAACTATGTTGTTATTGAGTTTACAACGGGAGCCACGCGAGAGAAAATGTTGAGGAGGGTTTGGGGAAAGTTTTTAAAAGAATCCGGAATCCTTTAACTTCTTACATGCATTGTGTATGACAAACAAAAAGCATCCATTTGCTAACAGGTGCGAAGCAAAAGGCAACAAAGGTTAACATCGGTTAGTAAGAATGTGTGTGCGCGTTTAGCGTGTCAAATATTAAGGTATTATTGTAGATTCTTTATTTTACATTTTTGTAAATATTGTTGTCTAATCAAGTAAAGTCGGTTTTTAATTTGGTTTATATTGTATAAGCCGGCCAAGGCGAGCGCAGTCCTGTACCGGGGAGCGCCACTTGTACATGTAATGGCTTGCCTGTACAGTCCAGTTGGGAAAGCGCGAGCGATAGTTCAGATGACATTTCCGTTTGTGTGTGTTATATCGTGTATATGTTCACATCATAAGGAAATGCATTACAATACAATAAATGTGTACATCTCTCTCAGTTTCTCGTGTGCGATATCTCCCTGTGTCGGGCTCCGATCCAGTGACCGATTCAGCATTGCTGTCAAATCCTGAATTTCTGCTTTCATTAGTACATCTCTATTTCAACATGTTCCTTCAATATTTTTGACCTTCTGAACCGAGTTTTTCCAGTCATTTGCTTTATTGAACCAATAGCATTCTAAGAAATTATGTTCTTTGAGCCATTATGTACCCTCATATACTGCGTTTATCTTTACACTTTTTAAATTTCAATATTTTCGTAAGCTTTTCTCTACATCCAAAGAAATTATTATCCTTCTTACAAAAGTTCAATAATGTACGCAGCATAGGGATTTCTTTTTAACCTCGTGATGCTGTTGATATTTTCTTCTAATGACACACTCGTCCATATCGTCCAAAACGAATTTGTTTGCAAGAGGTTTACCTGTCTTGTGAGGTAATGTAATTTTGCAACGTGTCCAGCCAGCTCTCCGCTCCCACTGCAGGACTGCTCTCGCCTTGATCGGCTTATACGTATATATGCTTTTATTTTTGTCAATACTCTTTATAGGGTACTTATTGTATTGTTAACATGTTGATAGCCAGCAGTTGGTAATAGAAGATCTTAAAATGGAGGTAACAAAGTTTGAGTTTAGATCTCTTCTGAAGCAATACTGGATACAAGATTATAAAGCTTCTGCTGCGGCTCGAAGAATATGTGAGAACACAACCAACGTTTCAATTATGGAGACGAAAACATTAAAGATGTACAACATTCTGGAAGACTCCCATTCTACATCACACTACTCGCACAGTTTTTCTTGAGCCCTGAACTCCTAATGCCACCAATGGTCCAAGTCAAGAAGCTATGTGTTTTGCCAAAGGTGTAGGTAATTGAGCATCATTGCCTATGTTCCAGTGTTATCACTTAGCATTTAACGTGATGCATTTTTGAATTTTGACTAAAAATTATTAAAAATTAAAAAAAATATATTTTTACATACTAAAATTATATGAATTCTAACCTTTAAGAAGGTATATACGGACCGTGCACGCTACTCTGGCGGCAAGTTTGGTTACTAACAAGAGGATAACAGAGACAGTGGAGTAAGAATATTAGCGAGTGTGCTATACGATATGGAGTATCGAACCTCCTGAGAATGTAAACACTACAAGAAGGTGGAAAGGGACAATAATTGCTGTGTTGTAGATGTAATAATACCTACCTTCGCCAGCTGTTCTTCTCCCACGCGGAAAACTGAAGCGCAAAGAACAAATCTATGGATTCAAGCTGTACATCGCAAGAAGTAAGTACTCTAATGTTATATTGTACCGCAAAGCAGCAACATATACTTAAAAATTAACTGCTGCATGGATAGTGTTGTTAATGAAAACGTTTTTAAGTTAATAAGTACAAACTCTAAATACTGTGCGTATTAGATTAAACGACACACTATGGAAATAGTCTGTCAATTATTATTATTATTGTTAGTATTATTACTTTTATTTTTACTATTACTATTTATGTACGTATTGTTGTGTGCGTATTACTATTCATACTTTATATTTTATTTTCGATCCTGTGGGGTCATCGTGAGAACCAAAGATTTGCAACATTCACTTCATCGCAAATAAAAGATCAGGACATCCCCACAGTTCAGCACATGTTCCCAGTATATTTCGAGATGTGTACAATAAGATTGAAACAGCACTTTCAGTCAGAAAAGCACAAATAGAACCTACATCGCACATGACTTGCGCTTCTAACTATCCGCATGACACGGAGCGGCGCCACCAGTACGATTTTCTGATCCGTGCACGGTGCCTAGTTTGACAGAAGCAACAAATCGGCTGCCAGATCCCAACTTAGGAAATTAGGATGTATGCTTTCTTACCACTTTCAAGGCAAAAGATCGTTAGAGCGTTTCAAAAAAGCTGGAAGGTAAAGTCTTTGAAAAGTTACAAGCCACATGGCTTAGTACTCGCAGTGTTCAAGTTTTGTGCCTTTTGGCTATGCTTAATTTTCATTGTGAGTAACATCATATACACTTCAATTTCATTATTGCTGGATAAAAACGAAGAACCAGGAAACATGAGAAGAAAAGAAAGAAACAAGTGTGCTCATTTAGTTTTTTACCCAGTTGTTTACGTGAATGGAGCACTGCAGAGTGACGTAGCCCCGCTTTGTTTCACAGACGTGTCAATGTGGAAGTATTATCTGGCCAGGATAAGGATGGCACTGAGAAGGCAGAGAGGCACCGCAGCAACATGGTGTATTGCAGCCTCATTACAGGCATCTGCATCATCACAGCTTTGTAGACATCCTCGTACATACCTGCCAACAGACAACACAAAAATTAGTTATTTTGTTCAACATAATCCCCTTCCAGAAGTCTTCCAAAAAGTAGCATTTGTTTCGGAGATTTAGACCTGATTCGTTTTCCGCCGAAACAATAATAACAACAATAACTCCATGGCACGACAGCTCACGGGGATCCTTGGCCTACCGCCCGGCCGCTGCGTCCTCCATCTCGGTCCACTACAGACGTCATGGATGGGGTGCAGTATTGGAGGGTGAGACGTGGTCAGCGCCTCGAGTCCCCCCGGCCGGTTAATGCGGTCCTCATGACCTGGAGCCGCTACTTCTCCATCAAGTAGCTCCTCAATTGGCCCCCCCCAGGGACCTTACGAGGCTGAGTGCACCCCGGGCCAGGTCTCCCAGCGGGGGAAAAATCCCCACGCCGGTACTGGGGATCGAACCCAGGTCTCCCGCTTGGTAAGCAGCTGCGCTACCACCGCGCTAAGGAGACGACCTAATAATAATAATAATAATAATAATAATAATAATAATAATAATAATAATAATAATAATAATAATAAAGAACTGGGGGCCAAATCTGGTAAATACGGTGGATGTTGTAGTAGCTTATTCGAACCTTAATTCTACAATGTTTGCCATCGAAACTGCGCAGGTGTGCACCCTCTCATTCTCTTGATGGAAAACAACCTTTTTCTTTGTCAGATGAGGGCGTTTTTACTTTCTCTACACGTACTATGTATATAGCGTATAGAGAAGGTATTGTGTTGCACCCAAAATTCAATACCGAGATTTCACCGTAAATATATATTTTGAGACCCCCTGTATCCAAAAAAAGTATTTTTAGAAAAATCGCGGGGTGTGTGTCTATTTGTCAGTCTGTGTGTGTGTGTCTGTGGACAGCATAGCTCAAAAAGGATACGTCCGTTAAATATCAAACTTGGTGTTTAAGTTTAATATCCTCCAAGGATGCGACACGAAGATTTTCAGGAAAATCCCCAACTACCCTTTACATGGAAAAGTTTTCGAAAATTTTTATTTTCTCAAAAATGGCTCTAACGATTTCGATTAAAATGTCGTATATTAAAGATATTTACATGACAAATAAAATGTATATCTTGAATTTTCTGGAAATAATTTCTGAACACCTCTTCATTTTGGCTGATTTTTGCCGAATATTGCATAACTGGTAAACCGTAAGAGATAGGCCAATTTTATTACACAGAAAATGTAGATCTCGTTAAAAAAACACAATTTATGTTATTGGTTTCACTTTTAAAATACTTTTTGGTATAGAGATGTAGAGAAAGTTATATGAGACGAACACATGAGATTGTTTTATTTGTTTATATTAAATTGAAAGGTTGCCTTATGGATAAATCTTAACAAATACAAACATCAACTAGAACATATATAAATGGTTGAACATAGCAATAAGAAATATAAGAACATAGAATAGTGTCCCAGTTCGAGTTAGAATGTTACAAGTGAAGCAGTGGAACGTCATTGATAATGAAGATTATAAACATGCTTCTCTAAGAGAATAATTGGGCCCCTCAAAACAGTACAGAAAATCGATTTATAGCAAGGAGATAAGCAACAGTTGTACTTATGTTGTTGGTTTAGAAACGGTGTCAACAAAATAAGGGACGCGCGACACACAAGTAAAACATGTGACGTGCTCCATTCACATCTCTGTAATAAACATTAGCAGAAGGGAAATAAGGCTAAACCAACAGTCAAATGTTTTAAAATGTGATTGGTATGGGACTGATATCCGTTTCTTTCCCGTATGAGAAAAGTTTAAAACTGAAATCAATAACAAGGAATATCTTGAAACGACCAAAAATTGTGTATTTTATCGTGCTCTACATTTTTGTGTAGTAACTCTTTGTCTATCTCTTACAGTTTACCAATTCTGGCTGGAGTGAGTCGTGGTCTACTGGGCTCCTCCTTCTTCTTCCCAGACGGCAGACATCTTCGGTAGCAGCGGCGAGGTCAAGTGCTCTTGTGTGGTTGCACTGTAGACCACGGCCACTCCAGCCAGTATTGACACCGGCCGTGAAAGCCTAAGAATTTCGAGTTTACCAATTATGTCATCCAGAATAAAGAGGTCTTTAGATGCTCTTCCCAGAAATTTCTAGATATGCATTTTATTTGTTATGTCAATATAAGAAATTTTAATCAAAATCATTAGAGCCATTTTCAAGAAAATCAAAATTTTCGAATTTTTTTTATTGTAAGGGTAGTTTGCGTTGGGGAGATTTTCTTGAAAATCCTCGTGTCACATCCTTAGAAGATACCAAATTTAAATACAAGTTTGGTATTTAACGGTCTTTTCGTTTTTGAGCTATGCTGCCCACATACCTTTTTCTACAATGTTTTTTTTTTTTATTGAGGGGGGACCCAAAACATGTAATCCAGTGAAATCTCGGTATCGAATTTTTGGGTGCAATATAATACTTTCTGTACACTGTGTACATAGAACGTGCAGAGAAAGTAAAAAGGTTGAGTGTCCCATACTTTACGGGACGAATGGCAGGCTATGCTACAAACAACACTGGTCAATGTAGAAAAGCAAACAAGGGTTAGTGTTAAAACATTTAAATTGTGATTCCCTTTATCATTAATACATGAGTTCAGTTGTTGCTGCGACATTTCAGAAACCAGGTTCCATAGCTTCATCTGATTCCTCACTCACATTGTTTAGGCGTCAAATCGTTACAAATTAATTTTCAAAATGTTTAAATGATGGTAATTAATAAACTATAAGAGAAAATGGAACAAACTACATGAAAAACATGTCAGAAAATAGTTGTCAGATATAAACAAATTATATTTGCTTTTAGAGACATAACATTCTAAAAACTTATGGTGTGACTGTCGTAAAAAATTGCTTTGCAATAAAGAAAATTTCTGTGACTATTTTCAGAAAAGTGATATTATATATTTCATTTGTGATAGACATGTATACTATGTCACTTGAATATAATCATTGGTTAATTTTGTGAAAATACAAAAATAGCGAAATAGTTTCCAAGTAAAGGTTAGTTTGGAGTGAGAGAATTTTCTTTTAAATCTTCGTGTCCACGCTCTTGGAAGATACTGAACTTAAATATCAAGTTCGATATTTATCTGACTTTTTGTTTTAGACTTGTGCGTCTTTTCATTTTTTTTTTTTTTTTTTTTTTTTTTTTTTTCCATTCGTATAGCCCCCTTTAATATTGCTTGTTAAAAATAATTTGTTGACTGTAGGTTCTTCGACGTTTGGTTTTTAATAATTTTCTTTTCTTCAAACATACATGCTTCCAGACTCTGTGGGGGGTAAGGAATGATTCTGTTTAAAGGAAAATTCTCCGTCCCAGCCGGGAATCATTCCCAAGAGTGCCGGTTCCCATGGCCACGCTCGCTAAAGCGTCTCGCTTTGGTGCTTCGTGGGCAGGGGATCGTGGGTTCGAGTCCCGCCTTGGGCATGGATGTTATATGTTTGTGCAATGTGTATATGTTTGTAAAAGAATCAGTAAAACCTACGGGGGGAAATGTAAATAGGGATACAGTACCGGAGTCCTGATCAGACTCCGTTACTGTTTAAAAAAAAAAAAAAAAAAGTGAATTCGCTGACCACTCGACCACGGAGTCAGTCATTGAATGCTTGTGTGAAGTGCAATAGTTCCTCTGCCTAAGCTAAATGAACCATATTGAAAGATGAATTAAGGATATGATTGAAATTTTTATTAAAAATCACAAAAAAGTAAACTGTTTTATTTTAATTCCATAAAATAATTTAAATATTTCTGAATACCAAACGAGAGTTGCATACTTTTTGCTTGAGCACCCTGGTTGCCATTATAACCAAATTTCATACGACTATTTATGCTTGACCATGGGTCTACGTTTAACATATATAATATGTTATTATTTTTAATAATCTGCGCCACCAGGCGCCATTTTTAAATACCTTAAATCACTGGAGCTACAGGAAAGCATTAGAGGTGAAACTATACTGGGCTCGGCAAGAAAAACTTCCGTTCGACTAGTTCTCATTCGCATCAGGCAAAGTAAAAAGCGAATTTGTGCAGAAGAAAAGGCAACAATAAAGAAGAGGAAAAGAAAAGTTGGTGGTCCAACCTAGCAACCTGGTGGGTTTTAATGTGAGCCATGCACTCAAATCTTTCCTTGTTATCTCACTATTGCTATTTTCAGCAATTATAAAAGAAAACACATTCATATTTTTGAAAAGTTTTGGAGCTTAAACCAAAGGATATACTAGAAACTGAGGGCAATTTCAAAAAGTAGGTGTATTGTGAATCTAGAGTTAAAATATTAAACCAAAATTGTAATTATTTTGTCGCAAGGATCTTATACTAACGTGACAAAACTATTTAGCAAAATGACTGTAACTTTTTTTGCGTGTGGTATACATTTTAAAACACTAATATTATAAGTTTGGTGATACACTTGCACTTCTCACCTGTCATCGAAGTAGAATCCGCCACAGTGTGACATCCTGATGATCTCTGTGTCTGTGGTGAGAGTTCCGCTGTCTAGAGCACAGCCTCTGACGGTGATGCGGTCCCCCGTGTCATCTGCAAAACATGTACGTAGTGTATAGAGAAGGTATTGCACTCCACCCAAAAATTCCACACTTGGTATTTAAGTTAAGTATCTTCCAGGAATGTGACACGAACATTTTGAGAAAAATCCCCCCACTTAATTACCGTTTACATGGAATTTTTATTTTCTCAAAAATGGCTCTAACAATTTTGATTAAAATATCGTGTATTAGAGATATTTACCCGACAAATAATATGTATATGTTGAATGTTTTGGGAAGAGCCTCTGAACACTATTCTGGATGAATTCTGTATAACGGTTAAACCGTATGCGATAGACAAAAACTTACCACACAAAAAATGTAGAACACATTAAAACACACAATTTATGTTATATACATTTTTTCGTGGATCTGATAGTTTTTAAGATACTCCTGGTTTTTTGTTTCAGCTTTGAAAAAGTTATACCTTTCTCATACAGGAAGTTGTCAACTCCTGTCCATACAAACAACGGAACTTCAGTCACATAGCAACCAGCTTTTGACTATCACTTTAACCTATGGTACTCCCTTATTTCGCTTCTACTTACAAGGAAGCAAGTAATAACACTATTTCCGCTGATTTTTCTCGATTAGGATGAAGTAAATAGAGGCATAAGCTTTTTAACAATAATTTGCTGCAGAGATGTAGAGAAAGTCATGTGAATGGAACACATCAGATTGTTGTATCTTTATCGTGCTGTTTGAGATAAACATTAGCAGAAGATGGTCTTATTACTTGCTTCCTTATACTAGGGTTCAATAAGTCCTTGAAAAATCCAAGAAATTACACTCATAGCATTGAAAAATTTTGTATTTAGTAACCGTCATCTCTTACTAGATGGCTGTCCATCACGTGGTTTCGTTGTCATTGGCGACTGAATCAACAATCTTGTGCTCTCTTTAGAAAGATGGACAAAAAGAAAAGGAGTTTCGTGCGGTTATTAAACACTTCTATTTAAAAGACTTAACACCGAAAGAGATAAAAGCCGAGTTGGATCAAGTTCATGGCACATCTTCTCCTGCGTTTGTAACAATTTACAATTGGATAAATGAATTTAAACGCGGCCGTACATCCACAAATGATGAACATCGTTCCGAACGTCCAGTAGAAGTGACTTCTTCCGAAATGGTTTACAAAATCCAGGATATGGTTTTGAGTGATGGACGAATCAAAGTTTGTAAAATAGTAGAGGCCACAGACATATGACAAGGTGAAGTGTTCTCAATTTTGCACCAAAAATTAGGTCTGACAAAGGTCTCGACAAGATGGGTGCCGCGTTTGCTCTCAATGGAGAATAAACTCAATTGTGTGATTGATTCGGAAGCTGGTTTGGTAATTTTCCGTCGCAATATAGTTATGTATCTGCGTCGATGCATAACTGTGGATGAAACATGGATACACTACTACACTACAGAGACAAAATTACAGTAGAAACAGTAGGTGTTAAAGGCGAACCAACTCCGAAGAAGATAACGTTGGTGAAATCTGCAAAGTGATGGCCTTTGTTTTTGGGGGGGGGGGGGGGGTATACGCAGAATCATCTACATTGATTACTTGCAGAAAGGAAGAACGATAAATGAAGAGTATTATGCATCGTTATTGCATCGGTTGAATGGTGAAATCGAGAAAAAAACCTCTCATTTGGCAAAAAAAAAAAAAAAGATTCTCTTCCATCAAGACAACAGCAAGGATGCACACCTGGGCAGTTTTGATAGCGAAATTTGTAGAATTACTACGATATGCACTGTATTCCCTAGATTTGGCCCCCAGTTACTTTTTATTATTTCCAAATTTGAATTATTTGGCTGGGCGAAAACGATTCACGACTAGCGAAGAGGTCATCTATGTGAGGAAGGTTTAAAATAGTTGGAGAAACCTGGGAAAAGGGTATCGAGCTGAAAGGAAAATAAAAATAAATAACCTGTGTTTGTTAGGACTTATTGAACGCCCCTCGTACTAGACTAAGTGATCAAAATACTGTCGATAAATCGATCCCAAAGCTTCACAGTTGAGGTAGCAGGCCGGTAATGTGGCGGATCCCTTAGGGAATACCTCTCTCTCATAAACAGTTAATTTACGGACCAGTTTGTATTTGCTTTGATTATCTGCTGATTGAGAAATCCTCACTGTTTTGTTGGGATTAGTAGTTTGTATTCATCAGGGTCCAACCATTTGCTTGCTTCTTATTGCACTCCACACGCAAATTCGATACAGAAATCGTTTTGCGGTCCCACATACATAAACAAATATTGTGTGTTCCATTCACATGACTTTCTCTATCTATTTTACAAACTAACTATGTCGCCTTCCATGGAGCAATGGCTACCATGCTAGCTTCATATACCCAAGGTCGCGGGCTCAAACACGGCGGAGGACGATAGATTTTTTCGGGTGTAAAAATGCTTAGCATGGCCCTCCCTGGGAAGGGAAGTAAAGCCATTGGTCCCGTGTCGTAGATTTAAAAGAACCTCAAGCCTGATAAAGAGGCCTCTGAGCAAATTTAAGCGGTGTTTCACGCCCAATTTAGAATGGGACGCTGAGAACCATAGCAGATAAAGAGCGTCCATAAATAACACGCCATTTACATTTACAAACTAAGTAGAGGGGAAATAAGGGAATATTTTAGGCTAAAGCGATAGTCAAATGTTTTAAAAGTCGTTACAGAAATGAAAATTACTCATATGAGTAAAATGTACCTGTTTTAAAATTGCAAAAAAGAAAAGAATTACTAGGATACATATATATGTATTGTGTTTTAACCTGATCTACTTTTTCTGTAATAATATTTTATTTATCTCTTAGGTTACCAGTTTTGCAAATGAAGAGGGCCTCAGAGGCTATTTCGAATAAATAAAAAGTATACATTTTATTTTTCAGATAAATATCTTTAATACACGGTATTTTTTTTATCAAAATCGTTAGAGCTGTTTTTGAGAAAATCGAAAAATTCGGAAAATGCTCCAGGTAGAAGGTAGTTTGAGGCATGAGGATTTTCCTGAACATTTCATGTAACATCTTTAGAAGGCACTAAACTTAAATACCAAGTTTGTTACATTACCGATATTTCTTTAGATATGTTATTCATATACTCACCCACACAATACGGACCTTCTTCTAAATATATATATATATATATTTATTCAGGGATCTCAAAACATGTATTTCCAATGAAATGTTGGTATTGAATTTTTGGGTGGAATACAATACCTTCTTTGTCCACTAAAATGGTTTACGATACCTGGGAATACCTATATCACGGCACAATAGGCCGCGCCGTGACCGAGTGGTTAGACCTAGACGCCCCGGGTTCGATCTCAAGCGACCGCATGTGAGATTTGTGGTGGACAAAGCGGCGCTTGGGCGGGTTTTCTCCGGGTTCTCCGGTTTCCCCCGCCATCGCATTCCACCGGTGCTCCATCTTTATTCATGTATCATCAGTGTCACCGCCTGCGGTGTCATAAGGAGTTAAAGCGGGCGTTAAACACTACCAAAACAAAAAAATGGCACAATAGGCAAATTATGGACGACATTCTGTACAGTAACAAACGTACTTACCGTAGACTCCAGCAAGCTTGATGCACGCTGTGGCTGGAAAAAGTCCGTTCCTCCCTTTGCGACCCCCCATACAAGGCGCTTCCAGAATGCTACTGGAATAATTGTTGTGGAAAGGATCGTCGCATGCCGGGTAGTTCCCGTTCAGAGAGACACACTTGAAGCAGTCTATGGCCTCTGCTCCTGTAACACATCAACGAGCTTGTGTTTGTCACTGTTTCTTATGAATAGGAAGGTTAAACCTGACAAAAGCTGGTATAGGTCGTGGGGTCAGACATGAACAAATCTTCCTTCTCTCCCTCTCTCTAACGGCTGAGAAATGCCAGTTTGGCGCGAATAACACAACCACAACAGCGTGCAGCGTTAAACAACTATTTCACAAGAAAGTAAGTGTTGGCACATGTCCATAGTTATGGCGAAATCGCTTTGTTATTAAGCTAGTTTTATACATAAATGGTAATTCAAAATACTTTTACAGTGTTTCGTGATGGGTTCCTGACATCGAAACAAGAAAATATGTTTATATAAACATATGCGCTAAAACGCTTCGTTTTCGCGTTATCAATGTTTTAATTAAAGTCACCTTCAACGGCTTTCCACGTCCAACCTAATAACTTCATTTATTTACACACTCATTCATGGATGTGACCCATTTTACCCCGCACAGTTGGCCTTGTGTTGCCATACTACTTGCTATCAGATGTGTAATACATTCCCCCAGCACGCCTTACAAGAGCTGTCTACAGAACACTCTCCTAGACTTATTAGAAAATGTGCCTTTGCAAATAAGAAGAAACACGATGTGGCTCTAGCACATTTTAGTCTCACTGGCTGGTATCTAGCATGACAGGTGGATAGGTAGAGGGGCACCGGTTCCATGGCCTGCACGTTCCCCCGATCTCAATCCTTTGGTTTATGCAGCAGACATCCTAGATGAAGAAACTATAAAGCTACGTATCATGTAAGCCTGCGAAGTCATACGAACCGACTGGGAGTATTTGACATTCCATGATTCGACGAGGACATGCGTGTCTAGACGCAAGAGGAGGACATTTCGATCATTTGCTATAGATAGTGTTTGTGTGGAATATCTCCTAACAAGCTGACAACGTAAAAAACAGAATAAATTGTCACTTTAAAATGTTTTGATTAATAATATTTTGAACCTCGATAAATGGAGAACGTAGAGTTTTGGGACATGTATTTATATGAACATGCTTTCTTGTTTTGATGTAAGGAAGCTGTTCCAAACGTTTTGAATCTCTCTGTACATTAATATATGTAGAGCGTGACACAGAGTATTTTGCTTGAAGGAATGACAATGTTTCTCGTAACCAGCATCGCTGTCTTCTTCCAAGTTACCAGTAACCTGCTAGTGTTTATTAGCACAAACTCAGGAAAACTAGCGCTAGCGCACTTCACTCCAATGTGGACCGCACATATATTTTGGCTCAACTTCTCCCACCATCAACCCTTCAGGTAAAGAATTGCTATTGCGCAACTTACAGTTTTACTCTTGTCTCCTCTAAAATCGGATTGGGACTCTATGGCAATTGCACACTCAAATACAATAAAAAAATTGTGATGTGTTACACTCACATGACTTTCTCTAGCTACTCTACAAACAAACTTCTTACAAAAGATAAGTCTTCTTTCAACACCACGCTAATCGAGATAAACATTAGCAGAATTGTATTACTTAGTTCCTTATAAGTAGACTGGAACTAAGGGAATGCACTAGGCTAAAGTGATAGTCAAATGTTTTAAAAGCTGTAGTTGTGCGATCGTCATTGCAAATCGCTGCTTTGTTAGACCAGGAGTAGAACAAAAGAAAAACGGACACTTCCTGTCGGAGAAAAGTATAAGTACTTTACAATTGAAACTAATAACAAGGAATACCTCGAAAACGGTAAGCTCCACAAATATATATAACATAACTTGTGTATTTAACAACATCTACATTTTTTGTAAAGTAAGTTTTTGTCTATCTCTTATGATTTACTAGTTATGCCAAATTAAGGAAAGTCATCCAGAATAAACAGGTCTTTAGAAGCTATTCCCAGAAAATTCAAGATATACATTTATCTGTGATAGAAATGACTTTAATATGTGGTATTTTAATCGAAATCGTTAGAGCCATTTTTGAGAAAATCAAAATTTTCGAATTTTTTCCATGTAAAGGGTAGTTGAGAGTGGGGGGATTTTCTTGAAAATCTTCGTGTCGCATCCTTGGAAGATTCAAAGTCTAAATACCAAGTTTGGTATTTAACAGTCTTTTCGTTTTTGAGCTATGCTGCCCACAGACACACGCACACATATACACACACAGACAGACACATACGGACATGTTTCTAAATTTGTTTAAATCAGGGGGTCTTAAAACATGTATTTCCGGTGAAATATCGGTATTGAATTTTTGGGTGCATTACAATACCTTCTCTATACACTATGTACATAGTAAGTGTAGAGAAAGTAATACGCCTGTCGCTGTGTTTTGTTGAAAATGTGAACGTTTGACAGGGAGTCGGGTCTTAAGACTAGTTCCATTGGTGCCATTCTAGTTCACATATCATGCGAGTAAGAAAAGGCAAAGGCAATTGGGCTCATGCCTCACCCTCTCGATACTCCCCCAGAACAGAATTAACAGTGTGTTAAATGTGTCCACGATTCGCCTTGGCTTACATCCTCAGTATGAAGCACAGAGAAAAAAAAAATCACCTAATTTTGTACCACCCGGTGATAAAGGTGGTTATTGTCCAACCTGAAAGTTTAGAGATCACAGTTCGCAATTCAGAACTTCATTTGTCGCAAGTTACGTTTCATCATGTTAATCTCGTTCCATGGTCTATTAAGTGTGCGCTTAAGAGTATAGTACACATGTGAGAGGCATGGGCGGGATCATCGAAAAGACCCCGTCTTATTATAAGTATTTCCAGGCGTACCAAGGTATCAGTTAACTTGGCTGAATAAGCTACGATGTTACAGACAGAGATGCGAGGGCGTTAAATAAGTCTTTAGAAAATCCAATAAGTTACACTAGTAGCACAAAAAAGTGTGTATTTAGTAACCGTCGTCTCTTACTAGATCGCAGTTAAAATGTCAACTATATTCATCACGTGGTTTCGTTTCCATAGGCGATTGAATCAACTATCTTGTCCTTCTTTAGAAAGAAACGAGTTTCGTACGGTGATTAAATACTTCTATTTAAAAGACTTAACACCGAAATAGATAAAAGCCGAGTTGGATCAAGTTCGTGGCACATCTGCTCCTGCGTTTGCAACAATTTACAATTTTATAAATGAACTTAAACGTGGCCGTACACCCACAAATGATGAACATCGTTCCGGACGTCCAGTAGAAGTGACTTCCTCCGAAATGATTGACAAGATCCAGAATATGGTTTTGAGTGATCGACGAATCAAAGTTCGCGAAACAGTAGAAGCCACAGGCATATCACAAGGTACAGTGTTCTCAATTCTGCACAAAAAATTGGGCCTGACAAAGGTCTTGGTAGGATGGGTGCCGCGTTTGCTCTCAACGGAGAATAAATGCAATCGGGTGATCGATTCGGAAGCTAGTTTGACACTTTTCCGTGGCAATCGTGACGATTTCTGCGTCGATACATAACTGCGGATGAAACATGGATACACTGCTACACTCCAGAGACAAAAGTACAGTCGAAACAGGGTTTTTAAAGGCGAACCTGCTCCGAAGAAGGCAAAGGTGGTGAAATCTACAGACAACGTTGTTTTTTGGGATGCACGCGGAATCATTTACATTGATTACTCTCAGAAAGAATGAACAAGAAATGGAGAGTATTATACATCGGTTGAACGGAGAAATCAAGAAAAAACGCCCTCATCTGGCAGAGAAAAAGATTCTCCTCCGTCAAGACAATACACCTGCGCAGTTTCCATTGCGAAAATTGTAGAATTAAGGTTCGAATTACAACATCCACCATATTCACGAGATTTGGCCCCCAGCAATCTTTTTTTTTATTTTGAAACTTGAAAAACTGGCTTGGCGGAAAACGATACACGTCTAACGAAGAGGCCATCTTCCAAACACATGCCTATTTTGAGAACCTTCCAAACTGCTTCTTTTAGGAAGATTTAAAACAGCTGGAGAAATGTAACGAGCTAAAAGGAGATTATGTTACAAAATAAAAAAAGCTAATGTGTTCTATTCACATGACTTTCTCTAAATCTCTGCAACAAATTATTGTTAAAAAGCTTATGCTTCTATTTATTTCATTCTAATCGAGGAAAAAATTGGCAGAAATAGTCTTATTACTTGGTTCCTTGTAAGTAGAAGCGAAATAAGGGCGCACCATAGGTTAAAGTGATAGTCAAAAGCTGGTTGCTATGTGACTGAAGTTCCATTGTTTGAATGGACAGGAGTTGACAAATTCCTGTATGAGAAAAGTATAAGTTTTTCAAAGCTGAAACTAAAAACAAAGAGTACCTCAAAACAATCAAATCTACGAAAAAATGTATATAATATAAATTGTGTTTTAACATGCAATGCATTATTTGTGTGGTAAGTTGTCCATCTCTTACGATTTAGCAGTTATGCAAAATTACGTAAATTCACTCAGAATAAAGCAGTCTTCAGAGGCTATTCCCAGAAAATTAGAAATGTACATTTTATTTGCCAGGTAAATATATTGAATATAGGATATTTTAATCAAAATCGTTAGAGCCATTTTTTAGAAAATCAAAATTTTCGAAAGGGTAGTTGGGATGGGGGGATTTTTGTTAAACTCTTCGTGTCGCATCCCTGGAAGATACTAAACTTAAATACCAACTTTGGTATTTTCGACTTTTCGTTTTTGAGTTATCGTGTCCACAGACACACACACACACACACACACACACACACACCGATCTTTTTCTGAAAATACTTTTTACTTTCTCTATACGTACTATGTACATAGTGTATAGATAAGGTATTGCAATATAAGTTTTGAGATCCCCTGAATCCAAAAAAATCATTTTTAGAAACATGTCCGTGTATGTGGGTGTCTGTGGGCAGCATAGCTCAAAATCGAAAAGACCGTTAAAAATCAAACTTGGTATTTAAGTTTCGTATCTTCCAAGAATACGACACGAAGATTTTTAAGAAAATTCCCCCACTCCAAACTACCCTTAACATGGAACTTTTTTCGAAAATTTTGATTTTCTAAAAAATGGCTCTAACGATTTTGATTAAAATCCCGTATATTACTGACATTTACATACCAAATAAAATATATATATATTATGCATTTTCTGGGAATAGCCTCTGAAGGTCTCTTTATTCTGGATGAATTTTTTCGAATTTTGCTTAAATGCTAAACGGTAAGAGATAGACAAAATCTTACCTCACAGAAAATGTAGACCCCCTTAAAACACACAATTTATGTTATGCGATTTTTTTTTCGTGGAGTTGATCGTTTTTTAGTTACTCATTGTTTTTTATTTCACCTTTCTAAAACTTATATTTTCTCATACAGGAATTTTTCAACCCCTGTCCATGCAAACAAAGGAACTTCCGTCACATAGCAACCAGCCTTTGATTATCACTTTAACCTATGGTACTCCCTTATTTCGCTTCTATTTAAAAGGATGCAAGTAATAAGACTATTTCTGACATTTTTTTTCTCGATTAGCATGAAGTAAATAGAAGCATATGCTTTATAACAATAATTTGTTGCAGAGATATAGAGAAAGTCATGTGAATGGAACACATCAGATTTTTTACTTTCTCTTTACGTACTATGCACATAGTATATAGAGAAGGTATTGTATTGCACCCAAAAATTCGGTACCGAGATTTCACCGGAAATACATGTTTTAAGAGACCCTCAACACAAAAAAAAACATTTTTAGAAAAATGTCCGCGTATGTGTGTCTGTCAGTTTGTGTGTGTGTGTGTCTGTGGGTAGCATTGCTCAAAAACAGAAAGACCGTTAAATACCTAACTTGGTATTTAAGTTCAGTATTTTCCAAGGATGCGATACGAATTTTTTCAAGAAAATCCCCTCATCCCAAACCACTCTTCACATGGAAAAAATTCGAAAATTGTTATTTTCTAAAAAATGGCTCTAACGATTTTTCTAAGGACTTTTGAACTCCCCATGTATATCAAAGAAAAAGTGCAAAGGAAGCAAGAAAAGTGTTGCTTGTTGCCAGAGACCTTAACAACGCCACAGGACAGTCGGTTAATTAGAAGTTGTGCTGCACGAGTCCCAATTCATGAATTTGAGGCAAGGATCCAATTAGCTGCCTCTTCAAGGAGGAGCGTAGTGTTTATAACAACAGACTACAATATACATTACCTATATCTTATCCGAGTCGCTGCATGCAGTAATATCACATTCTAAAAGACACCATCAATCATTTTACCTGAAAAACGTTCACGATCTGCCCTTTCAAAAAAATCTTATGTGTATTCACACGACTTTCTCTACAGATTCTAAAACTCTGATGTGCTCCATTCACTTGACTTTCTCTGCAGCAAATTCCATCTACTTCATGCTAATCGAGAGAAACATTAACAGAAATTGTTTTGTTACTTGCTTCCTTGTAAGTAGAAGGGAAATAAGAAAATGCACAGGCTAAAGTGATAGTCAAATATTTTAAAATCTTGTTTGACCAAGAGTCAATACGTTCCCGTTTGAGAAAACTTTTAAGTGAATAGTAGAGTCAGACTAAAAAATGCAATGCCGGGATTTAAACCATGGACCTCCCGGTTGCTCTACCACTGAGCTACCTCGTTAACATGCCGGCATAGCATTGAATTTCCCAACTGACTCGCATTTTTTCCCGGTTAACCAAGGTGATCCCAAATATGTAGAGCAACCGATAGAGTCCGGGAGATCCGTGGTTCAAATCCCGGCTATGACTTTTAATTTTTTCAGTCTGACTCTACCTATCCAACTCCTGTCCAACAAAACAATTAAAATTATCAAAACTTTAAGTATTTTAAAACTGAAACCAATAACAAGAAATATCACAAAAGAAAGTCAACTTCACGAAAAAAAAAAAAAAATGTATGCGACATAAATTGTGTATTTTAATGAGATCTACATTTTTTGCAGACTAAGTTTTTTTATAACTCCTACGATTTGCCAGTTATGCAAAATTCATCCACATTAAACAGTTCTTCAGATGCTATTCTCAGAAAAGTAAAGATATACATTTTATTTGTCATGGAAATATCTTTAATATACTGCATTTAATCAAAATAGAGCCATTTTTGAGAATATTTAAATCTTCGAATTTTTTTCCATGTAAAGGGTAGTTGGTGGTGTGGAGATTTTCTTGAAAAGCTTCGTGTCGCATCCTTGGAAGATACCAAACTTAAATACCAAGTTTCAATATCAAAAACCCAATGGGGACTCAAAACATCTATTTCTGGTGAAATCTCGATATTGAATTTCAGGATGCAACAATAATTTGTTTTTCTATTTTTTGTAAGGACGCCCCTCGTAATTTATTAGAGAGATGTGATATTTGGGTATCGTGCTCGTAAAGAAGCAAGTGTTTGACGAAAGAGAATCGGAGAAGTAAATCTGTCCAGAGCTGCTTCAGTGTTACACTTAGCAACAAATGCCTCGTACTTTAACTGCAATTGCATATTATGTCGAGAAACGACTCAAAATTCACGTGAATCGTTTACCGCCGAGCCACTTTTTCAAGTTTGCAAATAAAAAGTCACTGGGGGCCAAACGGTGGTTGCTGTAGTAATTCAAATTCAATTCTTAGTTCTACAACGTTCCCCATCAAAACTGCGCAGGTGTGTTCCTTGTATTGTCTTGATGGAAGAGAATCTTTTTCTTTGCCAGAAGAGGGCGACTTTTCTTGATGTCTGCGTTCAACCGGTGCAATAACGATGCATAGTACTCTATTTATCTTTCTTCCGTTCTTCAAGTAATCAATGCGGATGATTCCTTACGCATCCCAATAAACTGAGGCCATCACCTTGTCTCCAGATTTTACCACCTTCGGAGCTGGTTTTCTTTAAACCCCTACTGTTTTGACTGTACTTTTGTCTCTGGAGTGTAGCAGTGTATCCATGTTTCATTTCACAGTTCTGTATTGACGGAAATACATAACTGGATTGCGACGAAAATTTTCCAAACCAGCACACGATTGCGTTTATTCTCCATTGAGAGCAAACCCGACACCTACCTTGCCGAGACCTTTGTTCAGACCTAATTTTTGCTGTAAAGTTGAGAACACTGTACCTTGAGATATGCCTGTGGCCTCTACTATTTCACGAGTTTTGATTCGTCGATCACTCAAAACCATATCCTGGATTTTGTCAATCATTTCGGTGGAAGTCACTTCTACTGGACATCCGGAACGATGTTCATCATTTGTGGATGCACGGTCAGTTTAAATTCATTTATCCAATTGTAAATTGTTAGAAACGCAGGAGCAGATGTGTCATGAACTTCATCCAACTCGGCTTTTATCTCTTTCGGTGTTAAGTCTTTTAAATAGAAGTGTTTAATCGCTTCACGATACTCTTTCCCCCCTCCCATTTTTCTAAATAAGCACAAGATTGTTGATTCAATCGCCTATGGCAACGAAGCCACTTGATGGATATAGCTGAAACGTTAACTGTCGCCTAGTAAGAGACGACGGTTACTAAATACAAACTTTTTTAGATGCTACGAGTGTAGTTTCTAAGGACTTATTGAAATCGCCTCGTAATTTGTTAGAGAGATGTAAAGAAAGTTATGTTTAATTTTCTGGAATGTTCTCGTATGTAGCAGGGAAGTATATTTGAACCACAGAGCTGGTTTAGTCTAGCGGGCAAATAGTGATCAGTGTTGGAGTTAGCAAGAAATGCCTCGCAGTTTAAACCCAATTGGATATTAGGTCGAGAATAGCATGTAAGATGCCTTAGAGAGCTTGGAAGCATTGTTAAAGGCTATTGTTGGGGGAAAAGTGAGACCCGAGGATAGAAGGACTGGGTTCGGCTCCACATGAATAAGAAAGGAGAAGGAACAGCGGGCGCTGCAGGGCTCTTGAAATGTTAAAAGGGTTCCTTTCATCGGGCACCGTTGTCCATCGGCAGAAACAGAAGAATGCTACAAACAACAGATATCCTAGCCTACCTTGCATTCCATTTCACGTGACTTTCTCTACTCACTCTTTACAAACACTTATTGTTCTACCTACTTATGTTAATCGAGAAATTGTCCTATTGCAGAGTTTATTAAAGGTACAACGGGAATGCAGCAGGTTTTAAGGAAGTTGAAGCAAAAACTGTAGTTATACATTTAATTGTTTTTTCACACAAGCCATATGTAGGACAGGAACTGGATAGGTGTCAGTTGAGAAACTCAATATTGTACTGGCATGTTGCCGTGGTAGCTTAGTGGTAGGGCAACCGGCTAAAGACCGGGAGATCCCTTGTTCAAATCCCGACTGTGGCATTGAACTTTTCAGTCTGACTCTACTTATCCAACTACTTACTATGCTAACTTTATATACCCAAGGTCGCGGGTTTAAACCTGGCGGAGGACGATGGATTATTTCGGGAAGGGAAGCAAAGCCGTTGGTCCCGTGTCGTAGATTTACGACACGTAAAAGAACGTCAAGCCTGATAGAGAGGCCTCTGAGCAAAATTAAGCAATATTTCACGCCCAGTATGGAATGGGACGCTGAGAACCACAGCAGATAAAAAGCATCCATAAATAAAACTCCATTTATTTTTCTTTTTTCCTGTCCTACACACAGCTTGTGTGAAAAAAAACAATTAATCCAATGCCAATTGACCATAATAGTTGGCTATACTGTGAATCCTGGGACTTAAAGAACTTACAACATTGTAAGTTGCCATTGGGGTTGTCATCTCAAAATAATTTGCATCAGTTTGTAGTTTACTGGGAAACATGAGAGTCAGTTGAGAAGTTTAATGCTATGCCGACATTTTGCTACGGTCGCTTCAGGTAGAGAACGAGATATCCGTGGTTCATATCCCGGCTATGCCATTGAATTTTCCAGTCTGACTCTACCTATCCAACAATTATAGTTATTTAGTGACTAGTTACTAGTAGCGTGTTCTCTACAGTGTTTTAGTTCAAGGAAAGCACACTTGGTGTAAGCGAGTAAAAAGAACTTAACATGAAGATGTGGAAGGACAGACAGTCAGGCGACAAAGCGTTAGATTGAGAATTGGAAATATGGAAAGACAGGAAATAATTGGTAGTTTCAACTCCAAAAGTTCATTGTGTAATATACGGGGGAAAGAAAAGTATGTTGATGTTTGTAGCAAGAGAGGGTTTTAGAGGAAGGAGCATGTCTATTTAATAACAACTCTGATCATTCTTGACAAATTCCTGTATAAGAAAAGTGTACGTTTTTTTAAAGGTGAAACCAAAAACAAGGAACATCTCAAAAACGATCAAATCCATGAAAGAAATGTATATAACAAAAATTGTGGGTTTTAACGCACTCTATATTTTTTGTATGCTTTTTGTCCCTTTCTTACGCTTTAGCAGTTATTCAAAATTCCGTAAAAGTCATCCAGAATAAAGTAGTCTTCAGAGGCTATTCCCAGAAAATTCAAGATATTCATTTTATTTGTCAGGTAAATATCTTTAATATACGATATTTTAATCAAAATCGTTACAGTCATTTTTGAGAAAATCAAAATTTTCGAAAAAAGTTTCATGTTTGGGGCGGGGGGATTTTTCTCAAAATATTCGTGTCGCATCCCTGGAAGATACTAAACTTAAATACCAAGTTTGGTATTTTACCGACTTTCCTTTTTGAGTTATCGTGTTCACAGGCACACACACATGCGCGGACCTTTTTCTGAAAATGCTATTTTTGGATACAGGGGACCCTAAAACATATACTTCCGATGAAATCTTGGTATTGAATTTTTGGGTGGAATACATATCTTCTCTATACGCTGTGTACATAGTACATGTAGAGAAAGTAAAAACAATTGGTATAGTTTACCAAATGAAATTATAGGTAAAAGGATGTTTAGAGCTAAAGCAAAGGAAGTTTTAATGGAAACAGGAAATATTTAAGTGTAGTAAGAAGTAGATGGACGAAGAAAATTAGAAATAAGGAATAGGAAGAAATGTGGATTGGTGAAAGAAGAAAATAGGACCCGACAGGTAGGTAACCATGGTGTTGGAAGCTGTGGGCTCTTAGAAATGCAGCAACTCAGGGAAGTGAGAAAATGAGATGTGGGGATAGAATTTAAGTAATGTAGAATTGTAGGTGTGAATTAACTCTATAATTAATGAAGTGAAATAAACACCTATCTGTTTAGTATATTTAATTAAATTAATTTATTGCCAAAATGATATTTCGAGTTAAATGAACAATCATTATTGTTATATTCTGCAATTGGGGAGTTAGTTTCATATCTCAGTTTAAGGTAAAAACAATCTGACATGACTTTCTCTATGTAACAAATTATTGTTAAAATGCTGAAGAAGCTTCTATCTACTTCATTCTAATCGAGATAAATATTAGCAGAAATGCTTTCTTGTAAGCAGAAAATAAATTAGGGAATATACTAGGCTAAAACGACATCAAAACCTGGTTGCAATGTGGACGAAATCCGTTTCTATGCATTGCCAGGAGTTGACAAATCCCCGTACGTAAAAAGTTTTAAGTATTTTAAAACTGAAACAAATAACAAGCAATATCTCAAAAATGGTCAGCCCTATGAAAAAAAAAAAAAGTATATGACATAAAATGTGTGTTTTAACGAGTTCTACATTTTTGTGTAGTAAGTTTTTGTCTATCTCTTAGGGTTTACTAGTTATGCAAAATCCAACATAATTCATCCAGAATAAAGAGGTCTTCAGAAGCTATACCCAGAAAATTCAAGATATGCGTTTTATTCACCGTGTAAATGCCTTTAATATACGGTATTTTAATCAAAATTGTTTGAGCCATTTTTGAGAAAATTGAAATTTTCGAAAAATTTTGCAAGTAAAGGGTTATTGTGGTGAGGGGATTTTCCTCGAAATCTTCGTGTCACATCCTTGGAAGATACTAAACTTATATACAAAATTTGGTATTTTTCCGAATTTTTGTTTTTGAGTTAACGTGTTCACAGCACACGGACAAACACCGGCCTTTTTCTAAAAATCTGATGTGTTCCATTCACATGACTTTCTCTATATCTCTGTAAATCATTATTGTTAATGCTTGTCTTTTAGTTATTTCGTGCTAATCGTGAAAAATTATCAGAAATAGTCCTATTTCTTGCTTTATTGTAAGTAGAAGCGAAATAAGGGAGTGCCATAGGTTAAAGTGACAGTCTAAAGCTGGTTGCTCTGTGACTGATGTTCCTTTGTTTGTATGTACAGTAGTTGACAAATTCCTGTATGAGAAAAGTATAAGTTTTTCAAAGCTGAAACCAAGAAAAAGGAATATCTCAAAAACGATCAACTCCACGAAAAAATGTATATAGTATAAATTGTGTGTTTTAACGTGCTCTACATTTTTTGTGGATTAAGTTTTTGTCCATGTCTTACGGTTTAGTAGTTATGAAAAATTAATCTAGAATAAAGTAGTCTTCAGAGGCTATTCCCAGAAAATTAAAAATATACATTTTATTTGTCAGGTAAATAACTTTAATATACGATATTTTAATCAAAATCGTTAGAGCCATTTTTTAGAAAATCAAAATTTTCGAAAAAAGTTCCATGTCAAGGTTAGTTTGGGGTGGGGGGATTTTTCTCAAAATCTTCGTGTCGCATCCCTGGAAGATACTAAACTTAAATACCAAGTTTGGTATTTTACCAACTTTTCGTTTTTGAGTTATCGTGTTCACAGACACACGGACCTTTTTTTGAAAATACTTTTTTTTTGGATACAGGGGACCCTAAAACATATATTTCCGGTGAAATCTCGGTATCGATTTTTTGGGTGGAATGCAATAACTTCTCTATACACTATGTACGTAATACGTGTAGAGAAATTATAAAACTAAGCTAAGAAAATGTTTTTCGCGGTTTCTCCGGCAAAAGTTTAGTGATTCAAAAAGTCTCCGGAATCGTTTATTTTCTGTTTAATGTGTACTACAATAGTAGTTATTTGTGAGTGGGACGTTTAGTACACGAGTGTTCAAATTTCTCTTGAGCAAATAAGCCACGTGTAATATACAACGTTTTATCCTATCCTGGTGCTAACTGAAATAGTCTTATATTTGTTATTAGAGTCGTCATTACGAGGAATTGAATTTTAGTCGTGACGTAGTTAGTGTTTTGTTTGTTCGTTGCTGCGTAACCCCGCCGGAATAAACAGTTTAAACTGCACCAAGTTAATCAATAAATGAATGATTATGCTAAAAAAGATGTACTTAGTCGAAGGACCCATGTGACAAGGAATTTAAAGAATGGGGAGCTGCCGAAGGAGTTGAAGTAATTCACAATGAAATAAAGACTCATTTTCGTTGTTTCCTGGCTATAGTATAGGATAAAGGAAATTTTATTTTTAGGTGTTGGTAACGCCCATGATTGTTGTCTTTACTTGGCAACTAGTTACTCACTATGTACATAGTGTATTGCACTCCACCAAAAAATATATGTTTTAGGGTCCCCTTTATCTAAAAAAAGCATTTTCGGAAAAAGGTCCGTGTGTCTGTGAACACGATAACTCAAAAACGAAAAGTCGGTAAAATAACAAACTTGGTATTTAAGTTTAGTATCTTCCAGGGATGCGACACGAAGATTTTGAGAAAAATCCCCCCACCCCCAACTACCCTTTACATGGAACTTTTTTCGAAAATTTTGATTTTCTCAAAAATAGCTCTAACAATTTTGATTAAAATTTCGTATATTAAAGATATTTAATTGACAAATAAAATGCATATTTTGAATTTTCTGGGAATAGCCTCTGAAGAGTAGTTTATTCTGGATAAACTTTACTAAATTTTGAATAACTGCTAAACCGTAAGAGATGGACAAAAATTTACTGCACAAAAATGTAGAGCACATTAAAACACACAATTTATGTTATATGTATATTTTTTCGTAGAATTCGTCGTTTTTGAGACATTCCATATTTTTGGTTTCTGCTATGAAAAACGTATACTTTTCTCATACAGGAAGTTGTCAACTCCTATCCATATAAACAAAGGAACTTCATTGACATAGCAACCAACTTTTTGACTATCACTTTAACCTATGGTAGTCCCTTATATCGCTTCAACTTACAAGGAAGCAAGTAATAAGACTATTTCTACTATTTTTTTTTTTCTGTTTAGCATAAAGTAAATAGAAGTATAAGTTTTTTAAGAATAATTTGTTGCAGGGATATAGAGAAAGTCATGTGAATGGTACACATCAGATTTTTTTTTTTTTTTTTTTTTGTAGTAAATTCGTTTATCGCATTTCATAATGTCGACAACGGAGCAGCGTTCAAGCATAAAGTTTTGTGTTTCGTTAAGCAAATCTCCCTCAGAGACATTGAGAATGATGGAAAAAGCCTATGGTGAAGAAAACTCAGGTGTATGAACGACATAAACGTTTCAGTCAAGATTTTGGAACGCTGAAGAAATTACTGTACATGCGACAAGGGCACTACGATAGGTATCTGAAAATGGCTTCCAGAGTCTTTACACGCGGTGGTAAAAATAAGTCACTGCGAAAGAGAATTATTTTCAAGGAAATGTGTAAATTACCTTATCGTAACTTGTTTCTGTTATATACACCTTCCAGGAACTTTTTGAATGTAGTATGTATTACAACAATGTGGTGTGTTTAATTCATATGACTGTTCGACAAACTTCTTACAAAACATTATTCTTCTTTCTGCACCTTGCTAATTGAGATAAACATTAACAGAATGTTCTTATTACTTAGTTCCTTATAAGTAGAAGGCAACTAAAGGAATGTGCAACGAACATATTCATTTTTGAATGTACAAAATATTCGGCAATATCGAATTTTATATTCAAATAACGCAAGTGTATAGTGATAATACAATGAACGAGTCTTCAGTGAGGAAATGACACATAATTTACGAGTAATCAAGGAAGAACATAACAGTGTGTACGATAAAGACCGTTCATCAATCGTTATGGAGCAGTTGAAAGCAAATGTTGATAAAAGAATTGAGAAAACCCGGTGTTTCACTTTGGACAGCGTACATGACCTTTCGGATGGAAAAGGTTTCCCAACTTCAAAGAGACAGTGACATCTTGGGTCAGTGGAAGAGTGTAACATTTGATGTGTTCCATTCACATGGCCTTCTCTATATCTCTGTGACAAATTACTGTTAAAAAGGAGTTCTTCTTTCTACTTCATGCTAATCCATCAGCAAACATGGTCTTATTACTTAATTTCTTATAAAGAGAAAGGCAGTATCATATGCTAAAGCCATAGTCAAATCTTTTAAAACCTTATTACTATGTGAGTAAAATCCGTTTCCTTGTACGAAAATTCTAAGTATTTTAAAACTGAAAGCAACAACAAGAAATATCTACTAAAAGATCTTATGTGTTCCATTCACATGACTTTCTCTATATCCCTGCAACAAATTATTATTAAAAAGCATATGCTTCTATTTACTTCATGCTAATCGAGAAAAAATTACCAGAAATAGTCTTATTACTTGCTTCCTTGTAAGTAGAAGCGAAATATGGGAGTACCATAGGTTAAAGTGATAGTCAAAAGCTGGTTGCTATGTGACTGAAGTTCCTTTGTTTGCAAGGACAGGAGTTGACAGATTCCTGCATGAGAAAAGCAAGTTTTTTAAAGCTGAAACCAAAAACAAGGAATATCTCAAAAACGAACAAGTTCACGAAAAAAAAACGTATATAACAAAAATTATGTGTTTTAACGTGCTCTACATTTTTGGTGAAGTAAGCTTTTGTCCATTTCTTACGGTTTAGCTGTTATGCAAAATTGCGTAAAATTCATCCAGAATAAAGTAGTCTTCAGAGAATATTCCCAGAAAATTCAAGATATACGAGGGCCTTTCAGAAAGTAGCCTCCGGTTGATTGCAAGAAATTCACCAAGTTAAATAAAAATATTTTAATATATACATCCTACAACTACATCTTTGCACTATTTTTCTACATAGTTTCCATAACGATTGAGGCACTTATCGTATCTGTTCACAAGCTTTGAAATTCCTTCTGCATAAAAATCACCCGCTTGTGCCTGGAGCCAGCCTGTGACCGCATCTTTGAGCTCTTCGTCGTCATCAAACCGCTGGGACCCGAGCCGTTTCTTCATATGCATGAAGAGGTGATAATCGCTTGGCGCCAGATCTGGGCTGTAAGGTGGATGGTTGACAACGTCCCACTTGAAGGACTCAAGAAGGGCTGTTGTTCTGCGAGCAGAGTGAGGACGGGCGTTATCGTGCAAAAAAAAAAACGATACCGGAAGTCAGCATACCACGGCGTTTGTTCTGTATAGCCCGTCGTAATTGTTTCAGTGTTTCACAGTACACGTCTTGATTAATGGTCGTCCCACGTTCCATGAATTCAACCAACAACACCCCTTTTGCATCCCAAAACACCGTTGCCATCAATTTTCGGGCAGAAAAATCTTGCCGGGCTTTTATTGGTTTGGTAGGCGAATTTGAATGTGCCCACATCTTTGATTGTTCTTTTGCCTCAGGGTTCACGTACTTAATCCAGGTTTCGTCCCCGGTCACGATTCTGGTTAACAATGGTTCACCTTCGGCCTCATAACGTGACAGAAAGTCTAATGCAGAGGCCATTCTTTGAGTTTTGTGGTGGTCGGTAAGAATTTTGGGCACAGAACTTACGGTAACCCAATCTTGCTGTCACTATCTCGTACAAGAGAGTCTTAGAAATCTGTGGAAAATCAGTAGACAACTCTGACATTGTGAAACGTCGGTTTTCACGAACTTTTGCATCAACTGTCTGAACGAGTACGTCCGTGACCAATGATGGTCTACCACTCCTCTCTTCATCATGAACGTTTTCTCGTCCACTTTTAAATAAACGTACCCATTCACGGACCACTCCTTCACTCATAACTCTTGGTCCGTACACGGCACAAAGCTCACGATGAATAGCTGCTGCAGAATATCCTTTGGCTGTAAAAAACCTTATAACAGCACGCACTTCACATTTGGCGGGGTTTTCTATTGCAGTACACATTTCAAACGGCCACAAACACTAAACTAGCGCAGGTACGACTTTCACTCGACCACGGCTTGATGCCGACTGACCTGCTGAGTGCGTGAATGCACAGATGGCGTCGCTACTCCCCCCACTACGCGCACTGTGACCGATCGGAGGTTACTTTCTGAACGGCCCTCGTATATTGTATTTGTAGTGTAAATATCTTTAATATACGAGCTTTAATCAAAATCGTTAGAGCTATTTTTGAGAAAAATCATAATTTTCGAAAAAAGTTCCACGTAAAGGGTTGTTGGGATGGGGGGATTTTCTTGAAAATCTTCGTGTCGCATCCTTGGAAGATATCAAACCTAAATACCAAGTTTGGTTTTTAACGGTCTTTTCGTTTTTGAGCTATGCTGCCCACAGACACACACGCACACATACGAACATGTTTCTAAAATGCTTTTTTGGATTCAGGGGGTCTCAAAACACGTATTTCCGGTGAAATCTCGGTATCGAATTTTGGGTGAATTGCAATACCTTCTCTGTACACTATGCACATAGTACGTGTAGAGAAAGTAAAAGTTGTCAACTGCACGAAAAGGTGCGCGACATAAGTTGTATGTTTTAACGAGATTAAAGTTTTGTCCATCCCTTACGGTTTACTAGTTGTCTACGTATTATGTGTCTTATACTAAACAGCGATATATTTACATCGCTTTTTGCTCCATTTTTTCTGAGGACAAAACAGATGCTGTCCTACTAGGTTTGAGGAAACCAATAGTTTCTCTTTAGTCGCGCAGGTTGTACCACATATCAGCGCTGTAATGCATGTCAAGAGTTGCACATCTCAACGGGGTAATTTGAAGTAAACGCTAGTCAGTAGCGGTGAGCGACCTTGGTTCTTCATTTCTTGGTATCAGCGGAAACGTTTAAGGAATCGCTCTCATTGAGTTGTAATAGAGTGCGTGATGATATACAAACTAGCAGAGAGGCTTTCCGGTTCAGCTACACAGCCTTTTATTTTTGAGCTCTCCATTAAAATGTCCATCTGCCAAAATCCCTGGTGCAGTGTATACAACAAATTAAAAATCTGATGTATTCTATTCATATGACTTTCTCTATATCTCTGCAACAAATTATTGCTAAAAAAAAGCGTATGCTTCTATTTGCTTCATGCTAATCGAGAAAAATTAGCAGAAATTATCTTATTACTTGCTTCCTTGTAAGTAGAAAGGAAATAGAGGAATACACTAGGCTAAAGTGATACGCAGTTAGTTTAAAGGTTGTTGCTATGTGATTGAAGTTCCTTTGTTTATATGACCAGGAGTTGACAAATTGCCATATGAGAAAGCTATAAGTATTTTAAAAGTGAAACCGTAACAAGGAATGTATGTAACATAAATTGTGTGTTTTTACAAACTCGACGTGTTTTGTGTAGTAAGCTCTTGCTGTTTACCAGTGATGCAAAGGCATCCAGAATAAAGTTATCTTCAGAAGCCATTCCCACAAAATTCAAGAAATACCACTTTTAATACACGATATTTGAATCAAAATTCTTAGAGCCATTTTTGAGAAAATTAAAATTTTCGATAATTTTTACATGTAAAGGCTAGATGGGGTGGGGGATTTTCTTAAAAATCTTCGTGTCACATCCTTGGAAGATACTCAACTTAAATGTCAAGTTTGGTATTTAACCGGCTTTTCGTTTTTGAACTATGCTACACACAGACACACGGACCTTTTTCTAAAAATGCTTCTTTTTGGACTCGGGGGACCTCAAAACATATTTCCGGTGAAATCTTGTATTGAATTTTGGGTACTATACGATACCTTCTCTATACACTATGTACATAGTACGTGTAGAGAAAGTAAATGGGTGAAATGGAGCTTCACTAGGTTCAGTTAGATAGCCGCCTAGTAAAAGGTCTGTATATGTGTGAGTGTGTGACCATGACTCCACTTTAAGTGGAAGTAAACAAGCTGTAATGCTCCGAGCACATGGCAGAACCACGTGAACATTAATGACGAGACCCTCTACATAAGCTCGTACCTAAGTTATATTGTACAGGGAGTCCCTTAAGTAAGTTCCACTTAATTGCTTATTTTATTGAAACTTTAGGCAAAGCTCATATGTTGCACATAACATTGCAATCTGAGGATCCTATTATGAGCGTAGACTCAAAGTCCAAACTCTAGGATGTAGATCATGTCAACAATTACATTTATTTACAAATAATAACTCTGACAATGATTTTTCAGAGCTGTCAGTTTTGCATAATGCTCAGTTACATGTTTGTTTCCAAAAGTCTACCCGTACACTTGCATGCTTAGAATATTCATGTTTATTATATTTATTACCAGTGTTTTTTGATTGAATGAAATCCTCCTCTGTATGGAAGGTGTAATAGTTTATCTTTTTAATTCTGATCTAAACTTGTTTTTATTCATTTGCAATTCTTTTATAGGAGAGGGAAGTAAATTAAACAAAACTATTCCTTTGTAGTAAACCTCTTTTTGGAACGACTACAAATTATTTGTTGGTCTATGTAAGTCGTGCCCATGTCTGGTCTCTTTGTTATGAATATCTATATTTTTGTTAATTTTTTGGGTTATTTATTACAAATGACAATATATTCACAGGCTAATGGTAAAATTCGTAACATTTTGAAAAGGCAGTGGTTACAGTGAGTTGATCGTCTTTCCCCTGTCATTACTCTTATTGCCCCCCCCCTTTTTTTTCATAATGAATACTTTTTTAGCATTTACTGAATTTCCTAAAAATATTATTCCATAGATCATCAATGAATGGAAATATGCATAATAAGCTGTTTTTAGAATGCTATTATTTATAAGCTGAATTAAAACATGCAGAGCTCAGTTTGGGTAAGATATAATCAATATGGTGTTTCCAATTCATGTTACGATCAATCATAAGACCTAGGAATTCTGTATTACAGGCTTCTGCAATCTGGTTATTTTCATATTCTACCCTTAGGTCTGCACAAAGTTCCCCGGTTACAGAAATTCTATAAGAGTGCCATGTGTGGCGCGATCAACACCAGTGTGATATCCCAACTCCTGCAGGCTCTGGATAACTTTCCAGGTGTCACCAAGCTGTGGCTTCTTTCCTCCTCATTCATTGATTCTGCAGATGTCGTGGCAGAGTTGACATGTAGCCTCACAGGAAATAGTCGCAAGGGGTTAAGTCAGAAGGTCGAGGCGTCCATGTGTCCTTCCAACGTCATTGTGAAATTGAGCTAGTCACGAACTTCATATTGTTAGCACCATCCTGCCGGTACAGATAATCATTGAGTTGAGGCATTAACTACAATTGAAGCATGTTGAGGTAGGGATGCACAGTTTGCGATGTGACATGGCACAAAACACATTTCAACTATGGTGAATCACGTTCGTGTTCAGTGATAATATGTGAATGTTGAGTACTCCAAATTTAACATTTGTGATTATTCACCTTCTCATTTACATGAAGCGCTGCGTCATCACGAAATATGGGTAGGTCAATAAAGCTATCTTCTTGCCCAAACTCTTGAAATTCACAGACAAAAGTCTTATTATTGTAGATTAGCTTTTGATGAAACTGCTACTTGTACGGCTTCATCCGTAATCGTTTACGTAACACCTTCCACACTGTCTGGCGAAGTATTCCCAGCTCACGAAAGGCTCCCCACATGGACTACTGACGGCTTTTTTGAAAACACTCAACACATTCATTAGTAACTCCTTTTCCTGTGGGCACAAACATGCATTTGTGACAGACTGATGACTCCAGTTCTTTATCACCTTCTTGCTGAGTGCTGCTTTTCTAAATTGCGTTCGAAAAGAGCGTTGCACTTGTATAAGAGGGATGTTCAGTAAGTCCTTAGAAAAACATAGAAAACGAAATCATTTTTGGTAGATTTTTTTCTCAACATAATCTCCTTTTACCTCGGTACACTTTTCCCAGTGTTTCTCCAACTGTTCTAAGCCTTCCAAAAAGTGGGATTTCCGAAAGTCCTCAAAATATGTATCTGTTTGGGAGATGACCTCTTCGTTAGACGTGAATCGTTTTATGCCGAACAATTTTTCAAGTTTGGATATTAAAAAAAGGTCATTGGACGCCAAATCTGGTGAATACGGTGGATGCTGTAGTAATTCGAATCTTAATTCTACAATGCTCGCCATCGAAACTGCACAGGTGTGTACCCTTGTATTGTCTTGATGGAAGAGAATCCTTTTCTTTGCCAGATGAGGGCATTTTTTCTTGATTTCTCCGTTCAACTGGTGGAATATGATGCATAATATTCTCCATATATCGGTTTTCCCTTCTGCAAGTAATCAATGTAGATGATTCCACGTGCATCCCAAAAAACCGAGGTTATCACCTTGTGTGCAGATGTCACCACCACCTTTGTCTTCTTGGAGCTGGTTCTCCTTTAAAACCCCACTGTTTCAACCATTTTTGTCTCTGGAGTGTAGTAGTGCATTCGTGTTTTATCCGCAATAATATTGTATCGACGCAGAACCTAGATTGCGACGGAAAAGTGCCAAGCCAGCTTTCGAATCAATCACACGATTGCGTTTATTCTCTATTGAGAGCAAACGCAGCATCCATCTTGCTGAGACCTTTGTCAGACCTGATTTTTGGTGCAAAAATTGAGAACACTGTACCTTGTGATATGACTGTGGTCTCTACTATTTGACGAACTTTGATTCGTGGATCACTCAAAACCATATCCTGGATTTTGTCAACCATTTTGGAGGAAGTCACTTCTACTGGACGTCCGGAACGATGTTCATCATTTTTGGATGTACGGCCACGTTTAAATTCGTTTATCAAACTGTAAATTGTTACAAACGCTGATGTGCCATGAACTTCATACAATCTGCTTTTATCTCTTTCGGTGTTAAGCCTTTTAAATAGAAGTGTTTAATCAGCGCACAAAACTTGTCCCCCCCCCTTCATATTTCTAAAGAAGCACAAGTTTGTCGATTCAATCGCCTATGGGATCGAAATCATGTGATGTTTATAGCTGAAACTTGAACTGTCATCAAGTATATAAACTAGGAGTGTAATTATTTGGATTTTCTAAATACTTATTGAACGCCCCTCGTAGCATAAACGTTTCTGTCAAATTGCACCACTAAATACATTGCTGGACTATACTCCTGTCACCTTGTTTATCACGCTGTAAATTACAGAAAGGGACCACCGATACATTTTGTAGAATGATGGCAGCAGCTACAGCACACTTGTTTCCTATAAGTTAGGGTTGCACGAAAAGAGTAAACTAACCTAACATAGTTAGTACTGAGCACCATTTGTAAGAGTCGCTGTTGACGAAACAATATTAAAAAGTTAATTAGGAATGTTATACTTAGCACACGGGAGCAGGTCAAGTGAAGCAGAGCTCGGGGCGTCATGTGACGTAGACGAGCAAACATTGTTACACAGCATCAATATGTTCGTCCTTCACCGCTAAGCAACAGGTTGCAAAATTCAAACTTTTTATACGCTGTGCACATGTTCGTTTTACGCACTTCCCAATGTCTTACACACAAATAGCCCTGGCCTCTGATTCTAAATGCATTGTTATTACAGATTGATAGGTTTAGGTTTGCTCTTTCTTTGTCGACCCTTCAATCAATTGTGTAGTGCACACATTCCTTTCAGAAAAATCTGATATGTTCCATTCACATGACTTTCTCTACATCTCTGCAACAAATTATTGTTAAAAAGCTTATGCTTCTATTTACTTCATGCCAATCGAGAAAAAATCAGCAGAAATAGTCTTATTACTGGCTTCCTTGTAAGTAGAAGAGTAATAAGGGAGTAGCATAGGTTAAAGTGGTAGTCAAAAGTTGATTGCTATGTGACTGAAGTTCCTTTGTTTGTATGGACAGGAATTGTTAAATTCCTGTATGAGAAAAGTATGCATTTTTAAGCTGAAACCAAAAACAAGGGTATCTAAAAACGATCAACTCCACGAAAAAAATTATATTACATATATTGTGTGTTTTAACGTGCTCTACATGTTTTTGGGTGGTAAGCTTTTGTCCATCTCTTATGGTTTAGCAGTTATGCAAAATTCCCACTCAAAACTACCCTTTACATGGAAAAATTTTCGAAAATTTTGATTTCTTAAAAATGGCTGTAACTATTTTGGTTAACATCTCTTATATTTAAGATATTTACTTGCCAAATAAAATGTATAATTTGAATTTTCTGGGAATAGCCTTAAAAGACCTCTTTATTCTAGATGCCTTTTATTGAAGTTTGCATAACAAGTAAACCGTAAGAGATAAACAAAAACTTACTACACAAAAAATGTAGATCACAATAAAACACACAATGTATGTCATATACATTTTTTCATTGAGTTGATCGATTTTGAGATATTCCTTGTTATTGGTTTCAGCTTTAAAAAACTTATACTTTTCTCACACATAGTAACCAGCTTTTGACTGTCACTTTAACCTATGGTACTCCCTTATTTCGCTTCTACTTACAAGGAAGCAAGTAATAAGACTATTTCTGCTAATTAGCATGAAGTAAACAGAAGCACAAGCTTTCCAACAATAATTTGTTGCAAAGATGTAGAGAAAGTCAACGTGTATTTCCAGTGAAATGTTGATATGGAATTTTTGGGTGGAGTTCAACACCTTCCTATACACTATGTACATAGTAGGCGTAGAGAAAGTAAAATACGTGCTCATTTTACAGGAGTAAGAGACCGACTATTGTTGTACGGTGGTATAGTGGGCCCAACTGTTTTACTATATAGTGGGTTTCTTCCTGTTTTAATTATGTACATTAGGAATAAGAACATTTGTGCCGTGAAATGTGTAACTGAAGCCTTTCAAAGGAGAAACCTGATGTGTTCCATTCACACAACTTTCTCTAGCTCTGTTCTTACAAAAGATTATTCTTCTATTTACTTTGTGCCAATCGAGATAAACATTAACAGAAATTGTGTTATTACTTGCTTCCTTGTAAGTAGAAGGCAATGCACTAGGATTAAGTGATAGTCATAACTTTTAAACACTCTTTGCTATGTGAAACAATTGGGTTCGTTTCTCTTTACATAGTCCTGTTTGAGAAGACTTAGGTAGTTTAAAACTGAAATCAATAACAAGAAGTATCCCATAAAAGGTCAGCTCTGCAAGAAAAACATATATAACATAAATTATGTGTTTTACCGAGATCTACATTTTTGTGTATCAAGTTTTTGTTTAGCCGTCAAGCAAAATTCTGGAAAACTCGTCCAGAATGAAGTGGTCTTCAGAAGCTATTCCCAGAAAACTCAAAACACACATTTTATTTGTGATTCAAATAGCTTTAATATACAGTATTTTAATCAAAATCTTTAGAACCATTTTGAGAAAGATATACTTTAAAAAAAAGTCCTTGTAAAGGGTAGTTTGTGGGGGGGATTTTCTTGAAAATATTTGTCGCATTCTTGGAAGATACTAAATATAAATACTATGTTTGGTTTTTAATTGTCTCTTCATTTTTGAGCTCTGCTGCACACATACACGCTGGCTTTTATCTATTATTTTTACTTAGGGGTTCTCAAAATATATACTTCAAGTGAAATCTCGGTATGGAATTGTTGAGTGGAACACAATACCTTCTCTGTCCACTATGTCCATAAAAGCTATTGTTTGAAGCATAATGAGTAGAGAAAGTCATGTGAATTTTTCTTAATTTGGAATGGAATAAAATGGCGTTCTATTTACGGACGCTCTTTAACTGCTGTGGCTCTCAGCGTCTCATTCTATATTGGGCGTGAAAGAATGCTTAATTTTGCTCAGAGGCCTCTTTATCAGGCTTGAGGTTCTTTTACTGCCGTAAATCTACGACACGGGACCATCGGATTTACTTCCCTTCCGAAGGAAGCTATGCTAAGAATTTTTACGCCCGAAAAAATCCGTCATCCTCCGCCGGGTTTGAACCCACGACCTTGAGTATATGAAGTCAGCATGGTAACCACTGCGACATAAAATTTGGGGTTGTTGCATTTGCAAGGAGGGCAAACACAAACACTTACTGTATGTGTTGATTTTTTTGTGTTCTTGAATGAATAAAAGTCTAATGTTCAGTCATTAGACCGGAATTAAAAAAGCTGGAACATTTCACGTGGAAAGATGGATAACTCTGGAATACCTTTATCGTCAAAAGAACTAAAGAAGTCGAGAGGACGAATACGAAATCTTTTGTCAATATTTGTAGCTAAAATTACGAGAAAGTTTTCTTCATTTCGGAGTTGAAAAGTTGTGCCAACTTCAAGGATTGGAATATCGTCCATAATATAATATTTGGAGAGCTCTCACACCAGCGCGCTCATCCCAACATCCTATACTTCCAATCAAAAGCGGGTTTAGAATTAAAACACATTAGGTTCATTACTTTCTCTACATGTACCATGCACATAGTGTATAGAGAAGGTAATGTAATACACCCAAAAATTCGATACTGAGATTTCACCGCAAATATATGTTTTAGGGTCCCCTATAGCCAAAGAAAGCTTTTCAGAAAAAGGTCCCTATGTGTGAACACGATAACTCAAAAACTAAAAGTCGATAAAATACCAAACTTGATATTTAAGTTTAGTATCTTCCAGGAATGCGACACGAAGATCTTAAGAAAAATCTTCCCACCCCAAACTACCCTTTACATGGAAATTTTTTCAAAAATGTTTATTTTCTCAAAAATGGTCAAAACGATTTTAATTAAAATATCGTATATTAAAAATATTTACCTGACAAATAAAATGTGTATCTTGAATTTTCTGGGAATAGCCTCTGAAGACTACTTTAATCTGGATGAATTCTACGGGATTTTGCATAACTGCTAAACCGTAAGAGATGGACAAAAACTTACCACACAAAAATGTAGAGCACATTAAAACACACAATTTATGTTATATAACATTTTTTCGTGGAGTTGATCGGATTTTAGATATTCCTTGTTTTTGATTTCAGCTTTGAAAAACTTAACTTTTCTCATACAAGAATTTGTCAACTCCTGTCCATACAAACAAAGGAACTTCAGTCACATAGCTACCAGCTTTTGACTTCACTTTAACCTATGGTACTCCCTTTTTTCGCTTCTACTTACAAAGAGACAAGTAATAAGACTGTTTCTGCTAATTTTTTCTCGATTAGCATGAAGTAAATAGAGCATATGCTTTTTAACAATAATTTGTTGCAGAGATGTAGAGAAAGTCATGTGAATGGAACACATAGATTTTTTTATACTATCATCACAGAGATACAGGGAGAGATTAGATAGGAAACGCCCTATCCTTATACATTATTGTTGCTGAAGCAGGATTCTGAGATGTGAGTTAAATGTGCACACAAAAATAAGATTTCGTTGTGCTAAATGTCAATTAAGCAGTACATTTAGACTGTAGATTTTAAATCAGTATAATGGTCAATGCGTGTGTGATGTTTTTTTGTAGTTTCTCAAATAACAGAAGCAAAAACTAGGAAACGAGAATGTGTTTCAATACATAGGTTAGTGTACCTATTTTGTGGTGCTAAGTGTTCATTTAAGAAGTAAATTTAGAGTGCAAGTTTTAAACCATTATAATGGTGAATGCGTGTGAGTTGTATGGTTGTAGTTTCTCAAATACCAGAAGCAAAAACAAGGAGAGTGAAATGTGATTCAATATATAGGTTAGTGTACTTATTTAAATGATTTTGTAGTGTTAAATGTTGAATTAAGCAGTAAATTTAGATTGTAAGTTTTAAACCAGTATAGTATACAATACACGTGTGGTGTTTGGCTGTAGTTTCTCGAATAACAGAAGCAAAAACAAGGAGAAGGAAATTTGATTCAATTCATAGGTTACTGCTTTTATTTAAATGATTTTGTGGTATTAAATGTTCAATTAAGCAGTAAATTTAGAGTGTAAGTTTTAAACCAGTATAATGAACAATAGGTATGTGGTGTTTATAGTTTCTCAAATACCAGAAGCAAAAACAAGGAGAGTGAAATGTGATTCAATATATAGGTTAGTGTACTTATTTAAATGATTTTGTAGTGTTAAATAATGTTGAACTAAGCAGTAAATTTAGATTGTAAGTTTTAAACCAGTATAGTATACAATACACGTGTGGTGTTTGGCTGTAGTTTCTCGAATAACAGAAGCAAAAACAAGGAGAAGGAAATTTGATTCAATTCATAGGTTACTGCTTTTATTTAAATGATTTTGTGGTATTAAATGTTCAATTAAGCAGTAAATTTAGAGTGTAAGTTTTAAACCAGTATAATGAACAATAGGTATGTGGTGTTTATAGTTTCTCGAATAGCAGAAGCAAAAACAAGGAAAAGACAATGTGTCAATCCATAGGTTAGTGTATTTAAGCGATTTTGTGGTGTTAAATATTCAATTAAGCAGTAAATTTAGAGTGAAAGTTTCAAATCATTATAATGGTCGATGCATGTGTGGTGTTTCTCGAATAGTAGAAGCATAAACAAGGCAAGGGGAATGTGTTTCAACATAGGTTAGTGTGCTTCTTTAAGTGAATTTGTGGTGTTAAATGTTCAATTAAGCAGTAAATATGGACTGCAAGTTTTAAGGGCCTAGACGGCCCGGGTCCGATCCCAAGCGACCGCATGTGAGATTTGTGGTGGATAAAGCGGCGCAGGGGAGGATTTTCTCCGGGTTCTTCGGTTTCCCACGCCGTCTCATTCCACCGGGGCTCCATCTTCATGTATTATCGGTGTCATCGCCTGCGGTGCCAGAGCAGTAAAAAAAAAAAAGTGCAAGTTTTAAACCAGTATAAAGGTGAATTCGTGTGAAGTGTTTGGTTGTAGTTTCTCGAACAACAGAAGTATAAACAAAGAAAGGGAATTGTGTTTCAATACACAGGTTAGTGTACTTATTTAAGTGATTTTTCGGTAAAATTTGTTAACATTATCAACAGAACAGTTCTGTATTGTTTGTTAGATGAAAGAAGCAGCCAAAATTGGCAACCTACTCCGGTTTATAACAAGCCTTTTGCTAATTCGGTCATCGCGAGAAATAATTATGTGAGAATAGAGGGCCTGTTTCTCAGACTCGGAATGCAATGATAATTATCGCAGTATTGCTCGACCGAAAGTCTTGATTATTATCACACATTCTACTAAAGCTTTAAACCAATGCTGTAATACATCTACAGTCTTTTGTTACTTTAACAGTAGTTCTAGACAAAATTAACTTATGATATTGCCGCGATGTTTACTGCATTAATGCTAATTTATCAATAATAACTTCTGATTGTATTATATATTCCTATATCTCTCCCTTTCTATTGTCATTTGTTCTTTAATTCAAAAACCTGGAAAAGCAATTAATTTGACAGATGGTGGTGCGTAGTGTCACAAGATGGCGGCACTTGTTTCAGCAAAACGGTACCACTTCCGGCCTGTTGTCATATCACATAAATATTTCAACGGTCTCAGATATCTTCATTTTATTTAACTTCCCACGTTTATACTAAAATAGTATATTTCCAATCAAAAGTGAAGTCAAACTTTAAATAAATTACGTTTATTTTGTAGTATCAGCCATTTTCGAGACATTCATTTTTACTTTCTCTACCACGTACATGGTAAATAGGTAGAAAAGGTATTGTATTCCACCCACAAATTCAATACTGAGATTTCATTGGAAATACACATTTTAGGGTCCGGCGCGAGCGTGCGTATGAACATCATTACTGAAAAACAAAAAGATGCTTAACTACCAACTGGACATTTAAGTTCAGTATCGCCCAAGAAAGCGACACAAAGATTTTCACTAAAATCCCCCTACCCCAAATTACCCTGCACACGGAATAAAATTACAAACGTTTGGATTTTCTCGAAAATTGTTCTATTGGTTTCGATTAAAATTGTGTATATCAAAGACATCTACATGTGAAATATAATGTATATAGCCTTTGAAGTGCTCTGTGTTCTGGATGACTTTTGTATGACTGGTAAACCTTACGGAGATCGACAAAAAGGTAGATCTCATTAAAAACACACAATCTATGTCGTATTCTTTTTTTGTTGTGTAGTTAAGCATTTTCAAGATGTTCCTGGTTATTGGATTCACTTTTAAAATACTTATAAAATTTACTCAAACGAAAATTTGCCATTACTTTTTCTTTTGTCTTTCTCCTGAGCTTTTAAAAGCTTTGACTATCACTTTACCCTAGTGTATACAAGGAAGCAAGTAATAAGACAATTATCTTGATGAGCATGAAGAATAAGCTTTTGTACCATGGTTTATATTTCCCTCTGGCCTTCAAACTGGGGACGGGAATAAGTTGGGCAGGTGGAAAGCTCGTGAGGTAGTTGACGATGGTGGTAGAAGGATTTGCCCATTATGCGGGGATCAGGAAGACTGGACGCATATTTTGGCAGATTGGATTCAGTTGGGAAGATTATTACCGGAGGTATTTGTAGCGGACCCAAGCTGGTACTTGATTCTAACTGGCCAAGCTCAATGCAAGCACGTGCTTTAAAGGATGAGATGTTTGTGTAAATAATATAACAGATGTGTGTGTGTGTATTTACAGTGAGGGTTTTTTTTTTATTTAGTTTAACGTCCTTTAACCTAGTTGGTTACGTCGGACGATGAAATTGGTGAACTGATGCTCAAAGGGTAGTTTGAGGTGGGGGGATTTGTCTCAAAATCTTCGTGTCGCATCCCTGAAAGATACTAAACCTAAATATCACACGGACACACACTCACGTGCCTTTTTCTGAAAATCCTTTTTTTGGATACAAGGGACCCTAAACCATATATTTCCGGTTAAATCTCGGTTACGAATTTTTTGGTGGAGCGCAATACCTTCTCTATAAACTATGTACATAGTACGTGTAGAGAAAGTAAAAATAATAATAAACATTTATTCTATGACAAGAATCGAGCTCAAGACCTTTGGGATAGCAGCTTCCCGCGTTAGGCGTTAAGCCACCAGAGCAGCTACATAACTCAAGATCTTAGTTAATGAATGTTCAGTGTCGCACTGTCAAGTGATTAGTTGGAGATTTCTGTACTCGGACAGCAGTTTTAAAGACATTCTAAGCAATTTTTTCAAGGTGCTTTGCTTTAACACCGACTTATCAGCACCTGATACCCACACGTTTAACGTTATGTTTATCCGGGGACCATGCATCGCCGATCTTATATCAGTCACGTGATCAATCTCGCAAATTATTTCGGTGTAGTACATTAACACCTGTATACGTAATATTGACGGGCTAGAACTTTAAATCTCTCCTGAAACACGTACAATAGCTTCATTCACTAGATATAAAACGCGTAGGTACGTTTGGCAAGCAGGCTTGAAAATGTAATAAAAGAAGACAATATGATTCGGACGCTGCAGGTAGATGAAGTGAATAATTCACTTGCTTACGAAACCGAATACAGAGATACTATCGCTCTCCGGCTAATTCAATCAAATTTACATGGTTCCGTTTCCTGCAAGGTCCGGACAGAACATGTCATATTATTGCGGACCGTCTGCTCTAAACAAATAACTACTGTATTCCACCCAAAAATTCAATACCGAAAACATTTCTTTTGAAGAACACTAACACATTCAGTATCGAATTTTGAATGAATGCAATATCTTCTCTAGCTACTATCATATTGTGTGTACATACGTACTAGAGAAATAAAAATCTGATGTGGTCCATTCACATGCCTTTCTCTACGTGATCTGCAAACACACTATTGTTGCAAAAGATTCTTTTTATCATGATAATGTTATTGTACATATAATACAGTTCTGCTCATTACATGGCAGGCCTTATAATTAATTTACATCGTCAGGTGTGAATGATGCTTTCTTGGAGCTGCTGGCAGGTGTTCAGTAATGGTTGGCGAACTCAGGACAGTAGCCACTCGTGGTATCGAAAGTCCTGGTCCATTTACTATGAGTCGAACGAAACAATTTTGAAGAGTCTGTACTCTTTTTATCTGTGAATCAGATGCAGAACTCCAAATGCCACACCTAAATGTCCTTATAGAGGTGATCTTTCTCGTATTAAATAATGTATATGGCGAATTCTGTTTCTAATTTTACGTGATGTGTGGTTTCCACATTAATCTCATACCTAACGTTACCCCAAGATACTTGACTGTTTCGGTTTGTGGAACATCCTCGCCACAAATACTTATGCAGTGGTTTGCTACATTGATTTTGTATGTAATCTTCACAAATTTTGATCTTTTTGCATTCATTATTATTCTCCATTGTTTACACCACTCCTCAACTTGTGTGACTGTAATTTAAGTGAAGATGCATCACCATCTCCACATCATCGGCAAATTGAGCAACTGTCACTTTGTCGGACACATAGATGAGGTATAGAATAGCACCCCGTATACTTCATTGAGGAACATCAGACTTGATTTCGCAGGGCTGAGGTTGAACACTTCCACATTTAACTGAGAAACTTGTGTTTCGCAGGTAGGACAGTATTATCCTGTAGAATGTATCAGGACAAAAAATTATTCTTTTATCTATATCATGCTAATCAGAAATTGTCGTATTACTTGCTCCCTTGTAAGTAGAAGGGAAATAAGGGAATCACTAAGCTAAAGCGATAGTCAAATCTTTAAATAGCTGGTCGCTATATCATGGCCTTGAAATTTCCTCTATTTGTATGATAAGGCGAAAAACACCTGATGTGTTCCATTCACATGACTTTCTCTTCATCGCTGTAACAATCTTTTATCTAATTTATGATAATCGAGATAAACATTAATAGAAATTGGCTTAATTACTTGCTTCCTTGTAAATAGAAGGGAAATAAGGGAATACACTAGACTAAAATGATAGTCAAAACTTTTAAAAACTGGTTGCCATTGGTTGAAATCCGTTTCTATGCAGGGCCAGGGGTATACAACTCTCCGTGTGAGAAAAGTTTTAACTGTTTTAAATCAGAAACAAACAATAATGAATATCTCAGAAATGGTCAATTGCATGAAAAAAGCACATATGACTTAAATTGTGTGTTTTATCGTCATCTACATTTTTTGTGTAGTAAGTTCTCGTGTATCTCATACTGTTTACCAGATAAACAAAAATCCGCAAAATTCATTGAGAATAAAAATGTCTTCAGAAAATTCAAAATATATATTTTATTTTCCATGTAAATATCTTTAATTACGGTATTTCAATCAAAACCGTTGGAGCCATTTTTGAGGAAATCAAATTTGTCTAAAGTTTTTCAATGTAAAGGGTAGTTTGGAGTGGGGAAATTTTTCTCAAAATATTCGTGTCGCACCCCTGGAAGATACTAAACTTAAATAACAAATTTGCCTTTTTAGCGACTTTTCGTTATTGAATTATTGCGTTCACAGACACACGGGCACACACACACCCACACACGGACCTTTTTCTGAAAATACTTTTTTTGGATACAGGAAACCCTAAAATAGCTATTTCCAGTAAAATCTCGGTATCGAATTTTGGGTGGAATTCAAAACTTTCTCTATACATAGTACGTGTAGAGAAAGTAAACATGTTTTTTTCGGACTCAGCGAACCTCAAAACATATTTCCGGTGAACACTCAGTATCGAAATTCTGAGTGGAATACAATACCTTCTCTAGCTACCACGCACATTGCGCTAGAGGATGTGATCCACCCACATGACTTTCTCTACGTGATCTGCAAACAACTGTTCTTACTGAGGACTATTCTTGTATCTACGTCAAGCTAATAAGCAATAGTCACTTGATTCCTTGTAAGTAGAACGGAAATAGGGAATACACTAGGCTAAGGCGTTATTCAAATCTTTAAAGAGCTAGTCACTATGTCATGGCGTTAAAATTTCCCTCTATTTGTAAGATAAGGATAGATAAAATCTGATGTGTTCCACTCACATGACTTTCTCTACATCTCTGCAACAAATTATTATTAGAAAGCTTAGGCTCCTATTTACTTCATGCTAATCGAGAAAAAATTAGCAGAAATAGTCTTATTACTGGCTTCCTTGTAAGTAGAAACGAAATAAGGGAGTACCATAGGTTAAAGTGAAGTCAAAAGCTGGTTGCTATGTGACTGAATTTCCTTTGTTTGTATGGACACGAGTTGACAAACTCCTGTATGAAAAAGGTACAAGTTTTTCAAAGCTGAAACCAATAACAAGGAATATCTCAAAAACGATCAGCTCCACAAAAAAATTGTATAACATGAATTGTGTGTTTTAATGTGCTCTACATTTTTTTTTGGGTAGGTTTTTGTCCATCTCTTACGGTTTAGGAGCTATGTGAAATTTCATAAAATCCATCCAGAATAAAGTTGTCTTCAGAGGCTTTTCCAGAAAATTCAAGATATACATTTTATTTGTCAGTAAATATCTCTAATATACGATATTTTAATTAAATCGTTAGAGCCATTTTTAAGGAAATAAAATTTTTCGAAAAAATTCCATGCAAAGAGCAGCTGGGGGTGGGGGAATTTTCTTGAAAATCTTCGTTCGCATCCTTGGAAGAAACCAAACTTAAATACCAGGTTTGGTATTCAACGGTTTTTTCGTTTTAGAGCTATGCTGTCTAAAGACACGCACACACACGGACCTTTTTGTAAAAATGTTTTTTTTTTTTTGGATTCAGGGGGTCCCAAAGCATGTATTTCCGGTGAAATCTCGGTATCGAATTTTTGGGTGCAATGTAATACCTTCTCCTCCCTGAATCCAAATAAAGCATTCCGTGTGTGTGTCTGTTTGTGTGTGTATATGTGTGTGTGTCTGTGGGCAGCATAGCTCAAAAACGAACAGACCGTTAAATACCAAACTTGGTATTTAAGTTTGGTATCCTCCAAGGATGCGACAAGAAGATTTTCAAGAAAATCCCCCTACCCCAAACTACCTTTATATGGAACTTTTTTCGAAAATTTTGGTTTTGTCACAAATGGCTTTAACGATTTTGATTACAATATCGTATATTAAAGATATTTACTTGACAAATAAAATGTATATCCTGAATTTTCTGGGAATAGCCTCTGAAGAGTACTTTATTCCGGATGAATTTTAAGGAATTTTGCATAAATGCTGAACTGTAAGAGATAGACAAAAACTTACCACAGCAAAAATAAAGGGTACCTTAAAGCACACAATTTACGTTATAGACATTTTTTTCGTGGTGTTGATCGTTTTTGTGATATACCTTTTTACTGGTTTCAGCTTTAATAGACATACCTTTCTCATACAGGAATTTGTCAACTTTTGTCCATACAAACAAAGGAACTTCAGTCACATAGCAACTAGCTTTTGACTATCACTTTAACCTATAGTACCTACTCCCTTATTTCGCTTCCACTTACAAGGAAGCAAGTAATAAGACTATTTTTGCTAATTTTTTCTCGATTAACATGAAGTAAATAGTAGCCTAAGCTTTCTAATAATATTTTTGCAGAGATTAGAGAAAGTCATGTGAATGGAGCACATTAGACTTTTTTTGGTGAAATGCAATACATTCTGTACCTATTATGCTTGGTACGTGGCAGATAAAGTAAAATTTGGATATATCAGTTCCGCCTTGAACAGATTTCGCTGTATATGCAAGTATGAGAGCTTGGAGTTAGCTGTAATGAGAACGAGGGCAGAAGCAGAAGGTAAGAAGGCATTAGCTGGCACTTTGCTTTCCACTAGATGGGAAAGGTTTGTCCAAAGGCAGATACGGTGTTATGCACGCGCCAGGGGATGTGAATGGCCCATTAAGGTGAAGATAGCGACAGAAGGTCATAACACTTTATGTCTCCATAAAACGTCTCTCACCCAATCACGCTCTCTGTCTCTGTAAGGTGCGTACACCAGGACAGTTGTAAAAGTTGTCGACCTGGCCAAGAAACAGAAGATTATGAGAACGTAAGTCATCATGTAAATCACTATATAGCTTGTCCAAATCTTAAGCGTCTATCTGAGCTTCATCATTTGATAAGAATCTTCGTCCACCCAGTCCCTTATTTAGGTTTTGGGACGTAAAGTAATCGCTAGTGGATGTAGGAGTGAAGGTCATGCAATTTTAAAACAATAATTCCAGATGTGCGAGAAGACCCTTGTTGCGATGATATTTAGCTTGAATAGGATCCTACAATTAGTCCAAACGTGAAATTAATACTTCCTGATAACGATTCTGATCTTCTGGAGGTAGTCTATGAGCACACCATGAGAATATCATCCTCCATGGTGATGGTTTTGTTTTTTGGGCTAGTTTTCTTCAGAATATCATCCTACAATTGGTTCAGAGTGAATTGTAACAATCCCTGGTGATGGTTATGCAGGTAGTCTCCGAACACCACACCATGAGAATATCATCCTTCAATTGGTCCAATAGTGAATTGTAACACTCCCTGGTGATGGTTATGGAGGTAGACACTGAACACCACAACATGAGAATATCATCCTTCAATTGGTCCAATAGTGGAGTGTAATACTCCCTGGTGATGGTTATGGAGGTAGTCACCGAACACCACACCATGAGAATATCATCCTTCAATTGGTCCAATAGTGAATTGCAACACTCCCTGGTGATGGTTATGGAGGTAGTCACTGAACATCACAACATGAGAATATCATCCTTCAATTGGTCCAATAGTGAATTGTAACACTCCCTGGTGATGGTTATGGAGGTAGACACTGAACACCACAACATGAGAATATCATCCTTCAATTGGTCCAATAGTGAATTGTAACACTCCCTGGTGATGGTTATGGAGGTAGACACTGAACACCACAACATGAGAATATCATCCTTCAATTGGTCCCACAGTAAAGTGTAACACTCCCTGGTGATGGTTATGCAGGTAGTCTCCGAACACCACACCATGAGAATATCATCCTTCAATTGGTCCAATAGTGAATTGCAACACTCCCTGGTGATGGTTATGGAGGTAGTCACTGAACACCACACCATGAGAATATCATCCTTCAATTGGTCCAATAGTGAATTGTAACACTCCCTGGTGATGGTTATGGAGGTAGACACTGAACACCACAACATGAGAATATCATCCTTCAATTGGTCCAACAGTAAAGTGTAACACTCCCTGGTGATGGTTATGGAGGTAGTCACTGAACACCACACCATGAGAATATCATCCTTCAATTGGTCCAATAGTGAATTGCAACACTCCCTGGTGATGGTTATGGAGGTAGTCACTGAACATCACAACATGAGAATATCATCCTTCAATTGGTCCAATAGTGAATTGCAACACTCCCTGGTGATGGTTATGGAGGTAGTCACTGAACACCACAACATGAGAATATCATCCTTCAATTGGTCCAATAGTGGAGTGTAACACTCCCTGGTGATGGTTATGGAGGTAGTCACTGAACATCACAACATGAGAATATCATCCTTCAATTGGTCCAATAGTGAATTGCAACACTCCCTGGTGATGGTTATGGAGGTAGTCACTGAACACCATAACATGAGAATATCATCCTTCAATTGGTCCAATAGTGGAGTGTAATACTCCCTGGTGATGGTTTTGTTCCTCCGGAGGTAGTCTCTGAACACCACACCATGACTTTTGGGCAAAGTACAAACGGAAACATATGCTTCCTTTGGTGCACTTTATCTTACAACTTCCACTGTTTGGACTGCTCTATAGTCTTTGCCATGTGGTGATGAATCCACTATTATTAATTGCCGGAGAATGTCACTGGAATTGCGTTTAAATAAATGTAAACTCTCTTGACTCCGTGGATATTCTTTAATCTATTCAGACTCCTATAATGCGTCCCTATCTCTTCAAAAGCTTCCATTAGATAATCTATGAAGCAAAGAAATTCAAAATATATACAATAAAATGATACTTGAAGGTACACAGATAACTTTAATATGGATACCTCCACATCAAGGTAATGAAAAAGCAGATGAAGCAGCAAACGAATCAACCTCCTTTCCCTGTCCCACATGAAGATGTTATATTGTAATGTTAAGAAAAAAGCTGTTGTGTTACATTCACATGTCTTTCTCTACATCTCTGCTACAAGTTATTGTTAAAAAGCTTATGCTTCTATTTACTTCATTAATTGACAAAATAAAAAATAGCAGAAATATTATTATTACTTGCTTCCTTGTAAGCAGAAGCGAAATAAGGGAGTATCATAGGATAAAGTGATAGTCAAAAGCTGATTGCTATGTGGTTGAAGTTCCTTTGTTTGTATGGATAGAAGTTGAAAAATTCCTGTATGAGAAAAATATGTTTTTTAAAGCTGAAACCAAAAACAAGGAATATCTATAAAAAAAAAAAAAAAAAAAAAAAAAAAAAAAGGACCAACTCCACGAAAACAATTTATATAACATAAATTGTGTCTTTTAACATGCTCTACAGTTTTTGTGAAGTACGTCTTTGTCCATCTCTTACAGTTTAGCAGTTACGTAAAGTTCCGTAAGTTTCATCCAGAATAAAGTAGTCTTCAGAGGCCTTTCCCAGTAAATTCAAAATATGCATTTTATTTGTCAGTTAAATGACTTTAATATACGATATTTTAATTGAAATCGTTACAGCCATTTTTCAGAAAATCAAAATTTTCGAAAAAAATTCCATGTAAAGGGTAGTTTAGGATGGTTTTTTCCCTCAAAATCTTCGTAACGCATCCCTGGAAGGCACTGAACTTAAATACCAAGTTGGTATTTTACTGACTTTTCGTTTTTGAGCTATCATGTTCACAGACACGCGGATCTTTTTGTGAAAATCCTTTTTACCTTCTCTAGCCCCATGTGTACAATGTACATAGGGATAGAGAAGTATTGTATTCCACAAAAAAATTCAATACCGAGATTTCACCAGAAATACATGTTTTAGGACCCCCTGTATAAAAAAAACATTTTCAGAAAAAGGTCCATGTGTGTGTGTCCGTGTGTCTGTGAACATGATAACTCAAAAACGAAAAGTAGCTAAAATACCAACCTTGTTAAGTTTAGTATCTTCCAGGGATGCGGCACGAAGATTTTGAGGAAAATTCGCCCTTCCCAAACTACCCTTTACATGGAATTTTTTTCGAAAACTTTGATTTTCTTAAAAATTGCTCTAACGGTTTTGATTAAAATATCTTATATTAAAGATATTTACCTGACAAATAAAATGTATATCTTGAATTTTCTGGGAATAGCTTCTAAAGACCTGTTTATTCTGGATGAATTTTGCTTAATTTGGCATAACTAATAAACTGTAAGAGATAGACAAAAACTTACTATACAAAAAAAATGTAGGTCTTGTTAAAATACACAAGTTATGTCATATACATTTTTTCGTGGAGCTTACCGTTTTCGTGGTATTCATTGTTATTAGTTTCAGTTGTGAAGTACTTACACTTTTCTCAGACGGGAGTGTCCGTTTTTCTTTTGTTTTACTTCTGGCCAAGAAAAGAAACGATTTGTAATGACAATCGCATAACGACATCTTTTAAAACATTTGACTATCGGTTTAGCCTAGTGTATTCCCTTATTTTCTTCCTACTTATACGGAACTAAGTAGTAAGAACATTGTGCTAATGAGTATCTCGATTAGCAAGTTGCAGAAAGAAGAATAATCTTATGTAAGAAGTTTGTAGAACAGCTAGAGAAAGTCATGTGAGTGTAACACATAAGATTTTTTTGGATACAACATATATTTCCGGTGAAATCTCAATGTTGGATTTTTGGGTGGAGTGTAATACCTTCTCTATACACTGTACATAGTAAAGTAAAAAAGCTGATACAAGAGTGAAAATAAGCAAATGACAAACTACCTGAAGTTAAATTGTAAAGTCCTCAGCCGTCATGAGCCACACTTAATTGAGCGAGAGGAAGCTCATGTTATTGCAGACTGTGCTTGCTACTTCCACTGATATTCAGGCAGCAGTACATCAACTGACCAATTGTAAAACCTGTTTCAAATATTGTCGCTACAAGACCTCTGCTGTCAGGCGACATTAAATAAACAATAAAACAACTCATGTGTTCCATTCACATGACTTTCTCTACATCTCTATTGTTGATAAGCGTATTCTTCTATCTACTTGATGCTAATCAAAGTTATTACTTGCTTCCTTGTATAAGGGAATACATTAGGCTAAAGTGAGAGTCAAATGTTTTAAAATGTGGTTGCTATGGGTTTGTGATCCGTTTCTTTGCGTGACCAGGAGTAGATAAGTTCCCGTAAGAAAAAAGTAAGTATTTTAAAACTGAAACCAATAAAAAGGAATCTTTCGAAAACGGTCATTTCCAGGGGAAAAATGTATATGACGTAAATTGTGTGTTTTAAAGAATTCTACATTTTTTGTGTTGTAAGTTTTTGTCTATCTCTTACAGTTTACTTATTAAATAAATTCAAAACAAAAACAAATCATCCAGAATAAAGAGGTGTTTAGAGGCTATTCGCAGACAATTCAAGATTTACATTTTATTTGCCATATAAGTGTCTTAAATGTAAGAGATTTTAATCAAAATTGTTACTGCCATTTTTGAGAAAATCAAAATTTTCTAAATACTTTATATAGGCTAGTTTAGATTGAGGGGGAGGGGTCTTGAAAACCTTCGTGTCGTATCTTTGGGACATACTGAACTTAAATATCAAGTTTGGTACTTAACCGACTTTTGGTTTTTGAGTTATGCTGTTCACAGGCACACACACAACCACTGACAGACACACAGACATGTTGGATTCAGGAAGTCTCAAAACATGTATTTCCGTTGAAATCTCGACATGCAGTTTTTGGGTGGAATATAGCACCTACCTTCTCTATCCACTGTGCACATTGCACACACGGGGTAGAGAAAGTAAAAATGTATTGATGTTAATGGGGAATATTTTGAAAAACAATTATAATAAAGTTATGGTTTTTGATTCGAGCGGGAATATTGTGAAATGAGACGCCGTCGAGAATCAAAAAGAAACTTTATCCTCGCGTATTATACAATGTTTTTTCAGCGAAAATTTTCTGATACCGAAAGAAAAGCAATGAAAGATGAAGTAAATTTAAAGTTACGTTTGAGCCATTCAGCAAGGGTTATAGTTGGTTACTTATTTCGCATTGTTCGGCGCGATGGCGATAGGGTTATAGCAGGCCGTGACAAATATTTTTTTTTTTTAGCTTAACTTCCTCTAACCTGGTTGGTCATATCGGACAATGTATGAAATTGGTGAAATGATGCTCAATTATATTGGAGTCTATGGAGCTTAAAGTTATTCGACATTCGTCTTCTCAGGCTAAGAGAAAACCCCGAAAAAAACCTCGTCCTGGTAACTCATCCTAAGCGAGATTCGAACTCACGACCCTTTGAATGTGAAGCAGACTCGCTACTACTACACTACCCAGGCTGGCTCAACCAATATTATTGTTGAGAATTATGATATCTTTAGAGCTGCTGCGAAAGAGAAACAATCAAATTTACTAGCTGCTAAATCCCGAAAAGTTTATGAGACACAATTTATGAAGTGGTGTCTGTTGATATATACACACTAATATCGTAAAGTTGCAGCAACAAAATTACTTTACGCTTGCTGCACTTCTTTGCGCGTGGATTCCGTAAAAATCAAGTTTGTGATCTGAAATGAGCTCGTAAACTACTCAATTACGCTCGGTCATAGAAAAAACTAATTTAAAATGTTTATAATTATGTTGAGACAGAACATACCCAAGTCGAGGACGGCGAGTAGCAGTAGAAGCACCTTGCAGAGAGGGCTCCATCTTGCCAACAGCTTGAGCATGACGTCCTGAAACACAAAACATGTGTAGTCTCTAACAAAAGCCTATCAACCAACACACATTTGATTCTTTTGTTTCATTTTTATGCGTCACTAGCTGGCTTACTCATGTAGCGTTTTAAATTGGAATCACCACTTTTATTGATTTAATCTCTACACAATTGGAACTGAAACTGAAAAAGCGAGCTCAGGCAGTTTCCTTTGCTAAGACATTGTTATCTCTTTCTGCTGCTAACCAGGTTTCAAATTAAAGCAAACACAATAAAATAAGCCTTTTAAAAGCGTAGATTCCTTTCAAGAAAAATCTAATGTGTTCCATTCACATGATTTTCTCTACATCTCTGTAACAAATTATTTTTAAAAAACATACTCTTCTGTCTCTAGCATACTGATCGAAATAAACATAAGCTCTTCCTTGTAAGTTGAGATAGTCTCGTCCTTTAAAAGCCGGTCGCTATGTGAAACAATTCCCGTTTGAAAAAAGTTTAAGTAGCTAAAATTGAAACTGATAATCCGGAATATCTCGAAAACGGTCAACTCTACACAAAAAATGTATATGACATATAGTGTGTGTGTGTTTTTATCAGATCTACAACTTTGTATATCTCCTACGGTTTGCCAGTTACATAAAAGTCATCAAGAATGAAGAGGTCTTCAGAGGCTATTCACAGAAAATTCAAGATATACATTTCATGTGTCACAAAAATGTCTTAAACATAAGGTATTTTAATCAAAATCGTTACAACAATTTTTTAGAAAATCAAAATGTTTTATGTAAAGGGCATTTTGGAGTGGGGAGGGAATTTTATTGAAAATTTTCTTGTCGCATCCTTGGAAGATATCAAGCTTAAATACCAATTTTCGTATTTAATTTTTTTTTCCGTTTTGGAGCTTTGCAGTCCTCAGACACGCGCGCACACACACGCGAATCTCTTTCTAAACAAAAAACAAAAAAAAAAAAAAAAACGTGTTTTTAATCAGGGGGACTCAAAACCTGCATTTCCGGTGAAATCTCGGTGTCAAATTTTTGGATGCTTTACAATACCTTCTCTATATATTATGTACATAGTACGTGTAGAGAAAGTAATAAGGTACTGTTATAAAAAATGTAAATGTAGTTTTATTTATGGACGCTCATCAACTGCTGTGGTTCTCAGCGTCCCATTCTACACTGGGCGTGAAAGACTGCTTAATTTTGCTCAGAGGCCTCTCTATCAGGCTTGAAGTTCTTTTACGTGCCGTAGATCTACGACACGGGACCCACGGCTTTACTTCCGTTCCGAAGGAAGCCATGCTAAGGATTTTACGCCGGGTTTGAACCCGCGACCGAGGGTATATGAAGTTAGCATGGTAACCACCACACTACCAAGGGCGATAGGTACTGTGATAGACCGACCGTGTGGGTTTCCTAGGTAAAGTGTTGGAGCCGTCGACCGCTGAGTAGGTATATGTTCTCAGCATACTTTTAAAACATTTAAAATTTCCCAATATATTTGCGATATTTGTATTGTTCTTTGGCTCAAAAAACGCTAATAGTGGGATTTGGAACATTTAAATGGGGCAATATCAATATGGAAAGTGCAGAGACTTTTCAAATAGAGCGCATTATAATCGGGAGCGCAATCACTACTTAACCAACACCACCTTGCATCAAACATGGCGTGACGTCACATTCTTTGGGCCTTGTAATACATTAACATGTGCTTGATTTGTGTACAGTTGTGCGAATATGTTCATATTACTGATATCCTATTGATAAAGGTGTAATGCCTTGAAAGTGTAGTTTATCGAATTGTAATAGTAATTACGCGAAACATTTAATGTGATTGTTTTTCTTTTTTGAAGATAAAGATATGAAACCCAAATGGATTAGGCCTATTCATAGGAAGAATTTTATTCCTACAGGTAACTGCAAGGTACTAGGGGCTTTAATAGGTCCTTAAAAATCCAAGAAATTGCACTCATAGTTCGAAAAAAGTTTGTATTTACTAACCGTCGTCTCTTATTAGATGACAGTTGAAGTTTTGGCTATATCCGTCACGTGGTTTCGTTGCCATAGGCGATTGATTCAACAATCTTGCTTAGAAAGGTTCGTGGGATGATTGAACACTTCTATTTAAAAGACTTAACACCGAGTTGGATCAAGTTCATGGCTCATCTGCTCCAATGAATTAAAACGTGGCCGTACATCCACAAATGATGAACATCGTTTCGGACGTCCAGTAGAAGTGACTTCCTCCGAAATGGTTGATAAAATCCAGGATATGGTTTTGAGTGTTAGACGAATCAAAGCTCGCGAAATAGTAGAGGCCACAGGAATATCACAAGGTACAGTGTTCTCAATTTTGCACCAAAAATTAGGTCTTGACAAAGCTCTCGGCAGTTGCTCTCGATGGAGAATAAACGCAATCGGAAGTCTTTCCGTTGCAATCCTGATGAAACATGGGTACACTCCAGAGACAAAGGTACAGTTGAAATATGGCTTTTCAAAGAAATCTCGGCTTTATGGGATGCACGCGCAACCATCTACATCAATTACTTGCAAAAAGAGAGAACGTAAATGGAGAGTATTATGCATCGTTATTGCACCGGTAGAACGGAAAAAAAAAAGTCCTCATATGCCAAAGAAAAATATTCTCTTGCATGAAAACAATGCAAGGGTGCACACATACGCAGTTAAATGAGAAAATTGTAGAATTACTACCACATCCACCATATTCACCAGATTTGCTCCCCAATGACTTTCTTATTTTCAAACTTGAAAACGATTCACATGTAACGAAGATAACATCTCCCAAACAGATGCCTATTTTGAGGACCTTCCGAAATTCTACTGGTTGAAGGGTTAAACAGTTTAACAAAGCATGCCATTTATAAGTTGTAGTGTATCACAGTAAATTGCTACCCGCGTTTGTTTCAAACACAATCATATGAGTATTACCTTTTGTATTTGAACATGTTTAATAAATGGACTTGGTTTGATTAGCTTTTACATTTCATTACATCCTTTTACATGATTAATGCGGTCGCATTATTATGTGTTGACAGTTGAAATCGACATGCTACTTCAATTTGTCGCAATGTGTTGCCCAGTTAACCTGTTCTTTGTGTTGGCAGCCTTGTACTTCCTCTATTCTTTTATTAAATGGCGGCAGGTACGACTATCAATGAAATGGAATTAAAACATCTGATGTGTTCCATTCACATGACTTTCACTATATCTCTCTAACAAATTATTGTTAAAAACCTTATGCTTCTATTTACTTCATGCTAATCGAGAAAAAAGTATCAGAAATAGTCTTATTACGTGCTTCCTTGTAAGTAGAAGCGAAATAAGGGAGTACCATAAGTTAAAGTGATAGTCAAAAGCTGGTCGCTATGTGACTGAAGATCCTTTGTTTGTTTGGACAGGAGTTGACAAATTCCTGTATGAGAAAAGTAACTTTTTCAAAGGTGAAAACAAAAACAAGGAATATCAAAAAAACGATCAACGCCACGAAAAAATGTATAAAACATAAATTGTGTGTCTTAAAGTGTTCTACATTTTTTGTGTGATAAGTTTTTATCCATCTCTTACGGTTTAGCAGTTATGCAAAATTCCGTAAACTTCATCCAGAATAAAGTAGTCTTCGGAGGCTTTTCCCAAAACATTCAAGATATACATTTTATTTGTCAGGTAAATATCTTTAATATGCGATATTTTAATCAAAATCGTTAGAGCCATTTTTAAGAATATAAAAATTTTCGACAAAAAATCATGTAACGGTAGTTTGGGGGTGAGGGGATTGTCCTGAAAAGCTTCGTGTCTTATCCTTGGAAGATACCAAACTTAAATACCAAGTTTGGTATTCAACGGTCTTTTCGTTTTTGAGCTACACACACACACACACACACACACACACACACACATACAGATACACACGCATACACACACGGACCTGTTTCTGAAAATGCTTTCTTTGGATTGAGGGAGACCCAAAACATGTATTTCCGGTGAAATCTTAGTATCGAATTTTTGGGTGGAATGCAATACCTTCTCTATACACTATGTATATTGTACGTAGCTATAAAGTAAAAAGCGGACGCAATTCTGAACCCTGCTAAAATATTATTTTAATTGGTTCGTCGCTCTCCCTGGTGTAATGGTTAGCATGCTATCTTCATACACTCAAGGTCGTGGGTTCAAACCCGGAAGAGGACGATGAATTTTTTCGGGCGTAAGAATACTTAGCATGGCTTCCTTCGGAAGGGAAGTAAAGCTGTTGGTCCTGTGTCGTAGATTTACGGCACATAAAAGAACCTCAAGCCTGATAGAGAGGCCTCTGAGCAAAATTAAGCGGTCTTTCACGCCCAGTATAGAATGGGACGCTGAGAATCACAGCAGTTAAAGAGCGATCATAAATAAAACGCCATTTCATTTTAATGTGTTTCATTTACATTGTTATTACTTTCTCTAGTCCGTATGAACAACATACATAGTGGATAGAGAAGGCATTATATTCCACCCAAAATTTCTATACCGAGGTTTCACCGGAAATATGTATTTTAAGATCCCCTGAGATCGAAAAGAATACTTTTTAGAAAAGGTCCGTGTGTGTCTGTGGCCAGCATGGCTCAAAAAGAGAAGTCAGTTAAATACCAAACTTGGTATCTTTCAAGGTTGCGACACGTAGATTTCCAAGAAATCCCCCCACCCTAACTACTCTTTACATGGAACATTTTTCGAAAATTTTGATTTTCTCAAAAATAGCTATAATGATGATTAAAATATCGAGTATTAAACATATTTATGTGCTAAATAAAATGTATATCTTGAATTTTGTAGCAAGAGTCTCTGAAGGCCTCTTTATTCTATATGCATAACTAGTAAACCGTAAGGGATAGACAAAAACTTACTGCATAGAAAACGTAGATCTTCTGTAAACATGCAATTTATCTTATGTACATATGTTCATAGAGTTGACCGTTCCTGCAACATTTCTTGTTATTGGTTTCAGTTTTAAAATACTTAAACTTTTGTCATAAGGGAACTTAACTCCTGGTCACACAAAGAAACGGATTTCAATCTCATAGCAACCACATTTTAAAACATTTGACAACAGTTTAGCCTAGTGTATTCCCTTATTTTCCTTCCGCTTATAAGGAAGCAAGTAATAAGACAATTTCTGGTAATTCTTTTTGAGTAGTATGAAATAAATAGAAGAATAAACTTTTTAACAATAATTTTTTGTAGAGATGTAGATAACTTGTGTGAATGGAGCACATGAGATTTTCTTGTTTTAGGAGCCTAAAACGTACATTTCTGGTGAAATCTCGTCGATTTTTTGTGTGAAATGTTATAATTCCACTACCTATGTACGAAGTAAGAAAGTAAAAACTGTTTTTCGTTTAATCGAGAAGAACCTGTACATAAATAGCTGCATTACACATTTTGCTATCGGTACAAAGATAATAGCGATAGTCAAATGTTTAACGAGTGGACACTGTTTATACTGGCCTTAAAATTCCATGTTCTTTGCACGAGAAACGGTTGACAATCGACAGGACTTGGATGCTGTGCACGGTTCGACGGGAAAACAAGAGAGGACAACGTGAGCCTTGCTGGATATACAACCATCAAAACGTATGAGTGGAGCGTGTTATCTAAATGCCCGAGCTCGGTCTAATTCTTTGAAGCGATATTTGCTGACTGGAAAAGATTGGCTTTGCTTGATTTACTGACGCTGTGGAAACCCTTGTTTACAAAACATAGCAAAGGGCAGGAATTTGATATATGGGGTGTTGGATTGCTTTAACACAAACCAAGACAACGACTATTTACTTTCTCTACACGTGCCATGTAGGTACATAGCAGATAGAGAAAGTATTGTATTCCACTCAGCATTCGATGTCAATATTTTATTCGAAATATGTTTTTAAGTCCCCTAAATCTAAAACAGTATTTTTAGAAGAACGCATTGTAAATGTGTTAAATTGAATTTATTTATAGATACCCTTTAACTGCTGCGCATCTCAGTGTCTCTTTCTAAATTGGGGTGAAAACCGCTTAGTTTTGCTTAGAAGCCTCTTTATCAGGTTTGAGATTCTTTTACATGCCACAAATCTACGTTTTACTTCCCTTCCGAAGGAAGCCATGCTGTGAACTTTTACGCCCACCACCGGGTTTGAACCCGCGAGCTTGGGAATCAGAGGCTAACATGTTAACGCTATACCACGGAGGGCAACATAATTCAAAAACTAAAACACTGTTAAGTAAAAACTTTATATTTAAGTTCAGCATCTTCCAAGGATGTAACACGAAGATATTCAATAAAATCAATAACCCCAAACTTCCTTTTCTTGGAAACATTTTTGAACGTTTTGATTTTCTCAAGAATGGTTCTACGGATTAAAACATCATGTATTACAGATGGTTACCTTAAGATCTCATCTCTCTGCATGACTTTTGTATAGCTAGTAAACCGTAAGAGAGAGAGGGAGAGAGAGAGAGAGAGAGAGAGAGAGAGAGAGAGAGAGAAACTTACTACACAACAAATGCAGATCTCGTTAAAACGCACAATTTGTCATATACGATTTTGTATGCACTTCCGAGATAATCCATGTTATTGACTTCGATTTTAAAATAACTACTTAAAACGCCTTTTCAAAGTTACATTTGGCATTCCCATTTCTTTTATTCTACTCCTGGTTATGCAAAATGACCCGAACTAGCCCGCCTCAGTAGTGTGGGTGTAGCGTGTCTGTCTCATGTTCAAGAGGACGCGAGTTCTAATCTTGCTTAGGGTGAGTTACCCGGATAAGGTTTATTTCGGGGTTTTCCTTTATCCTGTGAAGACGAATGTCGAGTAAATTTAAGCTCCATGTACCGTGAGAACTTTTGAAATTTGTTTCGTAAAAATAATAGATTTTTAAAATATTTGACTCTCGCTTTATCCTAGTGAATGTCCTTATTCCCGTTGTACTTACAAGGAAGCAAGTAATAAGACAATTTCTGTAAATGTTTATTATTCGATTAGGTTATGTGAACAAAAAATATTTGGCAGGAATAGTTTGTTTGCAGAACAAACAGAGAAAGTCATATGAATGAAACACATCGGATATTTTAGAAACAGATATTCCAGCATTGCTTTAGCAGGGATCTTTTAATGACATGAATAATAGATCGAGACCGTCAAGTTTATCTTCTAAAAATCTGATGTGTTACACTCACATGACTTTCTCTAGCTGTTCTACAAACTTCTTACATAAGATTATTCTTCTTTCTGCATCTCGCTAATTGAGGTACTCATTAGCGCAATGTTCTTATTAATTAGTTACTTATAAGTAGGAATACACTAGGCTAAAGCCATAGTCAAATGTTTTAAAAGCTGTCATTATGCGATTGTCATTACAAATCCCTTCTTTTCTTGGCCAGGAGTAGAACAAAAGAAAACCGCACACTCCCATCTGAGAAAAGTATAAGTACTTCACAACTGAAACTAATAACACTGAATACCTCGAAAACGGTAAGCTCCACGAGAAAAATGTGTATGACATAACTTGTGAATTTTAATAAGACCTACATTTTTTGTATAGTAAGTTTTTGTCTATCTCTTACGGTTTACTGGTTATGCCAAAGTAAGTAAAATTCCTCCAGAATAAACAGGTCTTTAGAAGCTATTCCCAGAAAATTCAAGATATACATATTATTTGTCAGCTAAATATCTTTAATGTACGTTATTTTAATAAAAATCGTTAGAGTCATTTTTAAGAAAATCAAAGTTTTCGAAAAAAGGTCCATGTAAAGGGTAGTTAGGTGTGGGGGGGATTTTTTTCAAAATCTTCGTGTCGCATCCCTGGAAGATACTAAACTTAAATACCAAGTTTGGTACTTTACCGACTTTTCGTTTTTGAGTTATGGTGTTCACAGACACACGGACACACACACACACACACACACACACACACACACACACACACGGACCTTTTTGTGAAAATGCTTTTTTTTATACAGGGGACCCTAAAACATATATTTCCAGTGAAATCTCGTTATCGAATTTTTGGGTGGAATACAACTTCTCTATCCCTATATACATTGTACATACGGGCCTAGAGAAATTAAAAATGAATCAACGTGTAAGAATGGTTTGAAATGGTTGTGCTAAGAGGGGTATTCAATAAGTGCTTAGAAAATCCAAGAAATCACACTCGTTGCATCGAAAAAAGTCTGTATTTACTAACAGTTGTCTCTTACAAGATGGCAGTTAAAGCTTCAGCTATATTCATCACGTGGTTTCGTTGCTATAGGCGAGTGATTCAATTGATTCGTGCGGTGATTAAACCCTTCTATTTAAAAGACTTAACACCGAAAGAGATAAAAGCCGAGTTGGATCAAGTTCATGGCACATCTGCTCCTGCGTTTGCAACAATTTACAATTGGATAAATGAATTAAAACGTAACCGTACATCCACAAATCGTGAACATCGTTCCGGACGTCCAGTAGAAGTGGCTTCCTCCGAAATGATTGACAAAATCCAGGATATGGTTTTGAGTGATCGACGAATCAAAGTTCGCGAAATAGTAGAGACCACAGGCACATCACAAGGTGATGGCCTCGGATTTTTGGGATGCACGCGGAATCATCTACATTGATTTACTTACAGAAAGGGAGAAGGGTGCACCTGCACAGTTTCGATGGCGAAGACTGTATAATTCAGGTTCGAATTACAACAACAACCACCATATTCACTAGATTTGGTCCCAGTGAATTTTTCTATTTCCAAACTTGAAAAATCTGATCTGTTCTATTCACATAACTTTCTCTACGTTTTTGTAACAAATTATTGTTAAAAAGCTTATTATTATATTTCATGCTAATAGAGATAAACATTAGCAGAAGTTGTCCTTATTACTTGGTCCCTTGTAAGTAGGAGGGCAAAAATCTAATGTGTTCCATTCACATGATGTCCTCCAGCAAAGAAAACTTTTGTTCAAAACATTAATCTTTTATCTACATCTTGCTAATCAAGAATAACATTAGCAGAAATAGTCTTATTGCTAGTTTCCTTGTAAGTAGCAGGGAAATAAAAATACACAGGCTAAAGCGATAGTCTCGCCCTTTAAAAGGCGGAGGTATGTGAGTTAATTGACATTCCATTCTCTTGTCTTGTCAGCAACAACAAAGGACAATCGAGGACAAATATGTCTTCCCTTTTTAGAAAAGTTTAAGTGGCTAAAACTGAAACCAATAATCCGGAATATCTCGAAAATGGTTAATTCTACCAAAAAAAAAAAAATGTATATGAAATAAATTGTGTGTATTAATGAGATATAGATTTTTTGTGTAGTACGCTTTTGTATATCTCTCACTCTGCCAGTTATACCAACGTCATCCAGAATGAAGAGGTTTTCGTAGGCCAAGACCAGAAAATTCAAGATATACTTTTCGTTTGTCGTAAAAATATCTTAAACATAAAGTATATTAATCAAAATCGTTACAACCATTTTTGAAAATATAAAAATTTTCGAAAAGTTTTCTTCCATGTAAAAGGTAGTTTGGAGTGAGGAGATATTCTTGAAAATCTTTGTGTCACATCCTTGGAAGATACCAAGTTTGGTATTTAGCGATCTTTTCGTTTTTGAGTTATGCTGTCCACAGACACACACACACACGGACCTTTTTGTGAAAATGCTTTTTTTGGATACAGGGGACCCTAAAACATAATATGTTTCCGGTGAAATCTCGGTATGGAATAGAATACCTTCTCTATACACTATGTACCTAGTACGTGTAGAGAAAATAATAAAAGATCTACCAAACCTATTTTGTTTTTCTGTCTTTTTCTAACGCTGCTAAACTGAAGGTGAGCCACATATAGTAACTTTCACCATATCACAACGATTATTCGTGTCTCTCTCACTCGCATGTATCGTGCACGTTAAGGCACGCCTGTCACGCAAACAATATCGATCTGAACCTCCTCTCGACCAGTCGATACTCTAGCCACAACCGTCCAAGAAGAAGCCCAAAGGAAACAAAATAATTCGGTTACGCTACTTGAGTTGGCTAAAACCTTTCTTCCACATCTCAGTCCACCTGACGTCACAACTCTTAATTATATCAAACCTCAACAAATATATCGTTTTTACCTTACTTAGTACATAGGGAAAGTATTGCATTCCAACCAAAATTTGGATACCGGTGGAACAGGTTTTGAAGTTAAAAAAAAAGAAAAATCTGATGTGTTGCATTCACACAACTTTCTCTATATGTTATGCAAACAAAATCTTGTTCTTTTATCTAAACGAGATAAAGATTGTCTTGCCCGGCTGGTAGCGTGTCTGCCTTCCATTCAAAAGGTCGTGATTTCGATTCTCGCTTAGGCTCACTTACCCGGATAAAGTTTTTTTCGGGGTTTTCCCTTATCCTGAGAAGACAAATCGACCAAATTTAAGCTCCATGGACCCCGAGATCATTTGAGCATCATTTCACCAATTTCATTCATCTTCCGATATGTCCAACAAGGTTAACGACGTTAAACTAAAAAAAAAAATATATCTTACTACTTACTTCCTCATAAGCAGAAGGGAAATAAGGGAAAATTCTAGGTTAAAGTGATAATCAAATGTTTTAAAAGTCGATCATTTTGTGAACAATTGAAGTTCCGTTCAATTTGCATTTCCAGAAAAACAAAAGAGAGATGAAACGAAAATTGACCCCGTTTAAGAATATGCGTAGTTTAAAACTGAAACCAATAACAAGGAATATCTCGGAAACGGTCGCTTCTATGACAAAAATGTACATGACATAAATTGTGTGTCTTAAGTAGATCTACATTTCTGTATAGCAAGTTTTTGTCTCTCTCTTACCGTTTACTAGTTATGTAAAATTCATCCAGAATCAACAGGTCTTCATAAGCTATTCCCAGAAAATTCAAAATATACCTTTTATTTATCGCGTAAATATCTTTAATGTACGATATTTTAATAGAAACCGTTAGAACCATTTTTGAGAAAATAAAAATTTTCAAAAAATGTTTCATGTTAAGGATAGTTGGGAGTGGCGAGATTTTCTTGAAAATCTTCGTGTTGCAACCTTGGAAGATACTAACTTACACACCAAGTTTGGTACTTACTTAATGGACTTTTGTGTTTGAGCTATGCAGTTCACAGACACACACAGACCTTTTTTTTTCTACAATGCCTTTTTAGACTCAGGAAAAACATATATTTGCGGTGAAATATCGGTATCCAATTTTAGGGTGGAATACAATACTTTCTGTATACACTATGCGTATAGTATGTGTAGAGAAAGTAATTAGAAAAAGGTGCGTGTGTGTGGACAACATAATTAAAAGCGGAATATTCGGTTAAATACCTAACTTGATATTTAAGTTTAATATATTCTAAGACACGAAGATTTTCAGAAAAATAATTCCACTCCAAATAGAACATTTAAATAGAACATTTTTCGAAATGTTCAATTTTCTAAAAAATAGCTCTAACAATTTTGATTAAAATGCCCTATATTAAAGATGTTTACATTGCAAATAAAATGTATATTCTTAATTTATTGGTTAATTTATTTATGCTCTTCATTCTAGGTGAATTTTGCATAACTGGTTAACCGTAAGAGTAGAAGAAAACCTAATACACAAAAATGTGGATTTCTTTTTTACCTTAACGTCCTTTGTTGTTCATATAGAACGATGAATGAAATTGGTGAAATGATGCTCAAATGATCTCGGAGTCCATGAAGCTTAAAGTTACTCGACATTTGTCTTTTCAGGATAAGGAGAAACCCAGAAAGAAAACTTATCCGGGTAACTCACCCTAAGCGTGATTCGAACTCATGACCTTTTGAATATGAAGCTGACACGCTACCACCACACTACCCAGGCGGGCATGTGGATCTTGTTAAAACACGTAATTTATGTCATATACGCTTTTTGTAGAACTAACCATTTCAGAGATATTCGAAACTATAGATATAAAGTGAAGCCGTTCATTCGTTTTATACCTCTTTTGTTTTATTCCTGGCCATGGAAATAGGACCCAATTTCATAGCAACAGTTTTTAAAACATGTGACTATCACTTAATGCTAGTGTATTGCCTTCTACTCAGAAGGAAGCAAGTAACAAGACAATTTCTGTTAAGCTTGAAGTAGATTAGCTTTTGAACATAATTTGTTACAGAGATGTAGAGAAATTGATGTGAATGGAACATATGAGAGTTTTTCTTTTTGTATTTTTAATGTGCTTGGAAACTGTCCTCAAGGAGAATTAAGAGAGACTTGGCAAGCACACCGCGTAAAACTGGTCTAGAAGTTCACTGCCCAGTGACCATTGCGATAAACCCCTTGGAGCTGAATAAAAATAGAACTCATATGAGTCCACAATTCCATGCTTAAAAAGAAAACTACAGCCCCAATAGTAGGCCTCTTTGTTTTCATCTCGAGGAATAATCACACATGTAGGGCGAAGTATAAAAGTAACACAAGTATGGAACACCATAAAACATTCAGTAAGCATTTTCCGAAATCATTTGTATGCTTTAAAAAGGACGTAAAATATATTATCGTTTATAAATCGTTTTATTACTTTCTCTATACGTACTATGTACATAGTGTATAGAGATGAAATTGCACTCCACCCAAAATTCGATACCGATGTTTCACCGGAAATACATATTTTAGGGTTCCCTGTATCCAAAAAAAGGCATTTTCAGAAAAAGGTCAATGTGTCTGTTGAACATGATAAGGCAAAAACTAAAACGTCAAACTTGGTATCTTCCAGGGATGCGACACGAACAATCCCCCACCCCAAATTACCCTATACATGCAACTTTTTTTGAAAAAGTTTATTTTCTCAAAAATGGCTCTAACGATTTTTATTAAAATATCGTAGATTAAAGATATTTACCTGACAAATAAAATGAATATCTTGAACTTTCTGGGAATAGCCTCTGAAGACTACTTTATTCCGGATGAATTTTACGGAATTTTGGATAACTGCTAAACCGTAAGAGATGTACATAGTGTATACAGAAGGTATTGCATTGTACCTAAAAATTCGATGCGACACGAAGATTTTCAAGAAAATCCCTCCACCCCCAGCTACCCTTCACATGGAAAAATTTTCGAAACTTTTGATTTTCTAAAAAATGGCTCTAACGATTTTGATAAAAATGTCATGTATTAAACATATATACTTGACAAATATATACATATCTTGAATTTTCTGCGAATAGCTTCTGAAGACTACTTTATTCTGGATGAATTTTACGGAATTCTGTGCAACTGGTGAACCGTAAGAGATAGACAAAAACTTACCACACAAAAAATGTAGAGCTCATTAAAACACACAATTTATGTTAAATACATTTTTTTTCGTGGAGTTGATCGTTTTTTAGACATTCCTTGTTTTTTGTTTCAGCCTTAAAAAACTTATACTTTTCTCATACAGGAATTTGTCAATTCCTGTCCATACAGGCAAAGGAACTTCAGTCACATAGCAACCAGCTTTTGACTATCACTTTAACCTATGGTACTCCCTTTTTTCGCTTCTACTTACAAGGAAGCAAGTAATAAGACTATTTCTGCTAATTTTTTCTCACTCAGCATGAATAAATAGAAGCATAAACTTTTTGACAAACATTTGTTGCAGAGATATAGAGAAAGTCATGTGAATGGATTACATCAGATTTTTATAAAACTATTTTAAGTATGGTAAAATATTTTTACAATACTCACTTATAGCATTGTTTGTAACAATCCCTAAATGTGATTTTATTCTGTGTCACTAGGCAAACTCATTTATGAGTCAGACTGATAAATAAACATTTCTTTTGTTTTCATAGCGACCCATCGATCAATAGCATTCATACTGCAACCAAAAATTGGCTACATCGGAAAAATTGAATTAATTCGTGATTGGAGTTACTCGCCCAACGTTCGGTAAGCTAATCAGTAAACACAGCAGAAGTGGATAAACTGTTTTATCCCATTTATAGCAGAGGAATTGGTGAAAAATGAAAAACTTCTGAATAGATTTGTTACACATACATACAGTTGTGCGTGGTCGGCTTATTTCAGACTACTTCTGAGCGGATGTCTAGGGGTGAGAAGCCTGGCAGTGGAGCATATCAAATGTGATATAGCAAAAGTGATGATGGAATGAGTGGTGGGGGAAACCCGGAGAAAACCGTCCCCTTCGTCCATCATAAATCCTACATGTATGAAATCGAACCCGGGCCGCCTAGGTGGGGGGCGAGCGGTCTAACCAACAATTATTGCCGCCATTTACACAATTGTTGCTAATGTATATGGAAGGTATAATGTTGAGTTCCTGCTTTTTAGCTTAGATTCTTCATCAAACTTTATGCATGATGAATTTTTATAATCATTTAACCATTTCGGTAATCATTCAATTTTATAACCATTTTCATGATCATACTAATGACCTGTACCGATGTGAGAATATCTGTATTGCCTTGTCAAATACGAAAAATCTGATGTGTTCCATGCTCATGTCTTTCTCTACACCTCTGTAAGAAATCATTGTTAAAAAACTTATTCTGATATCTGCTTTATGATAATCGAGAAAAAAATTAGCACAAATTGGCTTAATTACTTGTTTACTGTAAGTAGAAGAGAAATAAGGGAGTACACTAGGATAAAGTGATAGTCAAAACTTTTAAAAGCTGGTTGCCATCCGTTCCTATGCAGCGCCAGGAGTTTACAACTCTCCGCGTGAGAAAGGTTTTAAGTATTTTAAATCTGAAACAAACAACAATGAATATCTCAGAAATGGTCAATTCCACGAAAAAAGCTTATATCTCATAAATTGTGTATTTTATCGTGATCTAAATTTTTTGTGTAGTAAATTTGTGTCTATCTCATACGGTTTACCAGTTATGCAAAATTCCGCAAAATTCATCCAGAATAAAGATGTCTTCAGAAAATTCAAGGTATACATTTTATTTGCCATATAAATATATTTGATATACGGCATTTCAATCAAAATCGTTGGAACCATTTTTGAGAAAATCAAAATTGTCGAAACTTTTTAAAAAATTATTGTTAAAAAACGTATTCTGATATCTGCTTTTTGATAATCTAAAAAAAGTTAGTAGAAAAAGAATTATTACTTACTTGCTTGTAAGTAGAAGCGAATTAAGGGAGTAGTATAGGTTAAAGTGAAAGCCAAAACTTGTCTCTTGGTGGTTGTCATACCAAAGTCAATAGAGAAGACCTTCTGCTGCAGAAAAGTGTTTGTCTGTCTCCATAGAACATAAAAAAACGAAAAGTCGATTAAATAACAAGCTCGATATTTAAGTTCAGTGCTTTACAAAGATACTACATAAAGTTTTGGACGGAAATTCCCTCACCCTCAACTTTCCTTTACATAAAAACATTTTCGAAAATTTGTGTTTTTTCAACAATGGCTCTAACGATTTTGATTAAAATCTCTTATATTTAAGATGACAAATAAAATGTATAACTTCAATTTTGTGGATGAGCTTTGCAGAAGTTTGCAAAACGGTTAAACCGTAAAAGATAGGTTTAGTGTTGAGCACCCACTTTTACTGCTCTGGCATCGCAGGCGAGGTATATTCGTTAACAGACACACAATAAATGTAGAGCACGTTAAAACACACAATGTGTGTAATATACTTCTTTTTGTGGAGTTAATCGTTTTTTAGACATTCCTTGTTTTTGGTTTCAGCTTTAAAAAAACGTTACATTTCTCATACAGGAATTTGTCAACTCGTGTCCATACAAACAAAGGAACTTCAGTCACATAGCAACCAGCTTTTGACTATCACTGTAACCTATGGTATTCCCTTATTTCGCTTCTACTTACAAGGAAGCAAGTAATAAGACTATTTCTGCTAATTTTTTTTTTTAGCATGAAGTAAATAGAAGCATAAGTGTTTAACTTAAATTGAACACATGAGATTTTTAACTCATTAACTTTTCTCAAACGTGACCATACAAAGTGAACCGAACCTCAGTTGTTTCACATAGCAACCAGTTTTAACAACATTTGACTGTCGTTTTACCCTAGTGTATTCCTTTATTTTCATTGAACTTACAAGGAAGCTAGCAATAAGACAATTTCTGCTAATTTTTATCTTGAATAGCATGAAGTAGATAGAAGAATAATCTTTTGTAGGAATAGTTTATTTGCAGAGAAGTAGAGAAAGTCATATGAATGGAACACATAAGATTTTTTGTTTTAATGACAATCAGCTTGCACGTGGGAATGTCAACCTGCCAACAATATTGGTAATTACCTCAAATTAGTTAGATCTGCAAGAGTTAAATTAATTCGTGGTTCGAATTTTAAAGGCTAACAGTCCAACGTCCGGTAACCCAATTAGTAAATGAATAATTAAGTAAACACAACAGTAGGTAGCGGATAGACTGTTACTTTCTCTACGCGTATAGTAGCTAGACAATGTATTCTGTTCCATTTAAAAATCTGATGTGTTCCATTCACATGACTTTCTCTACAACAAAGTATTCTTAAAAAGCTTATTCTTCTATTTACTTGATGCTAATTAGCAGAAATAGTCTAAATACTTACCTTCTTGTAAGAAGAAGCGAAATAAGGGAGTACCATACGTTAAAGTGATAATCAAAAGCTGGTTGCTCCTGCATGGACAAGAGTTGGCAAATTCCTATATGAGCAAAGTAAGTTTTTTAAAGCTGAAACCAAAAACGAGGAATATCTGAAAAACGATCAACTCCGCGAAAAAATGTAGAAAACATAAATTGTGTGTTTAATGTGTTCTACATTGTTTGTGTGGTAAGTTTTTGTCTATCTCTTACGGTTTAGCAGTTATGCAAAATTCCGTAAAATTCATCCAGAATAAAGTAGTTTTCAGAGGCTATTCCCAATAAATTCAAGATATACATTTTATTTGTCAGATAAATACCTTTAATTTACGATATTTTAATGAAAACCGTTAGAGCCATTTTTGAGAAAAAAAAATCGAAAAAAGTTCTATGTAAAGGCTAGTTTGTGGTGGGGGGATTGTTTTTGAAAATCTTTGTGTCACATCCCTGGGAGATACCAAACTTAAATGCCAAGTTTGGTAATTAACTGTCTTTTTGTTTTTTAGCTACGCTGCCAAAATACATACACAGAGACAGATACACACACACACACGCGCGCGCGCGTACATTTTTCTAAAAATACTCTTTTTGGATTCAGAGGGACCCAAAACATTTATTTCGGTATTGAATTTTTGGGTGCATTACAATACCTTCTCTATACTCTATGTACATAGTACATGTAGAGAAAGTAAAAATTCCATGTCGAGATTTCACCGGAAATATGTTTTGGGATCGCTGAATAAAGCAGTTTTTTAAAAAAAGTCACTGTTGGGTGTGACAGCGTAACTTGAAAACGAAAATTATGTGTTACACTCACATGACTTTCTGTAGCTGTTCTTCAAACAAACTTCTTACAAAAGAATGTTCCTTATACGTAGAAGGCAGTCGCTTCGTAATCGGCTTACCCAATGTCTAGGGGTCAGAAGCCTGTCGGGGAGCAACCACAAAATGGAGAACTTGTTACCCGCAGGCAGGCATGAACATGAAGCGGATGATACAAAATGCAAGCAAAATTGATGATTTAGCAATTGGTGGAAGCCACATTATTTTTTTTTGGTATTGTTTAACGCCCGCTTTAACTACTTGTGGCACCGCAGGCGGTGACACTGATGATGCATGAATGATGGAGCACCGGTGGAATGCGATGGCGGGGGAAACCGGAGAAAAACCGCCCCAGCGCCGCTTTGTCCACCACAAATCTTACACGCGGTCGCTTGGGATCGAACCCCGGCCGTCTAGGTGATAGGCTAGTGGTCTAACCACTCAGCCACAGCTCGACCTGGAAGCCACATGCCCATCTACAAATAACCCGTAAAGACCTTTCATTCCGAATATCTTTTGCAATAACTAAAACTGTAGGTCTCGTTAAAACACACAATTTACCTTATATACACGTTTTTCGTGCAGTTGACCGGTTTTTTTTATTACTATGTACATAGTGTATAGAGAAGGTATTGCATTCCACCCAAAAATTCGATACCGAGATTTCACTAGAAACACATGTTTTGGGACTCCCTGAATCCAAAAAAAAAAAGCATTTTTGGAAGTAGGTCCGTGAGTGTCTATGGACAGCATAGCTCAAAAACGAAAAGACATTTAAATACCAAACTTGGTATTTAAGTTTGGTATCTTTCAAGGATGCGACACGAAGATTTTCAAGAAAATCCCCCACCCCCAACTACCCTTTACGTTGAACTTTTTTCGAAAATGTTAATTTTCTTAAACATTTCTCTTATGATTTTGATTAAGATATCATATGTTAAAGATATTTATCTGACAAATAAAATGTATATCTTGAATTTTCTGGGAATAACCCCTGAAGATTACTTTATTCTGGAGGAATTTTACGGAATTTTGCATAACTGCTAAACCGTGAAAGATAGACAAAAGCTTACCACGGAAAAAATGTAGAGTACATTAAAACACACATTTTATGTTGTATACATTTTTTTCGTGGAGTTGAAAGTTTTTTAAATATTCCTTGTTTTTGGTTTCAGCCTTGAAAAACTTATACTTTTCTCATACAGGAATTTGTCAACTCCTTTCCATACAAACAAAGGAACTTCAGTCACAAAGCAACCAGCTTTTGACTATCACTTTAACCTATGTTACTCCCTTATTTCGCTTCTAGTTACAAAGAAGCAAGTAATAAGACTATTCCTGCTAATTTTTTCTCTATTAGCATGAAGTAAATAGAAGCATGAGTTTTTAACAATAATTTATTGCAGAGATGTAGAGAAAATCGTGTGAATGGAACACGAGGTTTTTCAAAGGTTTGTAGCGATGAAGAGGCCGAGGGGTTACGTCATTAGCTCGCCGTAAACAGGAAATTGTCTGTCGCATTTCCTCCAGATACATCGCGTCCAAGAAAACATTCCAACTGTTAAACTCTTGAAAGGGGTAGACGGCGCATTGTGCGAGACAATTACCGCGAGTTTGGCAGCCCTGGGAGTTCCGCTCATCGATTCTGTTAACGGAAATAAGGCAGTCACATCGACTGTTTGCGCTTTGGATCAGAAGTTTCCTGACTTCAAGTATACACACAAGCTTCTTGTGGCTAAATCAGAGCTAACAGCAAGTGTTACAATTAAGGTATTCCATCCATTCCGAGATTTCATCAGAAATACGTATTTTTAGGACCACTGAGTGTGTGTTTATGTATACACAAAATCTGATGTGTTCCATTCACATGACTTTCCCTGCATCTCTGCAACAAATTATTGTTAAAAAGCTTATGCATCTATTTACTTCATGCTATTCAAGAAAAAATTAGCACAAATAGTCTTATTGCTTGCTTCCTTGTAAGCAGAAGTGAAATAAGGGTGTACCATACGTTAAAGTGATAGTCAAAAGCTGGTTGCTATGTGACTGAATTTCCTTTGTTTGTATGGACACGAGCTGACAAATTCCTGTATGAGAAAAGTATTAGTTTTTTAAAGGTGAAATAAAAAACAAGCAATAACTTAAAAACGATCAACTTCACGAAAAAATGTAAACAACATAAATTGTATCTTTTAACGTGCTCTACATTTTTAGTGTGGTAAGTTTTTGTCCATCTCTTACGGTTTAGCAACTATACAAAATTCCGTAAAATTCATCCAGAATAAAGCAGTCTTCAGAGGCTACTCCCAGAAAATTCAAGATATACAATTTATTTGACACTTAAATGTCTAATATACGATATTTTAATCAAAATCGTTTGAGCCATTTTTGAGAAAATCAAAAATTTCGAAAAAAGTTCAATGTAAAGGGTAGTTAGGGTGGGGGGTTTTCTTGAAAATCTTCGTGTCGCATCCCTGGACTGCATTGAACTTAAATACCAGTTTTGGTATTTTGCCGACTTTTCGTTTTTTAGTTATCGTGTTCACAGACACACGGACACACAAACACGGACCTTTTTCTGAAAATGCTTTTTTTTGGTTACATGGGACCTTAAAACATCTACTTCCGGAGAAATTTCGGTATGGAATTTTTGGGTGGAGTGCAATTCCTTCTCTATATACTATGTACATACGTACGTGTAGAGAAAGTAAAAATGAGTTGAATATCTTCCTAGGATGCCACACGAATATTTTAAAGAAAATCCCCTCCCACCCAAACTACACTTTACGTGCAAAAATGTTTGAATGTGTTTTTCTCAAAAACGCCTTAACGATTTTGATTAAAATGCTGTATATTAGGGCGTGCAACAAATCCTTATAAAATCCAAAAAATTATATTCCTAGCATCTAAAAAAGTTTGTGTTTAGTAACCGTCGTCTCCTACTAGACGGCAGTTAAAGTTTCAGCTATATCCATCAAGTGGTTTCGTTGCTATAGGCAATTGATTCAATTGATTCGTGAGGTGATTAAACACTTCTATTTAAAGGCTTAACACCGTAAGAGAAAAGAACCGAGTTGGATGAAGTTCATGGCACACCTGCTCCTGCGTTTGTAACAATTTACAATTGAATAAATGAATTTAAACGTGGCCGTACATCCACAAATGATGAACATCGTTCTGGACGTCCAGTAGAAGTGACTTCCTCCGAAATTGTTGACAAAATCCAGGGTATGGTTTTGAGTGATCACGAATCAAAGTTCGCGAAATAGTAGAGGCCACAGTGGGTTTTAAAAGCCGAATCGGCTCCGAAGAAGGCAAAGGTGGTGAAATCTGCAGACAAGGTGATGACCTCGGTTTTTATGGGATGTACGCGTCCCATGCGATCATCTACTTTGATTACTTGCAGAAAGGAAGAACGATAAATGTAGAGTATTATGTATCGCTATTGCACCGGTTGAATGGAAGTCAAGAAAAATGACCTCACCTGACAAAGAAAAAGATTCTCTTCCATCAAGACAATGCAAGGGAGAACTAAGGTTCCAATTACAACATCCACCGTATTCTCCAGATTTGGTCCACAGTGACTTTTTTATTTCCAAACCTGAAAAAGCGGCTCGGCTGAAAAGATTCACGTCTAACGAAGAGGTCATTTCCCAAACAGATGCCTATTTTGAGGACCTTCCAAAATCCTACTTTTTGGAAGGCTTAAAACATTGGAGAAACGCTGGGTAAAGGAGATAATGTTGAAACATCTGATGTGTTCCTTTCGCATGACTTTCTGTCTACATTAATATTCTTCCGTCTGTTTCATGCTAATCAAGATAAACAGATTTATTCCTTGTAACTAGAAGAGAAATAAGGGAGTACACTAGACTAAACCGACAGTCATATGTTTTAAATGTTGTTGTTATGGCTTTGAAATCCGTTTCTTTGCGTGGTCAGGAGTTGGCAAGTTCCTGCATTTTTAAACTCAAACCAATAACAAGAAATTTCTCAGAAACAGCCAACTCCACGAAAAAAATGTATATGACTTAAATAGCAACTCTATATTTTTGTACAGTAAGTTTTTGTGTATCCCTTAGGGTTTACTAGTAATGCAAAAATTAAAAAAAAATCATCCAGAATAAAGAGGTCTTACATAGTGTATAGAGAACATATTGTATTCACCCAAAAATTCGATACCGAGATTTCACCGGAAGAACATGTTTTGAGACTCCCTGAATTAAAAAAAAAAAAAAAACATTTTTAGAAAAATGTCTGTGTATGTCTGTCTATTTGTGTGTATCTGTGTGTATGTGTCTGTGTCTGTGGGCAGCATAGCTCAAAAATGAAAAGTCCGTTAAAAACCAAACTTGGTATTTAAGTTTTGCATCTTCCAAGGATGCGACACGAAGATTTAGAAAAAAATATCCTCCCATCCATAACTACCCTTTACGTGGAACTTTCTTCGAGAATTTTGATTTTCACAAAAATGGCTCTAATGATCTGGATTAAAATATCGTGTATTAAAGATATTTACCTGGCAATTAAAATGTATATATTGAATTTTTAAGGAATAGCCTCTGAAGACTACTTTATTCTGGATGACTTTTACGGAATTTTGCATAACTGGTAAACTATAAGAGATGAATAAAAACTTACCAAACAAAAAATGTAGAGCACATTAAATCACACAATTTATGTTATATACATTTTTTTCGTGGAGTTGATCGTTTTTTAGATATTCCTTGTTTTGGGTTTCAGCTTTAAAATACATACTTTTCTAATACAAAGGAAGCTCAGTCACATAGCAGCCAGCTTTTGACTATCACTTTAACCTAAGATACTCCCTCATTTCCCTTCTACTTACAAGGAAGCAAGTAATAAGACTATTTCTGCTAATTTTTTCTCAATTAGCATGAAGTAAATAGAAGCTTAAGCTTTCTGACAATAAATTGTTGCAGAGGTATAGAGAAAGTCATGTGAATGGAACACATCAGATTTTTAAGAACATGGTTCCGCTATATGCCACTAGGAAATGTCCTGGGTTCGATTCCTGTGGCTGTCAACGCTGAGCATCGGTTTTTCGTGCTTTTCTCTGATTGCCAAGGCTTATGTTATGGTGGTTCCGCCTGAGCAACCGGGACATCAAGCTTGGAATCATTATACATATCTGTATCGCCACATAAATACAGGAGCCAATGGCTTGCATTATAAACTGACACAAGAATTTCTCAGCCACCCGCTTGGAGCTTTATATCGCGAAAGAAGAACAGGTGCTAATGGTTTAGTTCCCAGCCGATCTCACCGATCCCATTTCTGCACATCTGGATACAACTTTAATTGATCCCATCTGATGTATTCATTCACATCACTTTCTCTATCCAATATCCTTACTTTCTCTACACAACCAAAAATTCGATACCGATATTTCACCAGAAATGTATGTTTTGGGACCACCTGAATCCAAAAAATCTGATATGATCCATTCACATGACTAAGAAAATTCAAGATATGCATTTTATTTGTCAGGTAAATATTTTAATATGCGATATTTTAATCAAAATCGACAGAGCCATTTTTGAGAAAATCAACATTTTTGAAAAAAGTTCCATGTAAAGGGTTGTTTGGGATCGGGGGATATTTCTCAAAATCTTCGTGTCGCATCCCTGGAAGACACTAAACTTAAATACCAAGTTTGGTATTTTACAGGTTTTTCGTTTTTGAGTTATCGTGTTCAAAGACACACACACGAACCTTTTTCTAAAAATACTTTTTTGGATACAGGGGACCCTAAAACGTGTATTTCCGGTGAAATCTCGGTATGGAATTTTTGGATGAAATAGAATACCTTCTCTATACAGTATGTACATAGTACGTGTAGAGAAAGTATTAAGCTACGTAAGACTAGCTTGCTTACACATTAATAAACGCATTGGGTAGAGAAAGACGTGTGTAATTGTAATTTGCATTCGTGCGCTATGTTACTCAAATTGTCCACAAATATTCGTATTACGTTTGTTTTCCATTTAATGATATGTTACGTGTAACGAGAACAAAGGACTCGATCGGATATTGTTTTATATTGATTTCCATTTGGTAACAAGTGACAATACAGATGTAAGCTCTTTAACTGCGTATAAATGTTTTTATCCTATCTGAGGTGTTCCATTCACATGACTTTCTCTACATCTGTGTAACTAACTATTGTCCCTCTATCCATTCCATGGTAGTCAAGATAAACATTAGCAGAAACGGTCTTGTTACTTTCTTCCTTATATACACTAGGCTAAACCGACAGTCAAATGTGCTTGCTATGGCATTGAAATCCGTTTCTTTGCGTTGACAAGTTCCTGTATCAGAAAAGTTAAACTATTTTAAAACTGAAACCAACAACAAAAAATATATTGAAAACGGCCAAAATGTATATCACATAAATTGTGTGTTTTAAACAGCTCTACATTTTTGGTACAGTAAGTTTTTGTCTCTTACACTTTACTACTTATGCAAAATTCAAAAAAAATCATTCATAATAATCATCAAATATTTAGGAACTATTCCCAGAAAATTCGAAATATACATCTTATTTTATTATGTAAATATTTTAAGTATAAGAGATTTTAATCAAAATCGTTATAGCCATTTTTGAGAAAATAAAATTTTCGAGACATTTTCCATGTAAAAGATAGTTGGGGGGGGGCTTTTCTTCAAAATCTTCGTGTCGCATCCTTGGAAGATTGTGAACTTAAATATCAAGTTTGGTATTCGACGGACTTTTCGTTTTTTGAGCTATACCACCCACAGACACACACCGACTTTTTCTAATTTTTTTCTTTGATTCAATGGCTCCCAAAACACAAATTTCCGATGAAATCTCCGTATCGAATTTTTGGGTGCGATACTGTATCTTCTCTGTACACAATATTTATAGTATGTGTAGAAAAAGTAAAAACGAGTCTTCATTTCATCATTTGGCAGCTGCCCGTTCTTTAAGTAATGAAAATGCCTTGTCATATAAGTCCAACGACTTGCGGGTAGCAAAGTAAGCACATCCTTTTTACCACAATCTAAAACTTCTTCAGAAATATCCATTTATTGATTTATTTGGTGCAGTTTAAACTGTTTATTCCTACGTCACGACTAAAATTCAGCTTCTCATAATGACTAATAATATTAATAAATATAAGAATATTTCAGATAATTTTAGGATAAGACGTATATTACACGTGGCTTATTACACTATTATTTGCTCATGAGAAATTAGAGAAACACCCACTCACAAATAATAGTGAGTTTAAGCCACTTATAATACAAATAACTATTATCCACTACTATCATATCAACTGTCGTTTGTTTCGTCATTCATTTCAACTTAGATACTGGTTTTTTACTATCTCTACTTAGTATGAGAGAAGGTATTCCATTCCAACCAAAAATTTGATTTCGACTTTTCACTTTAAATGCATGTTTTAGGATCCCATGTATAAAAAAGCATTTTTAGGAAAAGGTCCTGTGTGTAAGCGTGTATCCAGGTGTCTGTGAACATGATAACTCAAAAACGAAAAGTCGGTAAAATACTGAACCTGGGTAAAATACCAAAGTTTAGTATCTTCCAGGGATGTGACACGAAGATTTTGAAAAAATCCCGCCACTCAAAACTGCCCTTTACATGGAAAATATTTCGAAAATTTTGATTTTCTCAAAAATAACTAACGATTTTGATTAAAATGCCGAATATTAAAGGTAATTATATGACAAATAAAAGTATATCTTGCGTTTTTTGGGAATAGCCTCTAAAGACCGCTTTATTCTGGATGAATTTTCCTGAATTTTGCGTAACTGGTAAACCGTAAGAGATAGACGATAACTTACTACAGAAAAATGTAGATCACGTTAAAACGCACAATTTAAGACATAAATATTTTCTTCTTGGAATTTGCCATTTCTGTGATATTCCTTGGTATTTTTTTGAGATTTAAAATACTTGAACCTTTCTGGCACTGCATAGAAACGGATTTCAACCACATAGCAAGCAGCTTTTAAAAGATTTCACTATCACTTTAACTTAGTGTACTCCCTTATTTTCCTTCTACTTACAACGTGAGGCAATATTTATATCCTAACCACAAATCGGCCGACATTTTGTGAATTTCATGTCATTTTTGTAATATTTGATGCTCAAATGTTTTTGTTGTGTTGCATTCCGAAGTTGAAATCGCTGGATGCAAATGTTTATTATTCCTTGTGCTTTCGTCGCGTATCAGTGTTTTGATTTTCTCTATGCGATTTTGTTTTCCAACAATAAGTATCATAGTTACGTGTTGATTTTCTTGCTTGTGAAGCCAGTTATCAAAAAGAAAGAGGCTTTTTCACAAATATGGAAAAGGCCACTTGGAGATACGCGTACATTAATGCATTCGCGTGGAATTATATGCGTACAAATATTTGCAGATTCAACAAAACACATGAATTACATGGAGCGATTGCAGTTTCACTTTAGAATTGTAAGAAGTGATTGCAAAATAAACTACAATTCTACAAAGAAAATCCTAGTTGATTATTATTTAAGAAGTGGCCAGGTGTGTGAAGCCCGTTAACACGCCCTGAGAAGAGTCGACTGCTACTCGAAACCAAGCACAAGCGCGCGTAGAGGATCTCATGCTTCAAAAGTGGCAAATAATTAAGAAACTTTCTGCTAATGTTTATCTCGTCTATCATAAAGTAGATAGAATGAGTTGTTACAGCGATGTAGTGAATGGTGCACGTCAGATGTCTGGTAGTAAAGACGGCGCACGCAGCATTTAGACGGTGCACTTGTAAGGCAGAGGCAGTGTGTTAAGTATAAGGGCGGCGTTGTGCTGCCTGACAGGTTGCATCGACTGTCAGACGGCGTGTGACGGATTGCATAGCCTCGAGGCAACCTCGCTCTTTTGCATCACCTTGCTTTGTCAGACCTTCTTCACTCGTCTTCATGCCGACTGCATAATCAAACTAAATTCTCATGTGTTCCATTCACACGACTTTCTCTACATCTCTGCTAAAAACTTATGCTTCTATTTACTTCATGCTAATCGAGAAAAAATTAGCAGAAATGGTCTCATTGCTTGTTTCCTTGTAAGTAGAAGCGAAATAAGGGAGTATCATAGGTTAAAGTGATAGTCAAAAGCTGGTTTCTATGTCACTGAAGTTCCTTTGTTTGTATAGACAGGAGTTGACAAATTCCTGTATGAGAAAAGTATGTTTTTTAAAGCTGAAACCAAAAACAAAGAATATCTTAAAAACGATCAACTCCACGAAAAAAATGTATATAACATAAATTGAGTGTTTTAATGTGCTCTACATTTTTATGCTAACTTTTTGTCTATCTCTTAAGGTTTAGCAGTTATGCACAATTTCGTAAAATTCATCCAGACTAAAGTAGTCTTCAGAGGCTATTTCCAGAAAATTCAAGATATACATCTTATTTGTCAGGTAAATATCTTTAGTATACGATATTTTAATCAAAATCGTTAGAGCCATTTTTGAGAAAATCAAAATTTTCGAAAAATGTTGCATGTAAAGGGTAGTTTGGTGTGGGGAGATTTTTCTCAAACTCTTCCTGTTACATCCCTGGAAGATACTGAACTTAAATACCAAGTTTGGTATTTTACCGACTTTTCCTTTTTGAGTTATCGTATTCACAGACACACACACACTCATACGGACCTTTTTGTGAAAATGCTTTTTTTGGATACAGGGGACCCTAAAACACATTACCGGTGAAATCTCGGTATCGAAATTTTCGGTGGAGTGCAATACCTTCTCTATACACTACTTTTTAAGAATAATTTGTTGCAGGGATATAGAGAAAGTCGTGTGAATGGTACACATCAGATTTTTTACTTTCTCTACACGTACTATGTACATAGTGTATAAAGAAAGTATTGTATTGCACCCAAAAATTCAATACCGAGATTTCACCGGAAGTATATGTTTTGACACCCCCTAATCCAAAAAAAAAAAAAAAGCATTTGTAGAAAAATGTCAGTGTGTGTGTGTCTGTGTGTACATATGTGTGTATATGTATGTCTGTGAGCAGCATAGCTCAAAAAGAATAGACCATTAAAAACCTAACCTTGTATTTAAGTTTGGTATCTTCCAAGGATGCGACACGAAGATTTTCAAGAAAATCCCCCCACCCTAAACTATCCTTTACATGGAGCTTTTTTCGAAAATGTTGATTTTCTTAAAAATGCTCTAACGATTTTGATTAAAATATCGTATACTAAAGATATTTACCTGACAAATAAGATGTATATCTTGACTTTTCTGGGAATAGCCTCTAAAGACTACTTTATTCTGGATGAATGTTACGGAATTTTGCATAACTGCTAAACCGTAAGAGATGGACAAAAACTTACCACACAAAAAATGTAGAGCACGTTAAAACACACAATTTATGCTATACACATGTTTGCGTGGAGCTGATCGTTTTTTAGATATTCCTTGTTTTTGGTTTCAGCTTTGAAAAACTTATACTTTTCTCAGACAGAAATGTTTCAACTCCTGTCTATACAAACAAAGGAACTTCAGTCACATAGCAACCAGTTTTTGACTATCACTTAAATCTATGGTTCTCCCTTATTTCGCTTCTACTTAAAGGAAGCAAGTAATAAGACCATTTCTGCTAATTTTTCTCGATAAGCATGAAGTAAATAGAAACATAAGCTTTTTAACAATAATTTGTTACAGAGATGTAGAGAAAATCATGTGAGTAGAACACATAAGATTTTTAAATCAAATAATTGCATTTGCAGTTCACCTGGAGCCTTAAAAATACTAGTGTCCCCGTTTTGAGGCCGATATGTTTGCACAAAAACAGCACTTGCGTTACTGTACACTTTATGTATATATGACAGTATGTGTGACTCGCCAACATTAGCCTACTCGTTGTGACGTCAGTGCCTCGCATGAGTTGCCTTTGGACATGCCTGAGATAAACAAGAACAGAAATTGTCTTATTACATTACTTGCTTATAGGTACAAGGGGAAGTGGCACTCGCCTCCCACCTAGAGGGATCGGGATCGATCTCAAGCACCTGCATGTGGGATTTGTGGTGGACGAAGCACCGCCTGGGAGGATTTTCTCGGGTTCCTCAGGTTTCTCCCGCAACTCATTCCACCAATTGCTCCATCATCACTTTGCTATCATCCATTTCGTTTGTATTTCACATCATCCACTTGCTCACGCTCATGCCTGGCTACGGGTCAGGTTCTCCATTCTGTAGTTTCGTGCCGTTAGTTCCCTGACCCCTAGAGAACCGCTTGCAAGTCCTAGGGTGTTGTCTCTCCTAAAATACGGGGAGAGTGAGCCGACTACGAAACGAAACAATTTTTTAAATCATTTGCAGTTCATCTGGAGCCTCCGAAAATGCCACTGCCCCGTTTTGAGGCCGATATTCAGTTTGTTTCCACAAAAACAGCACTTGCGTTACTGTACACTGTATGTATATATGACAGTATGTGTGACTCACCAACATTAGCCTACTCGTTGTGACGTCAGTACCTCGCAAGTGTTACTTTTTTACATGCCAACAGAAATAGTGTTATTGTATTATTTATTTGTTACTTTCTCTCGCCAGTATGTGCAAATAAATGAATAAATAAATAAAATATGATGTGTTCCATTCACATGAGTTTCTCTACATCTATGTAACAAATTACTTTAAAACATGTATTGTTCTATTTGCTTCTTGCTAATCGAGATAAACATTATCAGAAATAGTCTTATTACTTGCCTCTTGTAACTATAAGAGAAATAAGGGTATATCCTAGGCTAAACTGATAGTCAAATCTTTTAAAAGCTGGTTTGAAATGTGTTTCAAATCCATTTCCTGCCAGTTTTCGAATTGCCATATGTGAAAAGTTTCAAGTCCTTTAAAACTGAAAACCAATAGCAAGAAATATTTAAAATGGTCAACTGCACGAAAAAAATTATATAACATAAATTGTATGTTTTAACAAGATTTACGTTTTTATTTTATTTGTTTTTGTAAGTTTTTGTCTATCTCTTACTGTTAAACCGTTATGCAAAACTCTGCCAAACTCTCCAGAGTAAAATGTCTTCGGAGGCTATCCCCACAAACTTCAAAACATACATTTTATTTGTGATGTAAATATCTTTAATATACGGTATTTTAATCACAATCAGTAGATCAGTAATTCCATTTTTGAGAAAATCAACATTTTCTAAGACTTTTCCATGTAAAGGTTAGTTTAGAGTGGAGGGATTTTCCTCGGAATCTTGGTGTCGCATCTCCTTGGAAGATAGTAAATTCAAATACCAAATTTGATATTTTCGTTTTCGAAATCTAAATCTAAATGGAGTTTTATTTATGGACGTTCCTTAACTACTGTGGTTTTCAGCGTCCCATTCTATAATGGGTGTGAAAGACCGCTTAATTTTGCTCAGAGACCTCTCTATCAGGCTTGAGGTTCTTTTACATGCCGTAAATCTACGACACGGGACCAACGGCTTTACTTCCCTTAAATGCTAAGGATTTTTATGCCCGAAAAAACCCATCGTCCTCCGCCGGGTTTTAACCCGCGACCTTAGGTATATGAAGTTAAGATGGTAACCATTACACCACGGAGGGCGAACTTCGTTTTTGAGTTATCGTTTCACAGACACTCGGACTCACATGTACCTTTTTCTAATTTTTTTTTTTTTTTTGGATACAGGTGACCCTAAAACACGTATTTCGGTGAAATCTTGATATCAAATGTTTGGGTGGAGTGCAATACCTTCTGTATACACTACGTAATAGTACGTATAGAGAAAGTAAAGACTTCTTCTATCTGCTTCATATTCATCACAATATTTGACTGCGCCCTGCAGTCATAATCGCCGCGTGTGTGTAAGCTGTTTGGAAAGTAACTCCTAACCTCTTTCTTTTCAACATTTTATGTTTGTACTATTTTATAATTCCGCGTGCAGTTCATCTGGAGCCTCTGAAACTAATATTGACCCTGTTTTGAAGCCGATAAAAACAGCACTTGCGTTACTGTACACTGTATGTATATATGACTCACCAACATTAGCCTACTCGTTGTGACGTCAGTACCTCGTAAGAGTTGCCTTTGTACGTGGATGCGATAAACTTGAACAGAAATAGTCTTATTACATTACTTATTCTGTTCCCAGATTGGGAGTAGTCAATGGTTTCAAATTTGTTTTGTTTTACTCCAGGCCATGCAAAGAGAAATTAACTAAAATTCTATCGCATCCCTACAGTTCCAAAAGATTTTACTATTACTTTAGTATATTCCCTTATTTCGCTTCTGCTTACAAGGAAGCAAGTAATACGACAATTTCTGCTAATTTTTATCTTGAGTAGCATGATGTAGTTAAAACAATAATGATTTGAAAAATCTTATGCGTTCCATTCACATGAATTTCTCTACATCTCTGCAACAAATTATTGTTAAAAAGCTTATGCTTCTATTTACTTCATGCTAATCGAGTAAAAATTAGCAGAAATAGTCTTATTACTTGCTTCCTTGTAAGAAGAAACGAAATAATTGAGTACCATAGATTAAAGTGATAGTCAAAAGCTGATTGCTAGGTGACTGAAGTTCCTTTGTTTGTATGGACAGGAGTTGACAAACTCCTGTAAGAGAAAAGTATGTTTTTTAAAGCTGAATCCAAAAACCAAGTTAATCTCAAAATCTACCAACTCCACGAAAAAAATGTACATAACATAAAATGTGTGTTTTAAGGTGCTCTACATTTTTGTGTGGTAAGTTTTTGCCCACCTCTTACGGTTTAGCAGTTATGCAAAATTACGTAGAAATCATCCAGAATAAAGTAGTCCTCAGTGGCTATTCCCAGAAAATTCAAGATATACATTTTATTTGCCAGGTAAACATTTTAATATACGGTATTTGAATCAAAATCGTCGGAGCAATTTTTGAGAAAATAAAAAATTTCAAAAAATTCTCCATGTAAAAAGTCATTTGGGATGGGTGAATTTTTCCCAAAATCTTCTTGTCGCATCCCTGGAAGATACTAAACTTAAATACCAAGTTTTGTATTTTACTGACTTTTCCTTTTTGAGTTATAGTGTTCACAGACACACACACACACACTCGGACCTTTTCTGAAAATGTTTTTTTTTTTTAGATACAGGGGACCCTAAAACATATATTTCCAGTGAAATCTCGGTATCGAATTTTTGGGTGGAGTACAATACCTTCTCTATACATTATGTACATAGTACGTGTAGAGAAAGTAAAAATTATTTTGTTTACAGAAGAGTTATAGAAAATCATGAAAATGTAACACAGTTGTGTTTCTTTCTTTGTGCGTCAGTCACCGGCTCTTAAAACGTTCGGCTATTTGACTATGGCATTGAAAGCAACTATTTCTGCTAATGTTGATCGCGATAGAACAATAAGAATGGTTTGTTGAGAGAAAGGCAAGTTTCCCTGCGGTATATGAGCGCTGCTGTTTCATCTCTCGGCACGCCGCAGGTGATACGCGTTCACAAATTAGATACGCGCGCTATTGAGCCACAGATCAATACTGAGTACTTGATGATCACTTTCCCTACCAAGTATTGCAATACGTACCTAAATGCTTTCAGACCCCCTGAATCCAAAAATGGCAGTTCTACTTTCTTTACACGCACTCTAAACCTACTGTATTGCGCGCAAAAAATCAATACCGAAATTTCACTGCAAATACATGTTTTAAGACTCCCTAAATAAAAAAAACATTTTTAGAAAAATGTTTCTGTGTTATATGTGTGTGTCTGTGGGTAGCATAGCTCAAAAATGAAAATTCCATTAAATACCAAACCTTGTGTTTAAGTTCAGTATCTCCCAAGGATGCGACATGAAGATTTTCAATAAAATGCCGCAAACTACCCTTTACATGGAAAACATTTCTAAACTCTTGATTTTCTCAAAATTGGTTCTAATGATTTTGATTAAAATATCGTATATTAAAGATATTAACCTAACAAATAAAATGTATATCTTGAATTTTCTGGGAATAGCCTCTGAAGACTACTTTATTCTGGATCAATGTTGCTGAGCTTTGTATAACTGGTAAACAGTAAGAGATGTACAAAAACTTACTACACAAAAATGTAGATTTCGTTAAAACAGTCTTCGTGGAGTTGACCGTTTTCAGGATATTCTTTGTTGTTGGTTATAGTTGTAAAGTACTAAAGCTTTTCTCAAACGGGACGTCCTCACATGTTCCACATCTCTTTTGTTTAACTCCTGACTATGGAAAGGGAATGTAATTTCAATGGCAATCGTATAGCAACAGCTTTTAAAGGATTTGACTATCCCCTTATTTCCCTTCTACTTACAAGGAAGCAAGCAATAAGACAATTTGTGTTAATGTTCATCTTGATTAGTATCAAGTAGATAGAAGAATAAGCTTTATGTATTATATTGCGTACTAAGAACTGTAAGTTATCCTTATCATGTCGAGAATGTATGTTCGGAATACGAGATCTGATAAGTAACTTACAGTTCGTGGTTAGACAATTACTTTTTTAAATACTTGAAAAAACTGTAAAAAACAAAAATTGGTTTTGAATATTATATTGAACATTAAGACCAAATTAATTCTGTGTGGTTTTTTTTTGTAGTGTTTAACGCCCGCTTTTACTACATTCTTAGTGTTGCGATAGTGATTTGTTTCCTGTTCGGTGAACGTACAGCTGGAATAGGTGGGCGCGCAGCGAGGTCTCAGGTTGAAGTTAAAATTGGACGCTGCACGTGTTTTTATTCCAAATACAAACGCGTGGTCGCAGAAAAAGAAATTTACACAATGCTCTCTGGGCTTAGATTAGAGTTATAGCAGGTGCCAAGTTTGAGGTAGCACTCAGCTGTTCGGTCCATCACCAGGAGAAACCCGACACAGGCCTCTTGTCTTGTCATATTAGCTGCAAACTGAGTCGAAATAACACAGCATTATCTTGCTCTGCGTTTTGCAAACAGGATGCGGATTCCTTACAATCCAACACGTCTTCAGCATTTTTAGAAAAAATCTGATGTGTTCCCTACATTTCTACAATAAAGTATTGTTAAAAATCTTATTCTTCTATTTACTTAATGCTAATTGAGAAAAAATTAGCTTAGCTTAAGTCAATAGCCAAATCTTTTAAAAACTGGTTGCCTTGTGATTAAGGTACCTTTGTATGGACACGAGTTGACAAGTTCCCATACGAGAAAAGTATAAGTATTTTAAAGCTGAAACTAATAGCAAGGAACATCTCAAAAACGGTCGACTCAGCGAAATATGTGTATAACATAAAATGTGTGTTTTAATGAGATATGCATTTTTTGTTACGTAACCCTTTGCCTATCTCCTACGGTTTACCACATATGCAAAATTCATCCAGAATAAAGTTGTCTTCAGAAACCATTCCCAGAAAATTCAAGATATACTTTTTGTTTGTCATGTAAATATCTTAAATATAAGAGATTTTAATAAAAATCGTTAGATCTATTTTTGAGAAAATAAAATTTTTTCCATGTAAAGGGTAGTTGGGGGTGGGGGAATTTTCTTGAAAATCTTTGTGTCGCATCCTTGGGAGATACTGAACTTAAATAGCAAGTTTGGTATTAAAAGCTCCTTTCATTTTTAAGCTATGCTGTCCACAGACACACACAATACACAAACGGACATTTTTCTAAAAATGCTTCTTTTAATTCAAAGGTCTCAAAACGTGTATTTCCTGTGTAATCTTGATATTGAATTTTTTGGGTACAATGCAATACCTTCTCTATACACTATGTACATAGTACGTGTAGAGAAAGTAAAAACGTAGTGTCTGTCTGTGAACACTGCGATTTAAATACCAAACTTGATGTTTAAGTTTAGTGTGTTTTAAGGATACTACATGAAGGTAATGTTCCCAACACCGAACTACCCTTAACATGCAATATTTTTCGGAATGTTCCAATTTCTCAAAAGCGTGCGTAACGATTTTGATTAAATACTGTATATGTATGATACTTTAATAAAAATCTGATGTGTTACACTCACATGACTTTCTCTAGCTGCTCTACAAACCTCCTACAAAAGATTATTCTTTGTACACAATGCTAATCAAGATAAATGTTAGCAGAATGTTATTACTTAGTTCCTTATAAGTAGAAGAGAATAAGGGAATGCGCTATGCTAAAGTGATAGTCAAATGTTTTAAAAGCTATCGTTAGGCGATTGTCATTACAAATCACTCTTTGGTTGGCCAGGAGTATAACAAAAAACAAAAAAACAAAAAAAACAGACCTTCCTGTGTGAGAAAAGTTTAAGTACTTCACAATTGAAACCAATAACAAGGAATATCTCGAAAACGGTTACCTCCACAGCAAAAACGTACAGGACAAACATTGTGTGTTTTGTCATGAGGTACATTTTTTGTGTAGTACGTTTTTTTTTATCTCTTACAGTTTAGCAGTTAAGCAAAATTCATCCAGAATAAAGAGGTCTTCAGAGGTTATTCCCAAAAAATTCGAGATGTACATTTTATTTCGGACATAAATAGCTTTAATATACGGGAACTTAATCAAAATCTTTAGAGCCATTTTTAAGAAAATCAAAATTTTCGAAATTTTTTCCATGTAAAGGCTAGTTTGTGGTAGGGGGATTTTTTTTGAAAATCTTCGTGTCACATCCTTGGACGATACTAAACCTAAATACCAAGTTTGGTATTTAACGGTATTTTTGTTTTGGGGGATTATGCTGTCCACAGCCACACACAGACAGACACACACACGGACCTTTTTTTAAAAATGCTTTTTTCGGACTCAGGGAACCCCAAAACATATATTTGCGGTGAAATTTCGGTATCGAATTTTTGGGTGCATTACAATACCTTCTCTATCCCTATGTACATTGTAGATATGGGGCTAGAGGAAGTAAAAAATCTGTTGTGTTCTATTCACATAACTTTCTCTAGCTGTTCCTCAAGAAACTTTCCTTACAACAGATCATTCTTTTATCTACTCCATGCTAATCGAGATAAACATTATCATAAATTGTCTTATTACTTGCTTCCTTGTAGGTACAAGAAGAGGAATAAGGGAATACACTAGGATAAAGCGATAGTCAAATGTATTAAAAGCCGATCGCAGGGTGAAAAAATTAAAATTCGTTTCTCTTTGCTTGCTAGGAATAAACAAGAGAGAGAGAGAGAGAGAGAGAGAGAGAGAGATGTTGATAAAACAGAAATCAAAAACTGGGAATATCTCGAAAAAGGCTAACTCTAAGAAAAAGATTCTTATGTCATAAAGTCTCTGTTTTAACGAGATCTTTGTCTTCTCTTACGGTTTACAAAAGTCATCCAGAATGAAGAGGTCTTCAGAGGTTATTCCCAGAAAATTCAACATACACATTCCGTTTAACATGACAATATCTTGAACAATGACATTTTAATCAAAACCGTTATTGCCGTTTTTCAGAAAATCAACATTTTCGAAAAATGCTCCATGTAAAAGGTAGATGAGCATGGGGGAATTTTGTTGAAAATCTTCGTTTCGCATGCTTGGAAGATCCTGAAATTAGTTATTAAGTTTGGTAGTTGAAGAAATTTTCGTTTTTGGGTTATGTTGTTCAAAGACACATGCACACGGATGTTTTTTTATTATTATTATTATTATTATTATTCAGGTTGTCTCAAAAGGTGTATTAATCAATAAAATATCGACATTAAAATTTTAGGTGGAATGCAATACTTCCCTTATTAACAATGTATAGTAGGGAAATATATAAACCATCACATAACACCTCAAATTTTTACACGTACTATGTATATAGTGTATAGAGAAGATTGGTATTGTACCCAAAAATTCGATACCGAGATTTCATCGGAAATACATGTTTTGGGTCCCCCTGAATCCCCCAAAAAAAAGCATTCTTGAAAAAGGTCCGTGTGTGCATGTGTGTGTGTGTGTGTGTGTGTGCGCGCCTGTGGACAGCATAGCTCAAAAACGAAAAGACCGTTAAATACCAAACGTGATATTTAAGTTTGGTATCTTCCAAGAATGCTACACGAAAATGTTCAAGAAAATCCCCCCACCCCAAACTACCCTGTACACGAAAAACTTTCGAAATTTTTTATTTTCTCAAAAATGGCTCTAAAGATTTTGATTAAATTTTCTTATATTTGGTATATTTACATGACAAATAAAATGTATGTCTTGAATTTTATGGGAATAACCTCTAAAGACTGCTTTATTCTGGATGATGTTTATTGCATTTTGTATAACTGGTAAACCGTAACAGATAGACAAAAAATTACTACACAAACATGTAGACCTAGATAAACTACACAATTTATGTCATGTACATTCTTTTGTGAAGTTGGTCGTTTTCGAGATGTTCCTTATTATTGATTTCAGTAATAAAATAGTACTCCTGGCCACACAAAGCAACCACCTTTTAAAACATTTGACTGTTGGTTTAGCCTAGCGTATTCCCTTCTACTTATAAAGGAACTAAGTAATTAGACCATTTCTGCTAACGTTTTAGCATTAACTAGACAGGAGAATCAGCTTATTAAGAGTAATTGGTTACAGAGATGTGAATGGAACACACGATAGCTTTAGTGCTGCTAGGAGGAACGCTTCCCTTCAAGTCACTAAGGCATATTTACAGTAACCTTCGCCCTTCAACATTTGCGCTCTTGGAAAGGTCGAATATCATCCGTACCATCTGAATAAATATCCGAGCTTCATTTTGTGACCTAATATAGAATGACAAATGTTCTTCATTCTGTACTTGTTTCTAATACACGAGGCTGCGGCTTCAAACCCCAGGGACGTCGATGGGTTCTTTCGGGACACATACGTTTCTCAAATGAGAAGTCGTTATTGGTTGTTTTTGGTCAAGCAAGGAGAACGAAATTTCAAGTATCATGTAGCCACCAGCTCTTAAAAGATTTGACGGTTCTTTAATGTTAGGATATCTCCCTAGTACAGTATACAAGTCGTTAGCAAAAGTTATAAAAACAAATTATTTTTAAATCTCCTTTTAGCTCGGTACACTTTCCCCAGCGTTTCTCTAACAGTTTTAAGTCTTCCAAAAATTAGGATTTGGAAGGTCCTCTTCGTTAGACGTGAATCGTTTTCCGCCGAGCCAATGTTTCAAGTTTGGAAATACAAACAAGTCACTTGGGCTCAAATATGTTGAATACGGTGGATTGTTAGTAATTCAATTCTTAATTGTACAATTTTCACCATCGAAACTGCTCAGGTGTGCATTCTCTTGATTAAAGAGAATTTTGTCTTTGCCAGTTGAGGGCGTTTTTTGTTGATGGTGCCATAACGATGTGTAATACTCTTCCTTTCTACAAGTAATCAATGTAGATGATTCCCAGAAACCTGAGGCCATCGCCTTGTCTGCAGATGTCATCCACCACCTTTGTCTTCTTCGGAGCTTGTAAAATCCCACTATCTCTGGAATGTAGTAGTGAATCCAGTTATTATCTCGTCAAGATTACGACGGAAAAGTGCCAAACCAGCTTCCGAATCGATTACACGATTGCGTTTATACTCCATTGTGACCAAAGTTGGCACCATCTTGCCTAGATCTTTATCAGACCTAATTTTTTGTGCAGAATTGAGAACACTGTACCTTGTGATATGCATGTGGCCTCTACCATTTCACAAACTTTGATTCGTCGATCACTCAAAACCATATTCTGGATTTTGTCAATCACTTCGGAGGAAGTCACTTCTACTGGACGTCCTGAACGATGTTCATCATTTGTGAATGTACGGTCACATTTAAACTCATTTATCCAATTATAAATTGTTACAAACGCAGGCGCAGATGTGCCATGAACTTCATCCCACTCGCCTTTTATCTCTTTCTGTAATAAGTATTTTAAATAGAAGTGTTTAATTACCGCACGAATCAATTGAATCAATCGCCTATGGCAACGAAGCCACGTGATGGATATAGCTGAAACTTTTAACTGTCATCTAGTAGCAGACGACGGTTACTAAATGCAAACTGTTTCGATGCTACAAGTGTCAGTTCTTGGATTTTCTAACGACTTATTGAACGCCCCTAGTAATCAGTTTGAACCAGTTTTACAACTTGTTCTGATGACAAAATTAAAACAGAGTGTTTCATCTTAATTTCACTGTAATAAAAAATATTATATCAGTAACATAATAATTACTCAAGGGCAAAGAAAGGGGTTATTACACAAATTGAACAACAGAAGAAAACTGAAAATATTATCGTGATGTTCTCATGTAAACGAAACTTATTAAATACATCCTTAATTAATGACCGTGTTTAAGCTTTTATTTCATCCAAATGTCCCATTTCCCACAGAAACAAAAATAGCCTTAAAAGAAAATGTCCATTGTATAACGACAAGCCAATAGCAGCAGTGAGTCAAGATAACAAGTCAACTTTCTTTCAAACTCGAAAAACATGTGGAGTTTTTCGGGCTTTTAACAGATGTGAAGCAGGACGGCTGAGCTCGCTGCGCGATGTTGCCAGGTAATGAGGACTCGCCATGTTTAGAGAGCGCTACGAGTGTCGGGGTGCCGGACAGATGGCGCAGTTTCTTGCACGAATTTTCCCGCCTGACAGGGTCGTTGCGCCGCTCTCCTCGTAATTCTCCCAAAGAGGTGTTCAGAGACTATTCCCAGAAAATTCAAGATACAGTGGAACCTCACTTATACGTTTTTCAAGGGAGACTACTAAAATACTCTATAGATGAGAAAACGTGTAACTGATTTTCTCTTCTGGTATGGACCTCATCCAGAATTTTTTATTTTTCACCAAGAGTTAAGGATTTTCATGTTTTCTTCCTTGCTGGTTGATATTCACAAAGTTTCTTCTCCTGCTTTTAACTCCACATAAAATAGACAAGTGACTGTTGGAACGATACGGCGACAATGAAAACAGCAAACCAGACAATTCCAAGGCCTTACAGAGCAAGCATACCACCATACTTTTTTTTTAAGTATAAATGGGTACATTTTGTGTATGGGGATCAGAAAAATTGACGCATTACCGAGAAAACATATAACTGAGCAATATTTTAATGGAAAACGAGTGGCCCCTAAAATGTTAGCGTATATGTGTGAAAAATGTTGAAATGAATAATGTATAAGCGAATTTCAACTGTACCTTTAATATACATACATATAAATAGGTTTTGGGTTAGCGTCCTTTAACCTGGTTGGTCATATTGACCGATGAATGAAATTGGTTAAATGTTGCTCAAATCATGTTGAAGTCCATGGAACTTAAAGTTACTCGGCATTCCTCTTCTTAGGATTGGGGAAAAAACTCCAAAAAACCTTATCCGGGTAACTCGCCCTAAGCGAGATTCGAACTCACGACCTGTTGATGTGAGGCAGACACGCTACCACCACACAAACCAAGTGAGGATACTATATTACCAAAATCGTTAGAGCCATTTTTTAGAAAATCAAAATTTTCCATACAAAAGGTAGTTTGGGGTGTGAGGTTTTCTTGAAAGTCTTCGTGTCTTATCCTTGAGAGATACTAAACTTAAATACCAAATTTGGTATTTAACAGAAGTGTCGTTTTTTGAGGTATGGTGTCCACAGGTACGCGCGCGCGCACACACACACTGACTTTTTTTCTAAAAATGTTTTTTTCTGGACGCAGGGGTTCTCAAAACATATTTCCGATGAAATCTCGGTATGGAAGTTTTGGGTGGCATATAATACCTCTCTATACACATTGCACATACGGGCTAGAGAAATTAATACCCAATAAATCCACAAGGTATACAGGAGTCGCCACTGCATGCATCTCTAAAGCAGGAAGTATTGTTGGTGATGTAACATGTCAACCTGTGTCATGTTCTCAGCTGTATAATCCAGACGCTCCCGAGGGAATACCTGTAGAATGGTTCTCCAGAGATACCAACACATAATCACTAATTGGAACTAACATCACGTTTTTACTTTCTCTACACGTACTATATAGAGAAGGTATTGTAATGCACCCAAAAATTGCATACGGAGATTTCACCGCAAATACATGTTTTGGGTCCCCTGAATCCAAAAAAAGGTGCGTGTCTGTGTGTGTGTCTGTGGGCAACATAGCTCAAAAACGAAAAGACCGTTAAATACCACACTTCATATTTAAGTTTGGTGTCTTCCAAGGATGCGAAACGAAGAAAATCCCCCCACCCCACATGGAACTTTTTTCATATTCTCAAAAATGGCTCTAAGGATTTTGATTAAAATGTCGCATATTAAAGATATTTACCTGACAAATAAAATCTTGAATTTTCTGAAGACTACTTTATTCTGGATGAGTTTTACGGAATTTTGTATAACTGCTAAACCGTAAGAGATGGACAAAAACTTACCACACCAAAAATGTAGAGCACATTAAAACACACAATTTCGTGGACTTGGTTGTTTTTAAAATATGTCTTGTTTTTAGTTTCAGCTTTGAAAAACATACTTTTCTGATACAGGAATTTGTCAATTGCTGTTCATACAAACATAGGAACTTCAGTCACATAGCAACCAGCTTTTGACTATCACTTTAACCTATGGTACTCCCTTATTTCCCTTCTACTTACAAGGAAGCAAGTAATAAGACTATTTCTGCTAATTTTTTTCTAGATTAGCATGAAGTAAACAGAAGCATAAGATTTCTAACAATAAGTTGTTGCAGAGATGTAGAGGAGGTCATGTGAATGGAATATATCAGATTTTTTATCTGATATTTTCGTATAGCAGAGGAATTGTTACATTCCTACCAAAACTTCCTCAGTAACGAAGTCCGCTGAATCCAAGAAAAAGCATTTGAAGAAATCACCCGAATCTCAAACTACCCATTACATGGAAAACATTCCGTTATTTTTAATTTTCTCCAAAATGGTCAAACATATTCTCATGCCAAATGAAGTATATGTCTTGAATTTTCGGGGAATATACACTGAAGTCCTCTTGATTCTCAAGGACTTTTGCATAGCTGGAAACCATACGAGACGGAACAAAAAATGTGTCTCGTCAAAACACAGGATTTGTGTAAAATACATTTCATTTTTTTTTTTTTTTTTTTTTGTAAAGTTAAGCATTTCGGAGATATTCCTTGTTATTGATCTAAATGTTCCAATACTTGCACGTTTCTGAAACGCGAAGTCTTCATTCGGTTTTCTTTCTTTATTTTTCAATTTATTTATTTTTTACTCCTGGCCATACAAAGAGAATCAAATTTTAAACATTTGACTATCACTGTAGCCTAGTGTATTGCCTCATTTTCCTCCTACTTATAAGAAATGAAGTAAAAGATCATTTCTGGTAATGTTTATGTAGATGATAGAATAATCTTTTGTAAGAATAGTTTGTATATGGAAGAGCTAGAGAAAGATATGTGAATGGAATACTTCGGATATTTTTTCTAAATGTCAAAATTTTGGTCAAATTTACGAGATAATACTAAAATACACAACAGAATACCTGTTGAAATGCAGTATAAATGAGAAAATCCGATTGTTCCATTCACATGACTTTCTCTACCTCTCTGCAATAAATTATTGTTAAAAAACGTATGCTTCTATCTACATCATGCTACCATAGGTTAAAGTGATAGTCTGGTTGCTATGTGACTGAAGTTCCTTTGTCTGTATGGACAGAAGTTGACCAATTCCTGTATGAGAAAAGTATAAGTTTTCAAGCTGAAACCTAAAACAAGGAATATCTCAAAAACGAGCAATTCTACGAAAAAATGTACATAACATAATTTGTGTGTTTTAATATGCTCTACATTTTTGTATAGTATGTTTTTGTCTATCTCGTACGGTTTAGCAATTATGCAATATTCCGTAAAATTCATCCAGAATAAAGTAGTCTTCAGAGGTTATTCCTAGAAAATTCAGGCTATACATTTTATTTGTCAGGTAAACATCTTTAATACACGAAATTTTAATCAAAATCGCTAGAGCCATTTTTGAGAAAATAAAAATTTTCGAAAAAAGTTCCATATAAAGGGTAGTTTGGAGTGGGGTAATTTATCTCAAAATCTTCGTATCACATCCCTGGAAGATTCTAAACCTAAATACCAAGTTTGGTATTTTACCGACTTTTTGTTTTTGAGCTATCGTGTTCACAGACACACACACGTCCACACACGGACTTTTTTTCTGAAAATGTGTTTTTTTTTTCATACAGGAAACCCTAAAACATATATTTCCGGTGAAATCTCGGTATGGAATTTTTGGGTGGAGTGCAATAGCTTCTCTATACACTGTGTACATAGTACATGAAGAGAAAGTACTAAAAAGTGAGGTAAAAGAGTCTTTACGTCCAGATTTAGGAAAAGTGCAGCATTGAATTGCAGAGAGAAGAGTTGGTGTGATGGTCTCGAGGCGTGCAGTTGTTCACTTCGCACATCAGAATATGTTTGTTTGGACACAGTTATTTCTAGATTGCTCTCAAGGAAAGATGGCCACGCCGAGAGAGGCTACTACAATAATTCTGCTTAGGATCTTGCTGTGACAACACATGTGGAAATGTTAATGTACTTTCACGTCTGTCACCTGCACTCTTAAACATGTCTTATACTCATATCTATACAAATATAAACAATGTCAATCGTCTGTCATCATCAACGTTATCCTGGATTAGAATTCTTTCTATTTCATTTTCTACAATTCTTTCTAATGATTTTTAATGTTCTCAACATGTCGACATACATTTTCCCATTGTAGCCTGCCAATTTCTGCATTTCGCTGGCGACACAACTGTTCCACATCCTTTAATTTAAAAGTGGTATATTAAGTTTTATTTTTCTTTCTTGTCTTTGAGAACGGAAACTCAATAAATTTCAGTTTCCTTGACTACCCTTTCATTCACTTTCTATAGGCTTTTGAAGAACTCGGGGAACATACATTTTCTTCCTCCATCTCTGCCTCTTGTTTCATCAAGTCAAGGACATTTGCAATTATTTCTCTCCTCTAAGTAATACCTTGCCACTTTGAAAACGTAGGAGCCATGGTTAAAAAAATAAAATGAACACTATTTACTGTCCACTTTGAATACGAACATATGCGGAACACTTTCGATACAGACTGTACAAAGTTTACTCGCGGTGACTTTGAGTAAGCGAAGTATCATAGCACAAACTCGGATAAGCTAGGCTCGGTAGCTGAGTTGGCGGTCAGGATCACGAATCCAGAAGTTTTGCGCCGGCAATACATGTTGGGTCTCATGATTAAAAGTTCTCTATAAGGGAGATATAAAATATATTCAATATAATATATAAATTATATCAAGGAGGGACAAATATACATTGGAAATGGCCAGAGAAAATTGTTTGAAACATGTCTAAGAGTAAAAATACGGAATTCACCACAAGCTGGCAAACTACCCAGGTAGAAGTATACCGTTAAGTGCACAATGAACCGAAGGGGTTGAAAATTCCACAGCCCGAGGGTGGACATAACAAAGCAAATACAAAGAATTTTCTTGTTGGTCGAGGTCATGACTTCACTTGCTATGGAAGACTCGTTGGATTAAGACGTGATATTTGAGTCCGCGGTGGAAACGAACGGGCTAAATATGGTCGCGATAGAAACAGTGTTTATTTAATACACGAGTAATAGGCGCGGTCGTGTAACGCATAGCTAGAAAGTGGAAAAAGATGTGTGTTCGACGGCAGAAAATGTCGAAGAAATCGAATAAATGAGTTCAATAATCTTGAACTCAAAGTAAACCATTTGTGTCTTACTACACCTGAGAAACATCCCATGATAACAAAATCCTGACCTAGGTCACTCACATCTCCACACCATTGCAGAAATATCCTGCACGCGGGAGTCGAACCCGGGACCCCTATATTTGGGAACCGCTGCACACTCTCTAATATTACAACACATATTTCTCATCCAAAATAAAATGTGTTTCTTGCTAATCAGCGACCTTTGCCCTGTTCTGGCCTCCCAAATGCCGGTTCACTTAAAGCTGGGTCTTTTCCAGGCGCTCATAGTCCCCCTGATGATCTACGCCTGCGAAGTGTGGGGCATGGCAGCAGACTCCTGCCTTCTCTGGTTACAGCGGATACAGAATAGAGGTCTCCGGTGCATATATTCTGTATGTCGACGTTTACCAGTGAGGCTACTACATTAAATTTCGGCCCGCCCATATGTGGAGGATGTCATTAGGCGCCGGGCTCAGAAATTCTCCGCCAGATTGGGCGAACATGAGAACGCACTTGTCAGATCGCTGGGGGAGTATTTACAGGCGGTATCGAGTTCCCCGCTTGGCTTGCGGACACCCCCGGTAACAACGGCTTCATACCAACTAACAGCAAAATAGCTGAACCAAGTACTTCCCCCTCCCATTATTGGGAGTGTTCAATCAAAAATCTCCAATAAAAACAATTTTTCACAAATTAAGCACCAGCGGAACAGAGTAAAGGATGCTGCTCCTGAAAAATGCAACCGTTCGAGGAGCCTATCTAGCGCTTACCTCCTAACATCATCACCCGAAATCTCAAATACCAAACCTTAACCTTCGCCTCATTCCTGTGGATAAACCCTCTACCAGGGTAGATACACAGCAACTACACCTAGGCTCTCCACGAGTCTACCAGCTCTCGGACACACGCACACGCACAGCGATCAGCTTTTAAAATGTGTCACTATCACTTTAGCCTAGTATATTCCCTTATTTCCATTCTACTTATAAGGAAGCGAGTAATAAGCTAATCGATTTAGAATAAGCTTTTGTAAGAAGAGTTTGTAGCAGAATAGATAGAGAAAGTCATGTGAAAGTAGCACATACGTAATGTAGCTCTTATTTTGACTCAGGTAGAATGTGGAGCATTGCAGCGTTAAACATTTGGTTAGGTCGAGGTGACTATGAAATGTTTTATTGCTGCTATTAACTGCAGGGAACTGGCTCGCCGTCAAATAAACATGGTACAGACTGCCTCCTCGATCCCGTCAATCTGACACAGCTAGAATACTTGTCTCAAATCAGCTGTTCGTAATAGTCCTGTCATTTAACCTCTCTACGCGTACTATGTACATAGTGTAAAAACAAGATATTGTATTCCACCCAGAATTTCAATATCGAGATTTCACCGGAAATACATGTTTTGAGACCCCGTGATTCCATAAAAGAATTGTTATAAACATGTCCATGTGTCTGTGGGCAGCATAGCTCAAAAACGAAAAGTCGATTAAATATCAAACGTGATATTTAAATTTAGTATTTTCCAAGGATTCGACACGAAGATTTTCCGCAAAATCCCCCCCCCCACCACAAACTAACCTTTACATGGAAAATGTTTCGAAAGTTTTGATTTTCTCAAAAATGGCTCTAACGATTTTGATTAAAATATCATATATTAAAGATATTTACACAACAACAAAAAATGAATATCTTGAACTTTCTGGGAATATCCTCTGAAGACTACTTTATTCTGGATGAATTTTGCATAACAGCTAAACCGTAAGAGATGGACAAAAATTTATCGCACAAAAAATGTAGAGCACATTAAAACACAGAATTTATGTTGTATACATTTTTTCGTGGAGTTGATCGTGTTTAAGATATTCATTGTTTTTGGTTTCAGCTTTGAAAAACTTAACTTTTGTCATACAGGAATTTGTCAAGTCCTGTCCATACAAACAAAGGAACTTCAATCACATAACAACCAGACTTTGACTATCACTTTAACTAATAGTACTCCCTTATTTCGCTTCTACTTACAAGGAAGCATATAATATAGCTATTTCTGCTAATTTTTTGTCGAGTAGCATTAAATAAATAGAAGCATAAGCTTTTTAACAATAATTTATTGCAGAGATGTAAAGAAAGTCATGTGAATGGAACACATCAGATTTTTGTAAACATGTCCGTGTGTGTGTGTGTGTGTCTGTGTGTGTGTCTGTGTGTGTGTCTGTGTGTGTGTCTGTGTGTGTGTCTGTGTGTGTCTGTGTGTGTCTGTGTGTGTGTCTGTGTGTCCGTGTGTGTGTCTGTGTGTGTGTGTGTCTCTGTGTGTCTGTGTGTGTGTCTGTGTGTGTGTCTGTGTGTGTGTGTCTCTGTGTGTCTGTGTGTCTCTGTGTGTCTGTGTGTGTGTCTGTGTGTGTCTGTGTGTCTCTGTGTGTCTGTGTGTGTGTCTGTGTGTGTGTCTGTGTGTGTCTGTGTGTGTGTCTGTGTGTGTGTCTGTGTGTGTCTGTGTGTCTGTGTGTGTGTCTGTGTGTGTCTGTGTGTGTCTGTGTGTCTGTGTGTGTCTGTGTGTGTCTGTGTGTGTCTGTGTGTGTCTGTGTGTGTCTGTGTGTCTGTGTGTGTCTGTGTGTGTGTCTGTGTGTGTCTGTGTGTCTCTGTGTGTCTCTGTGTGTCTGTGTGTGTGTCTGTGTGTGTCTGTGTGTGTCTGTGTGTGTCTGTGTGTGTGTGTCTGTGTGTGTGTCTGTGTGTGTGTCTGTGTGTGTGTGTCTGTGTGTTTGTCTGTGTGTGTGTCTGTGTGTCCGTGTGTGTGTCTGTGTGTGTGTGTGGGGGCAGCATAGCTTAAAAACGAAAAGATCGTTAAATACCACACTTGGTATTTAAGTTTGGTATCTTTCGAGGAAATCCTCCCACCGCCAACTACCCTTTACATGGAACTTTTTTCGAAAATTTTGATTTTCTCAACAACAGCTCTAACGATTTTGATTAAAATGTCCTATATTAAAGATATTTACCTGACATAAAATTTATACCTTGAATTTTCTGGGAATAGCCTCTGAAGACTACTTCATTCCAGATGAATTTTAAGGAATTTAACATAACTGCTAAACCGTAAAAGGTGGAGAAAAACTTACCATATAAAAAATGTAGAGCACGTTAAAACACGATTTATGTTATATACATTTTTTACGTGTAGTTGATGATTTTTGAGATATTCCTTTGTATGTTTCAATTTTGAAAATCTCATATAGGAATTTGTCAACATGTCAGATTTTTATTCTCGTTTATCTAGATTAGCATGAAGCAGATGAAGAATAAACTTCTTAACAACAATTTGTTAAAGAGATGTAGAGAAAGCCATGTGAATAGAACATATCAGATTTTTACTTTGCCTATCATGTACGTACAATGAAGAAAAGCTCTATTATTCCACCCAAAATATGACACCGCGGTTTTACTGAAAATATATGTTTTGGGGTCCCTGAATACAAAATTCTTATGTGTTACATTCACATGACTTTCTGTATATCTCCGTAACCAGTTATTGTTAAAAAGCTTATGCTTCTTAATTGAGGTAAACATTAGCAGAAATACTTTCTTGTAAGCAAAAGGGAAATAAGGAAATACCTAGGCTAAAACGACAGTCAAATCTTCTAAAATCTGGTTGCTATATGATTCAAATTCATTTCTTTGCATGACCAGGAGTTGATAAATTCCTTTATGTGAAAAATTTTAAGTATTTTAAAACGAAAACAATAACAACCAATATCTCAAAATTTGCCTATTTCATGAAAACAAACGTGTAAGACATAAGCTGTTTGTTTTAATGAGCTCTACATTTTTTGTACACTAAGTTTTTGTCTATCTCTTACAGTTTACTACTTATGCAAAATCCAGTAAAATTGATCCAGAATAAAGTAGTCTTCAGAGGCTATTCCCAGAAAATTCAACATATACATTTTATTTGTCATGTAAATATATTTAATATATATTTTAATCAAATGCGTGAGGGCCAATTTTGAGAAAATAAAAAATTTCGAAAACTTTTCATGTAAAAGGTAGTTGGAGGTGAGGAGATTTTCTTGAAAACCTTCGCGACGCATCCTTGGAAGATACAAAACCTAAATACGAAGTTTGTTTTTTAACAGTCTTTTCGTTTTTGAGCTATGCTGCCCACAGATACACACGGACATTTTTCAAAAAATACTTGTTTATGCTCTCAGGAGGTATCAAAACATGTATTTCCGGTGAAATCTTGGTATCGAATTTGTGGGTGCAATACAATACCTTCTCTATACACTATGTACATAGTACGTGTAGAGAAAGTAAAAAGTACCTCTTTATCTTTGTCTTTTATTATATTTTGCTTTATCTATGTGTGTTTATTTATATATTATTTTTGTGAGTTGACCATTTCCGAGATAGTCCGTGTTATTGGTTAAGTTTTTGTTATTCTTATCTCAACGGGGATACTTTTTCACCCTCTCTCTCACTCCCTCTCTGTCTCTCTCTTTCTCAACCCGTCGGAGGACAATGGAGTTTTTCGGGTGTAAAAATCCTTAGCATGGCTTCCTTAGGAAGGGAAGTAAAGCCGTTGGTCCCGTGTCGTAGATTTACGGCACGTAAAAGAACTTCAAGTCTGATAGAGAGGCCTCTGAGCAAAATTAAGCAGTCTTTCACGCCCAGTATAGAATGGGACGCTGAGAACCACAGCAGTTAAAGAGCATCCATAAATAACTCGCAATTTACATTTCTCTCTCTCTCTCTCTCTCTCTCTCTCTGTCTCTCTCAATAACAAAATCGGAGTTTGTGAGCATCACAAAGCGACAGCTCTTAAAAGATTTGGCTAACGTTGAATGCGTTCCCGTTGTACCCACAAGAGAAAAAAGTATTTCTGCAAATGTTTATCTCGATTAGCGTGAAGATGGGAGAGAGAAAGTAATGTGAATATATGACACTAAATTCTCCTGCGGGGAGCCCATGAATCATCGTCTCCAGTCCGAGGCGTTGCAGTATCTATTCCTCTGCTTCCATCTCTGAAATAATATCATACTTTACGTAGCTTGTCTGGTTCGCTACTCTCCAATAATAACAAGGAATGTGTCGGAAATGATTGTGACAAAGCATATTCTTCTATCTGCTTGATGATAAACATTAACAGAAATTGTCTTATTACTTGCTTCCTTGTAAGTAGAACGGAATACACTAGGATAACGTGTAGTTGCTATGGGATTTAAATGTTTCTTTGAGTGGTCAGAAGTTGACAAGTTCCCTTATGAGAAAGGGTTAAGTATTTCAAAACTAAAACCAATAACAAGGAATATCTCGAAAACTGTAAACTCTACGAAAAAATGTATGACATTAAATTGTGTGTTTTAACGAGATATGCATTTTTTGTATAGTAAGTTTTAAAGTCTGTCTCTTACAGTTTACCAGTTATGCAATATATATATATACGAGTATCACTTCCGAACGACTGCATCAAATTGAACAATTCTTTTTTTTTTTATTGTCACGACAAGGTTTGTGGAAAAGAAAATATTTAAAAATAGTATGGGAAAGTATATATATATATATATATATATATATATATATATATATATATATACGAGTATCACTTCCGAACGACTGCATCAAATTGAACAATTCTTTTTTTTTTTTATTGTCACGACAAGGTTTGTGGAAAAGAAAATATTTAAAAATAGTATGGGAAAGTATTTAAAATCTCTTAATATGAATAAAAACGGTCCAAAGCGAACGCATTTCCGTTAATAGCCACCAGATGGCACTGGTATCATGGTATGTGTTGCTAAAAGCTCGTACTACTGCTATATCCCCCCCCCCAATTCAATGTTAAGGTAACGCAACAGTTTATCGACACAATGACGCAATGCAGCAGTGAAATTCAAATACATTTTTATATATTAAGTGTCCTTTCCTTACTCCTATTGTTTAAAATAAAGCAGTAAAGAAGTTTTCCTGGCAACTAACAGCTAGAGTAAGTGCTTATTTATTTGCCACTAGATGGCCATAGGGGTATTTTCGCTCCCCGTCCAATGTTAAGGTAACGCAACAGTTTATCGAGATGACAACGCAGCAGTGAAATTCAAATACATTTTTACGTATTAACCGTCCTTTCCTTACTCCTATCGTTTAAAATAGAGAAGCTTTCCTGGTGACGAACACCTAAAATACGTACTTATTATTTGTCACCAGATGGCCGTAGTACCCACTGCTCTATTTTTCTTCTTCAATGCTAAGGGAATGCATCCGGTTAAGGAGACAGTGACGCAAGATAACAGTGAAAATCAAATATATTTCTTGTGTATTAACTGTGATTCCCTTGGTCACATTGTTTATATAAAGAAATATATTCTTATTGTAGTTGTTTAAAACGAACAAGTTATAAACAATGCACATTAACCCTTCTTGGAACCTGAAAATGGCGGGATCCTGTTGCAGATGTTGACGTTATGTGGTACTTGAGCTAGCTAAGAAACATGAAGATACCCGCGTCACCATCACACTACAATTGTACTGCTCTTAATACATTTGATATTTTGAGTTAAATGGAGAAATTACACAAAGCTATCATCAAATAAAAATTTATCATTGCCCTACCAGATCTACTTGCTCTTTAATTATGTCATTGTTAGCCCTAAAAATGGCTGTTTTGACATAGGAGAGAATAAAGAAAGTGGTGGAAAACATTAGGAGTAAAGGAAAGAAAGAGATTCGGAAGAAGCATGAATGTTACTTTGTGACTTTCTCCTTAATGTAATTCACTACCTATGCCAGCGTTTACCCGCCACACTATGAAAGGGCTGCCAATGACATCTTGGTTACCCACGCTGTTAACCTTTCCACAATACCTTATTGGTGCTCTCACTTCGTCCTTTTCGCAATACCAACTATATATGCTTCATAGCGCTTTTCAGATTCAAAGGCATTTTTAGACATTTGCAAGGTAAATTCCTGTTGACATTTCTACTGGCCTCATTTCGTTTCCATCACATTTTTGTCACTTCACAACGTCAAAGGAAGAATTAATATCGAAGGTGTTTCTAAATATTTTTGCAAATTATAAAAACTATGCTTGGTTGAGCGAACGAGCCATTTTAGCAGCAACTAATAACAATGTAGATTATTTTAATATAAAATTCAGGTTAAAATTGATGGACAAATGCATTCTTTTAAGTCGATCGATTCCATTACCAATCCAAATGAAGTCGTCAATTATCTTATTGAATTCCTAAATTCATTAGATATGCCAGGAATTACGCCACACAATTTACAGCTCAAGGCTGTCTCGGTGATAATTATGCTGCGCAATCTCAATCAGCTGAAATTATGCAGCGGAACAAAACTCACTGTTAAAAAAATTTTGAAAATTTTTATTTAAGCCACTATAGCATAAGAAGGCTCAAAGGCAAGCATATACTTATTCCAAGAATGCCACTAATGTCAACCGACTTTCCTTTTCAATTTAAGCGTGTTGTTTCCGGCGCGCCTTGCATTCGCAATGGCAATAAATCCCAAGCAAGGTCAATCGTTAGAAGTGTGTGGAATATACCTTGAATTGTCGTGTTTTTGGAAGGATAGTTGTACTTTGCGTGCTCGAGAGTCGGCAAACCATCGCCGCTATTTGTTTTATCTCCGTAAACAAAATTGTATATTACAAGGCATTACAATAAAGTATTCTCAAATTATGTAATTGTAATGTTACTTCATTGCATGGTCATAATGTAACGGAAAATTGTGTCTGAGTTTTTTCATTAGAAGTAAGGGCAGGCAGCTAGTTTAACAAACATTTATCCAGAATAAAGGGGTCTTAAGTGGTTATTCCCAGAAAATTCAAGAAATACTATTTATTTGCCATATAAATATTTTAATCAAAATCGTTTAGTCATTTTTGAGAAAATCAAAATTTTCGAAATATTTTCCATTTAAAGGGAGTTGGGGCTGGGGGGATTTTCTTGGTATCGCATCCATGGAACATGATGAACTTAAATATCAAATTTGAAATTTAACGAAGTTTTCGTTTTTGAGCTATGCTGGTCACACATACACAGACACACGTGTATATTTTTCTAAAATACTTCTTTTGAATTCAGGGGATCTCAAAACATGTATTTCCAGTGAAATCTCAGTATTGAATTTTGGGTGTATTACAATACCCTCTCTATACACTATGCATAAGTGCGCGTAGAGAAAGTAATAATATTTAAGAACTTTTCATGTTTTGAGACCCCCTGAATCCAAAAAAAATTTTATGTCTCTAGCCACATATGTACAATGAGCATAGGGATAGAGAAGGTATTGTAATGCACCCAAAAATTCGATGTCGAGATTTCACCGGAAATACATGTTTTGGGACTCCCTGAATCAAAAAAAAAAAAAAAAAAAAAGCATTTTCAGAAACAGGTTCATGTGTGTGTGTGTGTGTCTGTCTGTCTGTCTGTCTGTCTGTCTGTGGACAGAATAGCTCAAAAACGAAAAGACGGTTAAATACCAAACTTGGTAATTAAGTTTGGTGTCTTCCAAGGATGCGACACGAAGATTTTCAAGAAAATCCTCCCACCCCTAACTACCCTTTACATGGAAAAATTTTCGAAAATTTTTATTTTCTTAAAATGGCTCTAACGATTTTGATTAAAATACTACATATTTAAGCCATTTCTAAGACAAATAAAATGTATATCTTGAATTTTCTGGGAATAGCTTCTAAAGACCTGTTTATTCTGGATGCATGTTTCTTAATTTGGCATAACTAGTAAAACGTACTATACAAAAATGTAGGTGTTGTCAAAATACACAAATTATCTCATATACTTTTTTTCCTGGAGCTTATCGTTTTCGAGGTCTTCCTTGTCAATAGTTTTAGTGGTGAAGTACTACACTTTTGTTCCACTCCTGACCAAGCAAAGAAGCGATTTGTAACGACAGCTTTTCAGTACCCCTTTAGCTTAGTTCCAGTCTACTTATAAGTAATGCAGTTCTGTCTCGATTAGTGTGCTGTTGAAAGAAGAATTATCTTTTGTAAGAAAAATGTCCGTGTGTGTGGGCAGCATAGCTCAAAAATGAAAAGACCGTTAAAAACCAAACTTGATATTTAGGTTTGGTATCTTCCAAGGATGCGACACGAAAATGTTCAAGAAAATTCCCCCACCCCCAGCTGCCCTTTACAACGAACTTTTTTCGAAAATTTTGATTTTCTCAAAAATAGCTCAAACGATTTTGATTAAAATGCCTTATATTAAAGATATATATCTGACAAATAATATGTATATCTTGAATTTTCTGAGAATAGTTTCTGAAGGCTACTTTATTCTTAATGAATTTTACGGAATTTTGTATAACTGCTAAACGGTAAGAGATGGACAAAAACTTAGCACATAAAAAATGTAGATCGGGTTAAAACACATAATTTATGATATATACTTTTTTTTCGTGGAGTTGGTCGTTTTTGAGGTAATCCTTATTTTTGGTTTCTGCTTTGAAAAACTTATACTTTCTCATACAGGAATTTTTCAACTCCTGTTCATACAAACAAAGGAACTTCAATCACATAGTAACTAGCTTTTGACTATCACTTTAACCTATGGTACTGTTATTTTGCTTCTACTTACAAAGAAGCAAGTAATAAGACTATTTCTACTAATTTTTTCTCGATAAGCATAAAGTAAACAGAAGCATAAGCTTTTTAACAATAACTTGTTGCAGAGATGTAGAGAAAGTCATGTGAATGGAACACATCAGATTTTTTTTTCGTCTTAATTAGTTTTATTGCCTTTCTCCATACGTACTATGTACCTACAAGGTGCATAGAGAAGCTACTGTATTGCATCCAAAATTGCATACCGAGATTTCACCGGAAATACATGTTTTGCAAAAATTGTCCAAAATGAATAGTTATTCAAGATTCAAATAGATATTTCGTTTGTCATGAAAGTATATTAAATATCTCATTAGCTTTTGAGAAAATCAAAATATTCGAAAATTGTTCCTTGTAAAGGGTAGCTGATGGTAGGGGGACTTTTTAAAATCTTTGTGTCGCATCCTTGGAAGATTCTGAACTTAACAATGAAGTTTGATATTTAATGGGCTTTTCGGTTTTACTTTTTATACTCGTACTATATACATGGTGTATGGAGAAGGTATTGCATTCCACCCAAAAATTCTATACCGAGATTTCACCGAAAATACATCTTTTGGGTCCCCCTGAATACAAAAAAAAGCATTTTCTGAAAAAGGTTCGTGTATGTATCCGTGTGTCTGCGAACTGGATAACTCAAAAACGAAAAGTTGGTAAAACACTAAAGTTGGTATTTAACTTTATTATTTTCTAGGGATGCCTCACGAAGATTTTGAGAAATATCTCTGCACCCCAAACTACCCTTTGCATGGAACGTTTTTGAAAATGTTGATTTTCTCAAAAATGACTCTAACGATTTTGATTAAAATATCGTATATTAAAGATATTTACCTGACAAATAAAATGTATATGTTGAATTTTCTCGGAATAGCCTCTGAAGATTAGTTTATTCTGAGTGAATTTTACGGAATTTTGCGTACTGCTAAACCGTAAAAGATGGACAAAAACTTACCACACAAAAAAATGTAGAGCACGTTAAAACATGCAATTTATGTTATATTCATTTTTTTTTTTTTTTTTTTTTTTTTTGTGAGACTGGTCGTTTTTGAGATATTCCTTGTTTTTGGTTTCAGCTTTGAAAAACTTATACTTCTCACATACAGGAATTTGACAACTCCTGTCCATACAAAGGAACTTCAGTCACAAAGCAACCAGCTATTTGTTGCAGAGATGTAGAGAAGGTCATGTGAATGAAACACATAAGATTTTTTTAGTTATGCTGCCCACAGACACAGATACACACACAGACACGAACATTTTTCTTTTCTTTCTTTCTTTCTTTTTTTTTTGATTTAGGGAGTCCCAAAATATGTATTTCCTGTGAAATCTTGGTATTGAATTTTTGGGTAGAATACAATACCTTCTCTATAAGCTATGTACATTGTACGTTTAGAGAAAGTAAAAATGTGTATGAGAAATTGTGTGATCTAACGGAATATTTTATAGTAAGTTTTGAACTATCCCTTCCGGTTTACGAGTTATACAAAAGTCATTCAGAATAAAGAGGTCTTCCCAGACTATTCCCAAGAGATTCAACAAATATATTTCGTTTGTCATGTAAATATCTTAAATATATGCTGTTTTAATCAAAATCGCTACAGTCCTTTTTGAGAAAATCTAAATTTTAGAAAATTGTTCCAGTAAAGGAGGGGTTATGAAAATATTTGTGTCACATCCTTGGAAGATTCTGAAATTAAGTACCAAGTTTGATATTCAATGGGCTTTTCGTTTTTTGAGAAATACTCTCCACACATACATACAGACAGACAAGCGAAAAGAAATGTTAATTTTTTTTTCTTTTTGTATTCAGAGAATCTTAAAACGTGTATTTGTGGAGAAATCTTGGTATAGAATTTTTGGGTAGGATACTATTTATATATGTACTAGAGAAAATAAAATGTTCACAATTTGAGAGATGTGTTTCGTAATCTGTGAAATAAAAACAATACGATTATTAAAGGAAGCTGGCCACTTACTCACCTGCGGCGATGGTGTCAGTGAGGAGCTGTGAGGAGGCACATGTTGGTTCAGATGTTACAAGTGAACTGTTGTGATGATCATGGCACGCGAGCAGGACGTCTGGCGTCGCGACGCTAGCGACATCTGCATTCCCAACTTGTGCGCACATCACTTTCATGCTACTCGAGACTCTTATTACTTAGTAGAGGGTCAAATCTTTTAAAAACTAGTTGCTAATGCGTTTCTTTGCATGGCCAAGTTCCTGTATCAGAAAAGTTTACCAGTTATACAAAATTCCGTAAAATTCATCCAGAATAAAGCAATCAATTCAAGATACACATTTTATATGTCAGGTAAATATCTCCAATATACGAAATTTTAATCAAAATCGTTAGAGCCATTTTTAGAAAATCAAAATTTTCGAAAAAAGCTCCACGTAAAGGGTAGTTGGGTGGGGGAATTTTCATGAAAATCTTCGTGTCACATCCTTGGAAGATAGGAAACTTAAATACCAATACTTCGTTTTTGAGCTATGATGTACACAGGCACACACAGACACACTCGGACCTTTTACTGAAAATGCTTTTTTGGATTCAGGGGGACCCAAAACATATATTTCCGGTGAAACCTCGACATCGAGTTTTTGGGTGGAATACAATACTTCTCTATCCCTATGCATATTTTACATACGGGGCAAGAGGAAGTAAAAATATTGAGCAGCCAAATAAATTGGTGGTTGAACATTTATCAAATTGTGAGATGCCTCCAGTTCAATTCCATCTTCAGGAAGTACCATGTGTGTTTAAAATACATAATTCTGATGTCAGAGATATTTGTGAGCTTTCTAATAATTTCCTAAAGAAGACTATATTGTCTTGCCAATATCTTTCTGATTGAAGGAATATTTCCTAGTAGACTTAAAATGCCAAAATAATGCCAATAAGTAATGTTTGGAAAGCTATACACCGATATCGCTGCACCAGTATTTAGTCTTGCTGCACAACAAATTGCTTTACTACATATGTCACCGCAGGCGGTGACACTGATGATACAAAGAAGCGCCGGGGGAAACCGGAGAACCCGCTTTGTCCACCACAGATCTCACATGCGGTCACTTGGGGTCTAATCACTCGCCCGGCTCGGTTACTTAACCAATTGTCCAGAAAGTGACAAACGACTTGGCCTAACTAAACAATATCAACACAAAATTGTATTTACAAAGCTACACTACCTTCTCTATTTCTCAACGTAATCTCCATTGTCAAGATACTTATTATCACGTGGTACAAGTTTTTCTATGTCCATGTTATACTTTTGTACAGCCAAAGAACTTATTCGTTTTTACGAATGTACAAAATGTTCAGCCAATCGAATGTTATGGACAAATAACACAATCGTATAGTGATAATGCAATGAACGAGTCTTCAGTGAGGAAATGACACATAATTTACGAGTAATCAAGGAAGAACATAACAGTGTGTACGATAAAGACCGTTCATCAATCGTTATGAAAGCAGATGTAGGTAAAAGAATTGAGAAAAACTGGTATTTCACTTTGGACAGCGTACATGACCTTTAAGGTGAAAACAATGTCCAAACCCCAAAGTGACAATGACATCTTCAGCGGCGGAAGCTTCTTTATTACTCTTAATGCTTTTAAACAGTAATCGTTTCGGGAGCTATCATTTTAGCAGGCATTTTACTTAAATTAGTTTAAGTTCACGTTACAATAAATGCCCTGATTATATACAGAAATAGAGTAACGTTGTAAATAAAGCTTTGTGTTGATAACTCTTGTTATGTTTAGTCGTGAGTTACTTTCTGGATGGCCTTGAACAACAACATGTTTTATCTGCTGATCAGTTTGGTTTTAGATCTCGTAAATCCACTGTTGATGTGATTCAATTGCTTATTGGCTGCTTAGTCCCGGGCCTCACAATGAAAACAGCATTTAATTTTTGTTTTGTTTAATTTCTCAACATAATGTCCAGAAAGGCTAGTACATTTGTCATATCGGTGTTCTAATTTAATTAAACCATCTCTGTAGTGCGATTTATCAAGGTCCTCAAAATAGCTGTTTACCACATCAATGACCTCTTCGTTGCTGTGAAATCTTCGTCCAAGTCATTTTTTGAGGTTTGGGAACCGACGGTAGTCACTGGGTGCTAGAACTGGTGAATATGATGGATTTTCAAGCAATTCCAACTTTAATTCCCATATTTTCCCGTTGCAATGAATGAACGATGGACCGGAGCATTATTGTAATGAAGAACGTTTTTTTTTTCCCCCAAATGAGGTCTTTTTTTCTTTTCTTTTCACCTCATCTCGCAAACGTTGCAGAAAGCTTGCGTAGTAGTCACCAGTGATACTTTTACCCTTTTCCAAGTAATCAATAAAAATAATTTCCTCTGTATCCCAGAAAACACTCGCCATAACCTTGTTAGCTGACAAAATTTACTTTGGCTTTTTTAGAGTTAGTTCACCTGGCGCAATCCATTGTTTTGACTGTGATTTTCTCTCTAGAGTGTAGTGATGTATGCAAGTTTCATCCATGGTAATAAGCCGTCTCAAAAATTCACTTGGATTTTTACGGTAGAGCTCCACATTCTTAATAGAAACAGTTTTTCTTTGCAACTGTTTATCAGGTGTCAACAAACGCGGCACCCATCTTGCACAGACCTTGTGAAAACCCAAAACATTACTTAAAATATTGGCTACACGTTCTTTTGATATGTTTACAGCCTCTGCTATCTCAAATAACTTTAATCTGCGGTCTTCCAGTACTAAACAATCATTTTTTTCAATGATTTCTGGAGTTGTCACTTCTACAGGGCGTCCAGAGCGAGGCTCATCACTAGTGCTCGTACGTCCCATTTTAAACTGTGCAACCCACCTTTTAATCATTGAAAATGAAGGGGCAGAGTCTTTCAATGTACTGTCCATTTCCTCCTTGATTTTTTTAGGTGTCAAACCTTTCAAATGGAAGTATTTAATCACTGCTCGTTTTTACAAATCCTCCATTTTCGTGAAAACTCTAAAGTTGTCTTGTTTAAAATGCTGTCATTCGAAAACTAAACAATCTTTTGACCTGTAACTATGGATACAAGCTGGTCTAGAGTTAAACTTTACCATACTGCCGTCTAACTGGCCTAGTGGCCATATCTGTGTGGGGCCCGGGACTTATCAGCCGACCCTCGTATATTGAATATATTTGAATCTTAGAGCTTTGCATGGATCACATTGTGTGATTTAAGCAAGGCCTTTGATTGTATTGAGCATGGCGTACTACTGGAGAAATTGTTTCATTATGGTATATGTGGTACACATAATAGGGTAAGGTCGGGCAAATCGGGTTAGAAGGCAAATAGCGTCAATTTTTTTATATTTCGTCCTCTCTTCCAAACAAGAAGTAGCGAGGTAACTATTGCCATCTAGCGAAAACAATTACAACTTTGTCAAGAGGTTGAATAAGGAATCAGTGTGAGACGTGTTTAATTGTTGTGTAGTTTCCTTTGAAAATATGTGCCGTTTAAGATGAGTTCGTATTTATTTTCTCTTTTTAAAGTAGTATAGAAGTTGTATCGAATTTGTTGCAATATTTTTATTAATTACTTATTAAACGTTAGTCGTCTTTTAAGTTAATCCTTTCTGTCCGAGGTTATGTCGGTCTTCTCACCATATCATTGTTGTGCAAGCGTACAACACGGTAAAAATGAAGTCCTGCATTTTAGGCGAATAGGGTCACATTATTGCGGGTGAAAAGGGTCAATATTTTTTAAGTCGATTCCTCATTTTTATCTCTTTTTTATCGTTTATATTACAGATGGGGAAATGTAGGCGAAAAACACCTCTCAGTGGACAGAGGATGGTATTAGAATGCAATTGATAGGTCGTTGATCGGACTCCGGATGGATTAATGAAGAGGAAACTCTGCTGTGGCATAAACACTTTAAATCTCAGTCGGATTATTCCTGAACACTGCAGTTATGTTATTAGATGGTCATGTATCACATAAAAGTTTACAAGGTCTCCGATTCTCTGAAGTAAATAACAAAACAGCAATACGACACATCGCTGGATAGGTCATTAAGTCTTTTAAAGCCAACTACGATTGTGAATGTATGCGCAACACAAAATCAGAAAGCAAAATAAACTTACTCTTGGGAGATTTTCTAGGTAGTAAGAAAGAAGGCAGCCACACCGTCCAATGCTGAAAGCGAATCTCGTTCTACAGGCGTAATGAAAATGCAGTGACTGAACCTCACTTTTTCCTTCCGGTTCTAAGTCGCGCCATAGATATTCACTGTCTGAAAGACCACTTGCTATCATTTCCAAACAAAATGACACCAAAACGCTCAAGTAGCAAGCAAATAACATATCTTCCAATTTCTCCAAAAATATTCTAGAGACCACAGATAGACTGCAAAAGAAAAGAAAACCGTTTCCTCAGCAACAAAATATTAGACAGATCAGTAATCAGTGAATGCCTAAGCGGTCTACATCATCATGATCAGAGTCATTAGGAAGCGATGAAGGTGACGATAAAATTACATCTTGTGAACCTTGCAAGATAAAAGATCCGTCAAACTTGGTGACTGGATTCAGAGTCAAGGAAAAGAATATCAGAGATGTACAGTGGGTAAAGTAAATAAATAAATAAATAAATTTTTCTGCGGGAAATGTATTGTTGTCGAATGGTATTTTAATATTTCTACTGACCCTGTTCACCAATCTCTTTCACCCGATTCATCCAACTTGAGGAGGGCGAATAGGGGCGTGCAGCACTATTAACAAACTTTTTTTTTATTGCTTCATTTGTATAGCTCCCTTTAACATCAATGGCCATATCGGGGGCTTTCTCTTGTGAAACTGTAGGTTCAGAACATTAGGTTAAACTTTATATTACTAAACACACGCCCATTCACTCTCACATACATATTTCCAGACTCTATGGGGGATAGGGAATAATTACGGTTAAAGAAAAATTCCCCGTCTGCCGAGAATCGAACCGGGTGAGAAGTCAGCTCGCTGACCACTCGACCACGGAGGCAGTCTATAACAAACTTATTATATATAATATTGGACACTATTTATGCATTCTCAAATAGTGAAATGTTATCATAAAACACTACTGTTTGTAAGCATTTAGCACCAAATTAAGCAGAATGTTCTGGAGTTTCGATTCCTTGTCATTAGATGCGCAGATGTTTTATGTTTTATTCTTAATTGCATTGTTGGCAGCTGTTTTGACATTTTGTTCTTGTAGTCAACGTGAAAATGCAGTATGATGTACAGCTGAGTCAAGGATATTTTCAGCAAGATGGCGCTACATGCCATACATCAAATGAATCCATGAACCTAATTGCAAGTTTCTTTGACAACCGGATAATTTCCAGGAACCTGTGGCAACCGAGATCTCCGGATTTGACATCACTGGACTTCTTTCTATGGGAATACTTAGAAGACAGGGTTTATGCCACACGTCCCCAGACATTGGACGATCTGAAGCACAACATCGCAAAGGAGATTCAAGCTATTGACAACAGAATCCTCCAACGAGTGGCCAGTACGACGTGTTGAGTTGGGCCTTATGCAGGATGGAGGACATTTTCAACATTTGCTATAGAGGAAAATAATCTCCCAAAATTCCTCTACAATTTAGATATAATAAGTTGTCGCTAGCAAAACACGTTTTGAAACAATTCAAGAAAGAAATGTGTCAGCTCTATGTAAATCACCCTGTATTAAAGACTTGCCAGCTATGAACACTTTTCCAATTTTTGAACCGATTCTCCCGACCTTACCCTAAGTTGTTCTAATCTATTTGTCAAGTTGTTCAGAGTAGTGATACTGTTTTATATTTTTATTATTTAATGTATCTAGATACAACCCGTGTTTGTTTACATGTGAGTATAAATAAGACAAACATATTGGTTGTTGAGTTCGTCGAAGCTGGTAATGTGGACCGTGTTGTTAGTATCTGGTGTAATGGGAGCAGCTCTTTCTCTGGACATTCCGTCATGAGATGTTGAGAAGGACAGTCGCAAAGTGGTGAGCAAACTTGTTAATTCTGTGGCAACTTCCATGGTTCGCTAAGAACTGCGTTAGTATGTAGTTTGGCCAGAGTCTGTGGGTATCGGCTGTAACTTCTCAATTCGTATACAGTTAAAACTCGCTTACACGTTATTCACTCCAACATTTTTCGCACATATACGCTAAAAGTTTAGGGACCAGTCTTTCTCCATTAAAATTTTGCTCAGTTATACGTTTTGGTTTTAAGTTTTCTCGGTAATGCGTCACTTTTTCTGATCCCCGTACACAAAATGTAACCATTTATACGTTTTTAAAAAAACGTATGTTGGTATGCTTGCTGTGTAAGGCCTTGGAATTGTCTGGTTTGCTGTTTTCATTGTCGTCATATCGTTCCAACAATCTATTAACTTTGGTTCCAACAGTCACGTCTCTGCTAGTGTGCTGTTTTCATTGTCGTCATATCATTCCAATAATGTATTAACCTTGGTTACAACAATCACTTCTCTGCTCGAGTACTGCTAGTGTGCTGTTTTCATTGTCGTCATATCGTTCCTACAGTCGCTTATCTGTTTTATGTGGAGTTACAGACAGGAGAAGAAACTTTGTGAATATCAACCAGCAAGGAAGAAAACATGAAAATCCTTAACTCTTGGTGAAAAATTCAAAATTCTGGACGAGGTCCATACCAGAAGAGAAAATCAGTTACACGTTTTCTCATCTATATAGTATTTTAGTAGTCTCCCTTGAAAAACGTATAAGTGAGGTTCCACTGTATGTAGAGATCCAGATTGGTGATAAGGTTTCAAATGTGGCTTCAGTTACATGTGGTGTTTCTCAGGGCTCTGCCCTAGGTCCCTTGCAATTCCTTATCATCAATAATTTGCCACATAATATTGAATCTAAAACTATATTATTTGCTGATGATACATAACCATATAGTCAGGTAGATATACAATCTCTTATTCCACCCAAAAATTTGATACCCAGGTTTCACCGGAAATACGTGTTTTGCGTCCACCGGAATAAAAGAAACTCTGATGTAACATTCAATTGACTTTCTCTACATCGCCGTCGTCCTCCGTGGTGTAATGGTTACTATGCTAACTTCATATACCCAAGGTCGCGGGTTCAAACCCGGCGGAGGACGATGGATTTTGTCAGGCGTAAAAATCCTTAGCGTGGCTTCCTGCGGAAGGGAAATAAAGCCGCTGGACCTGTGTCGTAGATTTACGCCACGTAAAAGAACCTCAAACCTAATAAAAGAGGCCTCTGAGCAATATTAAGCGGTCTTTCACGCCCAATTTAGAATGGGACTCTCATGTGCCCCATTCACACGACTTTCTCTACATCTCTGTAACAAATTATTGTTAAAGAGCATATTCTTCTCTAATCGAGATACGTATTAGCAGAAATTGTCTTATTACTTAATTCCTTGTAAGTAGAAAGAAAATAAGGGAATTCACCAGACTAAAGTGATGGTCAAAATTTTTAAAAGCTGGTTGCCATGTGATTGAAATCCGTTTCTATGCTGGGCCAGGAGTGAACAAATTACCTGGTGGGAAAAGTCTAAATATTTTAAATCTGAAATAAATAACAAGGAATGTCTCAGAAATGTTTAATTGCACGAATATATATATATATATATATATATATATATATATATATATATATATATATATATATATATGACATAAATTGCATGCTTTAAGGAGCTCTTTGTTTTTATGCTGTAAGTTTTTATCTATCTTTTACTGTTTACTATTTATGCAAAATTAAAAAAAAAAAATCATCCAGAATAAAGAGGTCTTTAGAGGCTATTCCTACAAAATCTAAGGTATACGTTTTATTTGTCATGTAAATATGATTAATATACGGAATATTAATCAAAATCGTTACAACTTTTTTTTTTTTTTGAGAAAATCAGGATTTTGGAAACTTTTTGCATGTGAACGGTAGTTTGGGGTGGGGGGGATTTTCCTCAAAATCTTCGTGTTGCATCCTTGGAAGATAATAAACTTATATACCAAGTTTGGTATTTTACCGACTTTTCATTTTAAAGTTATTGTGTTCATAGACACACGGACACACACGGACCGTTTTCTAATTTTTTTTTTTTGATACAGGGACCCTAAAACGTTTATTTCCGGTGACATCTCGGTATCGAATTCTGGGGTGGAATGCAATACCTTCTCTGTGTACTAACATAATACGTATAGAGAAATTAAACATAGACCGAACCAGAGGGCTCAGGCGTTTCGTCTGGGACTGGCATTCAGGAAGTCCGGGTTCGATCCCCGTTGACCGCGCACTCTGACCCTGGGTTTTTCTGGGGCTGTATATCTACTAGAGTTCCTTTTTCATGTTTCAGGTCGGTGCCAGGTGCCGTTGCGCTCGCGGCAGATTGGTCCCGATACGTCTCGGCTCAATGTCCTCCGGCACTAGCCTGTGTAGCTAGACCACCGTCGCCCCGACCAAGGTTCTTTGGTTGACGCGCGTAAGTGGCTTATCCACTTCCGTTCCGGCACGTTCCCATGCCTTTTTTTTTTTTTTTTTTTTTTTTAAGAAGTCAGATATTGCCCTAATGGAAAGAGCCACGGAGTCTTGTACACTCTGGTACCGAGAATGGGGGGCTTCGGCCCTGGATAGCCATTCGAACTTAACTAACATAACTGCCGTTGCAGAGGCCTCAGAGGCCTCCAGAAGCTGTTAGGGACTTCCGTGCGTCTCTGCGCTTAGCTCGGTTGTGTCCTGAGTGCTGGCCCTCTTCTGATCGCAGTTGCCGAGGTGTCCCCGGACGTTAACCTCTAGTGAATAAATGTAAACTTAACTAACACTGTGTTGGTCAATTACACTACGCATAGGTAATATTTCCGGGCTTACTCAGCTTTGCTAAGCCAAAAGACTGAGGCGCATGCGCAACTGTTAACACAATTATTGGAACTAGTTGAAAAATCCAATGGCGAGATTTGAACCTGCAACCGCATGGAGAGCGGGAGTACCGTCTTCAAATCCCGGCTGTGGTATTGCATTTTTCAACTAGCACCAATAATAAAAAAAATCTGATGTGTCCATTCACATGACTTTCTCTACATCCCTGTAACAAATGATTGTTAAAAAGCTTACGTCATGATAAACACTAGCAGAAGTAATCTTATGACTAGCTTCCTTGTAAATAAGAAAATGCACAGGCTAAACTGATATTCTCGTCCTTTAAAGGCCGGTAGCTATGTGAAACAATTAAAATTCCAATGTCTTTGCTTGCAAGGATTAAGGATAAACGAGAAGAATGATTCTTCCCGTTTGAGAAAAGTTTAAGTGGCTTAAACTTGAAACCAATAATCTCGAATATCTCTGCAAAAACAATGTTTATGACAAATTGTGTGTTTTAATGAGATCCACATTTTTGTTTATCTCTTACGGTGTACCAGCCATCTAGAATGAAGAGGTCTTCAGAGGCTATTCCCAGAAAAGTCAAGATATACATTTCGTTTGTCAGGTAAATATCTTAAAACAAGGGATTTTAATCAAAATCTTTACAGCCATTTTTGAGGAAATGAAAATTTTCAAAAAATGTTCCATGTAAAGGTAGTTTGGGATGGGGGGATTTTCTTGGAAATGTTCCTGTGGCATCCTTGGAAGATACTCAACTTAAATAGAAAGTTTTGGTATTTAACGGGTTTTTCGTTTTTGAGCTGTGCTGTCCACACACACACACATACACACAGGGACCTTTTTCTAACTTTTTTAATGCAGGGGCCCCAAAACATGCATTTCCAGTGAAATTTCGGTATCGAATTTTTGGGTGCATTCGAATACCTTCTCTATACACTATGTACATAGTATGTATAGAAAAAGTAGAAAGGTCATTCATTCATTACCCTGTCTAATATTCAGTATACGAAAGTGGCAGACACTTAAATAATAATAATAATAATAATAATAATAATAATAATAATAATAATAATAATAATAATAACATAAAACTTTACAAAGTTAGGCACCTTGGTCTATTTGTCAGCGCAATCACTTTATAATGCAGATCTTTATATTTTTGTACTGCCCAAGAACTAATTCATTTTTTTGAATGCACAAAATGTTGGGCCAATCGAATGTTATAGACAAATAACGCAAGTGTATAGTGATAATACAATGAACGAGTCTTCAGTGAGGAAATGTCACATAATTTACGAGTAATCAAGGAAGAACATCACAGTGTGTACGATAAAGACCGTTCATCAATCGTTATGGAGCAGTTGAAAGCAAATAAAGTAAGTCAGAAAAACCGGTGCTTTACTCTGGTCACGACTTTTTTGGTTGAAAAGAATTTTATAATCGGTGAAAGCATCAACATGTTGGCTCAGATGTTTAGCGGCGGAAAAGTATTACATGTGCCCCACGTGACAATAAATACCTTGATAGCAATGATGATTACGTTGAGAAATAGAGTAAGGTTGTAAATAAAGTTTTGTGTTGATAACTTTCTTTATTATTTGGTTATCGTTCATTAGTTTCTGGGTCGCCCTCGTATATGAGAAAGGAATATTACCATTATAATGTTATGATGATAGTTGCGTAATTCCGCCATTGATTCTGGTTCGCGTTCACAAAACGTAATGTTTCATCATTATTCTTCCCCACACGCTCAACTATCCACTGACATTATTTAACGCTTCAAAATGTAATAAATAGTATTGTATAACTTACATTTCACTCTTCTTAGCATATGTTCTTTCTAATTGTTTTCTACCTCAAGGTCTAAATTTTTACTTTCTCTACACGTACTATGCACATAGTGCACCAAAAAATTCTATACCGATATTTCACCGGAAATATATGTTTTAGGGTCCCCTGCATCCAAAACAATATTTTCAGAAAAAGGTCAGGTCCGTGTGTCTGTGAACACGATAATTCAAAAGCGAAAAGTCGATAAAATACCAAACTTGGTATTTAAGTTTACTATCTTCCAGGGATGCGACACGAAGATTTTGAGAAAAATCCCCCCCCCACTCCAAACTACCCTTTACATGGAACTTTTTTCGAACATTTTGATTTTCTCAAAAATGACTCTAACGATTTTGATTAAAGTGTTGTATACTAAAGATATTTACCTAACAAATAAAATGTATATCTTGAATTTTCTGGGTATATCCTTTGAAGATATACATAAGATATCCTTTCTGGGCACATTTTACGGAATTTTCCATAACTGCTAAACCGCAAGAGATGGACAAAAACTTACTACACATAGAAAAAGATGTAGAGCATGTTAAAACCCCCAATTTATGTTACATGCATTTTTTTTCCTGGAGTTGATCGTTTTTAAGATATTCCTTGTTTTTAGTTTCAGCTTTGAAAAACGTATACTTTTCTTATACAGGAATTTGCCAACTCGTGTCCATACAAACAAAGGAACTTCAGTCACATAGCAACCAGCTTTTGACTGTCACTTTAACCTATGTTACTCCCTTATTTCAGTTCTACTTACAAGGAAACAAGTAATAAGACTATTTCTGCTAATTTTTTCTCGATTAGCATGAAGTAAATAGAAGCATAACTTTTTTAATAATAATTTGTTACAGAGATGTAGAGAAAGACATGTGAATGGAACACATCAGATTTTTTAAAGTTAGTTTTTTAGGAATGTTCTGGGGATTACTGCTAAACCATTCGGCTCCAGTAGTCGTGGGGAGGCAACAATGTGCTGCAGCTTCTTACAAAACGTTGAGCCGCCTCGCTAGTGTAGAGGTAGCGTCTTTGCCTTACAATCAACAGGTTGCGAATTCGAACTGGATAAGGTTTTTTCGGGTTTTTCCATCATCCTGAGAAGACGAATGTCGAGGAAATGAAGCTCCATGGACCACGAGATCATTTGAGTATCATTTCACCAATATTGTCCGTAAAATTCATCCAGAATAAAGTAGTTCTTCAGAGGCCATTCTCAGAAAATTCAAGATATACATTTTATTCGTCAGGTAAATATCTTTAATATACGATATTTTAATCAAAATCGTTAGATCTATTTTTAAGAAAATCAAAAATTTCGAAAAAAAGTTCCATGTAAAGGGTAGTTTGGTGTGGGGAGATTTTTCAAAAATTTTCGTGTCGCATCCTTGGAAGATACTAAACTTAAATACCAAGTTTGGTATTTTAGCGACTCTTCGTTTTTAGTTATCGTGTTCACAGACACACACACACACACACACACACGCACACACACAGGGACCTTTTTCAGAAAATGCTTTTTTTGGTTACAGGGGACCCTGAAACTGACATTTCCGATGAAATTTCGGTATAGAAATTTTGGGTACATTACAATACCTTCTCTATACACTATGTACATGGTACGTGCAGAGAAAGTAAAAAACTTATATTTCCTCCTGAAAAGTAGAAGTATTTTAAATTGAAACCAATAACAAGGAGTATCTTGGAAACGGTCAGCTCTACAACAAAAGTGCATATGACATAAATTGTATGTTTTAAGAAAATCTATATTTTTTGTGTATCTGTAAGTCCTAGGGGGCGGGCGTCAATCCTACAAATAAGGGAAGGGTAAGCCGACTACAACACGGGACCAACGGCTTTAGTTCCCTTCCGAAGCAAATGTTACCTCTAGACCATGGAGGACGACTCCATTTGCTTATCACGGAATGTAACTTCAAGGTCTGGTTGAAAACTCATCTGACTAGGATGGTGGAGGCCCGACTCCACCATCTGACTACAGATGGTGAAAGCAGCTAGACTGTCGCCATTTGTTTGGCATGAAACGAAAGCAATATGTTCTGAAAAGTCTACTGTCCACCACCTACCTACTCAACGAGGTATCTGACCAAGAAGTTAAAGCGACACATCGAGTTTTGAAGATGCTGGTGCAGCATTAGAATGTTGACAAAATTCGCCGTTGATAGAGTGGAGGTTCCGGATGACGGCTGTCATCCTCGTGCTCCATGGGGTAAGCTCGCAGCGGCACATTGACGTACTTGTGTTTACTAGGGTGTGGCCCTCGAGATGGCGGGCGGGTCGATAGTCGAGCACCTGACGGCGAGCTTTGTTTAATTCCACTAGAGTATTAAACTCATTTTTAAAGGAAATGGCATCTCAGACCTAATATACTGCGATCACGTAAACCCACGCTCTTCGCACGATCACCACACAAAAAACCAATAGCGACTTACCATTCACGTGACTTTCTCTACCACATACAGTAAGTAGAAGAAGTATTTCATTCCGCACAAAGTTCACCAAAATACACCTTTTAGATCACTAAAAAAGTCTGATGCGTTCCATTCACATGACTTTCTCTACATCTCTGTAACAAATTATTGTTACAGAACCTTATGCTTCTATTTACTTCATACTAATCGAGAAAAATTAGCAGAAATAGCCTTATTACTTGCTTCCTTGTAAGTAGAAGCGAAATAAGGGAGTACCATAGGTTAAAGTGATAGTTAAAACCTGGTTGCTATTTGATTGAAGTTCCTTTGTTTGTGTGGACAGGAGTTGACAAATTCCTGTATGAGAAAAGTACAAGTTTTTCAAAGCTGAAACCTAAAACAAGGAATACCTCAAAAACGATCAACTCCAGGAAAAAATTTGTACATAACATAAATTGTGTGTTTTAATATGCTCTACATTTTTGTGTGCTACGTTTTTTGTCCATCTCTTACGGTTTAGCAGTTAGGTAAAATTGATCCAGAATAAAGAAGTCTTCAGAGGCTATTCCCAGAAAATTCAAGATATAAATTTTATTTGACATGTAAATATCTCTAATATACGACATTTTAATCAAAATTGTTAGAGCCGATTTTTAGAAAATCAAAAATTTTGAAGCTTTTTAACAGCATTTTTTGAAAATCTTCGTCCCGCTTCCTTGAAAGATACCGAACTTAAATACCAAGTTTGGTATTTAACGGACTTTTCGTTTATGAGCTATGCTATCCATAGACACAAATACACACACACACACACACACACATATGGACATTTTTCTGAAAATTATTTTTTATTCAGGGGGTCTCAAAACATGTATTTCTGCTGAAATCTCGTTATTTAATTTTTGGGTGCAATACAATACGTCCTTTGTATACTATGCACATAGTACGTGTAGAGAAAGTAATGACGAATAGCGACTTACCACTTGAAAATGTCACTGACATAACTTTTTCTACTACATATAAGTAGCGCAAGTATCGCATTCCACCCAAATTCAATAGCATGATATCACCGAAATGCTCTTTTGAAAATTCTGAAAAAAACAAGCATCTTTAGAAAAATGTCCGCGCGCGCCAGTGTATCTGAATGACATAATTAAACATTTGTTCAATTCACATAACTTTCTCTACATCTGTGTAACAAATTATTGTTATAAAGCTTATTCTTCTATCTAAATGCTGGTAATCAAGATAAACGGTCTTATTACTAGAAGGGAATTAAGGCTAAAGCTAAAGCGATAGTACACTGCTTCAAACGCCCGCCTGGGTGGTGTGGTGGTAGCGTCTCTGCCTCATTTAACAGGTCGCGAGCTCGAATCTCGCTTAGGGCAAGTTACGCGGCTACCGCTTTTTTTTTTTCCCTTATCATGAGAAGATGAATGTTTAGTAAACTTTAAGCTCCATGGACTCCAATAGCATTTGAACACCATTTCATCCATCGTTCGATCTGATATATATATATATATATATATATATATATATATATATATATATATATATATATATACATATATATGAATGAAATCCGTTTCTTTGTATTGCCCGTATGAGATAAGTTTTAGGTATTTTAAAACTGAAAACAATGGCAAGGAATATTTCAACTACACGAAAAAATTGTATATGGCATAATTGTGAGTTTTAGCGAGTTCTACATTTTTGTTTAGAAAGTTTTAGTCTAGCTTTTACGATTTATTAGTTATGCAAAATTCAGTAAAATTCATCCAGAATAAAGAGGTCTTCAGAGGCTATTCCCAAAAAATTGAAAATATACATTGTATTTGTCATGTAAATACCTTTAATGTGCAGTATTTTAATCAAAATTGTTAGAGCAATTTTGATAAAATCAGTCTCCGAATTTTTTCCACGTGAAGGGTAATTTGTGGGGGTGGGGATTTTTCTCAAAATCTTTATGTCTCATCCTTGGAAGATATTAAACTTAAAAGCCTAATTTTGTGCTTTATCGACTTTTCGTTTTTGAGTTATCAATAATGACCAGAAACACACGAACACACACGCACCTTTTTTCTAAAAATGCTTCTTTCTTTTGGTGCAAAGGACCCTAAAACGCGTATTTTCGGTGAAATCTCGGTATCACATTTTTTGAGTGGAGTGCAATTACCTTCTCTACTTATGTTCCATTCACTACCTATTCTGTAATAAAAATCTTACTCTTCTATCTACTTCACCCTAATCGAGATGAACATTAGCAGAAATGGTCTTATTACTTAGTTCCTTATGCGCAGAATGGAATATATTAGTCTAAAATGGAAGTCAAATCTTTTAAAAGCTGGCCATTGTATGAGGAGTAAACAATTTAATTATTTTAAAATTGAAACCAATAACATGGAATATCTCAGAAATATATGATAAATATAGGTATGTTGATAATGTTTAACGCCCGCTTTTAATACACATTTCACCGCATTTGATGATACAGAACGAAGATGCAGCACCAATGGAATGCAATGGCGGGGGAAACCGGAGATCAAGCCCGCCGCTTTGTCCACCACAAATCCCACATGCGGTCGCCTTGGTGAGAGGCGAGTGTCTAATAACTCGGACAATGCGCGGCCAAATGTAGATATGATATAAATTGTGTGTTCTAACCAGACTGTTTACCAGTTCTACAAAAGGCTTCCACAATCACAGGTTTTTTCCCAGAAAATTAAAAAAAAAAAAAAATGCATTTTATTTGGCATATAAATGTCTTTAATATACGATATTTAAAAAAATATATTAGAGCTATTTTTGAGAAAGTGAAAGTCTCCGAATGTTTACTTTCTCTACACGTACTAGTACATAGTGTATAGAGAAGGTATTGTAGTGCACCCAAAGTTCAATACCAAGATTTCACTGGAAATGCATGTTTTAGGACCCCCAGGAAAGAAAAACATTTTCAGAAAAATGTCGTTGTGTGTGTGTGATATTCCATATTATTGCTTTCAGTTTTAAAGCACTTAAACTTTTCACATACGGGAATTTGTCAACTCCTGGCCGTACTTCAATCACATGACAACCAGCCTTTAAAACATTTGACTATCGCTTTATCCTAGTGTATTCCCTTATTCCCCTTTTACTTACAAGAGAACAAGTAATAAGGCAATTTCTGTTAAATATTTATTTCGATTAGCTTGAAATAGAAGAATAAGCTTTTATAAGAATAATTTATTGCAGAACAGGTAAATAAACCTTTAACATCTTTCTGCGTTGGAATAAAATCTTATAGCAATAGTATTCAATCGTTTATTGTTGGTGTTAAATCTTGGGTGAATCATGTTTTATCTCAAATCGCATACATACCTCCATACTCGGGGGAATTAGGGAATAATCTTGGCTTTAGAAAAATTCCTCGAAGCCCACCATTGAATAATACGTGCCGAAAATCGTGTTAATTTTGGAAAAAGTATCGGAGTAAGGAACGCTTCAATAATGTGTTTCCTGCAATAATTGCAATTTCTGTGGTCAATGTCGCTGTTTTTGCTACTGATCTTGGACGCGTTTTATTGGATATGACTTATGTTTTTCTAATATTGAGCTTAGTTGGGATTGAATCGTTTATTGTTTCATTTCGTAATCGGCTTACCCTCCTGTATTTGTAGGACTTGCAGGCGGAAGCTTGTCGGGAGTCAACGGCCCGTAGCCAGGCATGAGCGTGAGCAAGTGTGATGATGGAGCAATTGGTGGAATGAGTGGCGGGGGAAACCGGAGGACCCGGGCCACCTAGTGGTCTAACTACGACGGCGTCCGTCGTTTATTGTGTTGTGTACCGATCGAGACAGTTCCATGCTTTCAGGAAGTCACGAGTTCGATTGCTGCATATCTGGCTGTTTTAGCTTGTGTGCGCCAAACAGCAGCGAGTAATGCTATATTCACAGTGAGATGCAAGCGCAAGACTTTGCACTCATGCTACTCAATGTAAGCATTCACATAGAAGCACGCAATGCAATGCAATATAAGAGTTTGCAAACTCCAAACTTTATCCTTGCGTCGCGTGCAAATAAGAGGAATACTGCTTATTTTCTCTATGCATTGCTTATGAATTGACAACAGACGATCGCACTGCAAGATTTTAGAAGGCCTGCAAATTCTAGTTCAGCTTTCCAGAGCCTTTCCTTTTGGTTACGGAGACAATGTGGCTACGTGACAGGTTTCGAGATTTCCTCGAGGTCAGGTTAGGTGAGTGTAAATAAGGCGTAAAAATGGACTTTCTGAAAATCGCTTCTGCTTTCCAATGCGAAATACACAGTGTTCCGTTTGTTCTGTCTGTTTGCGCATGGGCAGCCATGGCAGTCAAAGCTAAAACTGAACTAGAACATGCAATGTTGTCTGCTGTTACATTTGGCCGTGCATCTCTCAAGAAGTTACGACAGTCTCCATACGAAAGGATGTAACTATCAGCTTGGTCCTCATTAAATGTGTAGCTTTATCACTTTCTCTAGCCTTTGTGCTTGTATTACTTTTAATAGTTTTGAATATGCAATTATTGTGACGTCTCTGCCGCGAGCTTCAGTTGTTAGGTTGTAATTGTTTGTTTATTTATTTATAAAAGACATATTGAATTTTGTTATATGGTTTGTTGAGTATGTTATTGAATTTGAATCTTGCGGTGCGCTTGGAAGATATCCTAATGTATGCAGTTTAACCCGTGCCAATTACGACTAGTGGTGGTAAAAGTTGTTCTTTTTGCGAAACAGTTTAATCTGTTTCTGCTGCAACCACGAAACAGTTTCCTGCAACAGAAATTCCCTAAACTGCTGCAGACCTGTTGTATTCCACCAAATACTATTGACATAAATACAGTCCATCGATAAAATCACAATACACCAAATGCTAAACCGAAGAGGAAAGTATCAAATTACGGAAGCAAAGCATTGTTGCGCGAATGAGTTTGATTAGTACATTCGAATTTCGCGGGCGCGCGCTACAAATGCGCACCTTGCGGTAAGCTAGAGGAACACAGCAACCGCTCATAGTAACTGTTGCGGGGAACCGATACATGAAACAGTTTCAAATAGTTGTTGTCCCATCACTACTTACGACTGCCTCATGCTGCGTTACGTCTGTGAATGTGGCCTACCTGGTCCGAGTTTTGTGGTTGAGTACGCGCGTATATTCTGATTCAGACGATACCAACCGGAACAAACTGCTGTAGACTGTCCACTCTGACCTGGAGTTTCTCATGTTTTTCCTTGGTCGATAGGCGAGCGCTGCGGTACATCATTTCCCTTTCATTCAATTTTCGTCTCATGTTTTAGGTATCACAGTGAAGGACACGGGGCGCAGATGCTTGCTTAAAGGACAGAGTATTCCCCTGGAATCTAAAGGGCTTCTTGGTTAATGCATCTGGGCAGTTCCAGAATGGATGTGTTAGAGATGTCTGCGCGTCTCTGTGCTGCATCTGCAAGTGACCTGTAGCATCCTGTGGTTCCTTCACTTCGTTCTGGGGGTGGTAGTTACAGTATTTCATTTTTGTAATTCATCAAAACTCATTTACATAATTAATAAGTTTTAAGTATTACCTACCAGTACATCAGGCGAGATGGTCAGTCTGTTTCATCAATGGCCCGCATTCGGGAGGACGCTGTTCGCTTCCCGTGGCCAGCCTACCTCAACTATGGGTATTTTCGGTGCTTTTCGCGGGACACCAGGCCAATGCTGGGTAGGTTTCCTTCATCCCCCGAGTTTCCTGTCCCTCCTTGTATTTTTATTGTCATTTCATTCATTCTTCATCCCATTGGTTTCTTTCAGTGTTGGAAGTATTGGCGATGGTGCTCGGTGCGGCGTGACAGGGAAAAGGGATGTTCAAGTTGACTTTTTCTGTCCCGCGACTTCGGCTGATTGCCGGGATGAGGGCCGCTCCATGAGGGGGCTTTGGGCTATGTGGAGCGGAGGTCTCGGTCTGCCTGTTCGCTTGTTGGGATTCTTCAACCTGGAGCTTTAGGAACTTTGTCACTTCTGTGCCGTCACTCTTGGTTCCGACCGCCCGGTGTATCCTCTCACCTCATCCCTCCCTCCCGGGGGTGGAGTGTGGGTACAATAACCTCAAGTTCGGTGTCTATTCCCTTCCGAATGTATCCTACCAGGGTGGGATCATAAAAAGTCGTCCTCCGTGGTGTAATGGTTACCATGCTGACTTCATATACCCAAGGTCGTGGGTTCAAACCCGGCGGAGGACGATGGATTTTTTCGGGCGTAAAAATCCTTAGTATGGCTTCCTTCGGAAGGGAAGTAAAGCCGTTGGTCCCGTGTCGTAGATTTACGGCACGTAAAAGAACCTCAAGCCTGATAGAGAGGCCTCTGAGCAAAATTAATCGGTCTTTCACGCCCAATATAGAATGGGACACTGAGAACCACAGCAGTCAAAGAGCGTCCATAAATAACACGCCATTTATTTTGGGATGCTATTAGCATCCAATAGCACTCCTTTTGACAATCGTAAGTAGGGCTCAGCCCAGGGTCATGAAATTGCTTGGTGCTCACAGAGTATAACTATGAAGTGATGGAGTGGGCGTGGTCTCTACAGCCTGGCCTCGTTCAGTTCCTGCTAGTAGCTAAACCATTGAGCACAGTTTGAAAAATATCGAAAATACGAAAGAGTAGGGTTTGACACTGAACAAACTTGTGGATGATTCAAACATTTTAAAGAGAGCTTTTTGTTTCGATACAGTAAAAATGCATCTTGTAATTAACCTAATGAGTTCTGAGTGAATTTGATTGATTGATTGATTCATTTATTATCTGCTTAAGAGAATACAACCATATTCAAAGCATAATCAGGTTAAATATGTACAGTAACATATAATTTAATATATACGAAAACAGCTTTTAAAATCGCATTTTACAATTCATAATTACTGTATTATATAAATGCCACTTGTATTATATAAGTACTATTTATTTTGTCAGTATTAGTTAAGATATTCGTCAATTAAATAATAGCATCCTTCAATACAAAATTTCTTTAAATCTTTCTTGAATATCTTAAAGTCATTACAATTTTTCAGATAAGCAGGGAGTTTACTATACAGTGCATGAGCTGCAGCAGTAGGTTTTATACTTTTCTAATCTATGTGATTGTATATGAAAATTTGTATTTCATCTAGTATAATGTTTATACATTTCTTTGTCTGTTTTACCTATATCTTGTCTGTTGAACAATTGTACTATTACTTCATATATAGAGTGAGTATACTGATAAAATGTTTAGGCCTCTGTTTAGGTCTCATGTTCATTGTCTTTTTAAAGCACTGCACATTTTATTTACTTAACAATCATGAAATAATTGTCAATGCATGTAATGAGCTACTTTTCAACGTGTGCATAAACCCCTTCCCACTATCCTCTCTTTATACCACTGTTTGCCCTGTTAGTTCGTAATTGTGTGCGCTTCGGAATCTAAGCCGAGCTGTAATCATAAGCCCAACCTCAAGATCAACATGCATTAGACATTTCAATGCCTTCATGTACACTAACGCTAGTGGCGTTTCTAGTTTGAACTATTACTAATACGTTTATAAAATCTCAAGTCGATTAAAGCGAATAAGATATCTCAAAGATTGTAGTTTGGAAATTTAACTCATTCTTATTCTTCTTCATTAACTATTGTAATTCTCTGTTACAATCGCTGTTCTGTTTCCAGAAATATATGTTGGCAACATTTAGATTACCATTGTAGCCAATTGCATTTCCGCGCGTGTGAGAATTGTGGTTGAGTGTCTTTGGAAGTCATTTATTACTTTTATGAATATAATACATAATGCCTTGCGGTTAGTTGTTAAAAATTATTGAAAGTAAAAATGGTATGATGTTACATTGATACTTTGTTGTACTGAAGTATATTTGTAAAATAGTTACCGAAATGTCGGAATCAGCTGTAGCAGAGGAGGTAAGATTTCAAATGCTATGAGGTTTGTCATACGCCTACTAAATTGGTAAAAGTACTATGAGATAAACGACATTATTTACCCTAAAATACCGAATAGAGGTTATGCTCCAATTGCAGAATATCTTGATATACATATTTAGCACGGTTTAATGATAAACCAAGATGGATTGGAATATAAATATGCAGACATTTCCAAAAATTAAAGCCCTAGAGAACGCTGCCAGGTTAATACAAGGCATAAAATTCCGAAGAAAAGTCCAAACTTTGATTTACCAAATCTTGACATACTTTTCTCCTTCAGTTTCTTGCTACCCTAGTTTTAAACGAAACTTCAAAATCTGGCTGTAACAGAAAAAGTTATGAAATTAATATAGCAGTAAAGGTTACAGGCCATCCGTTGCTCTACTAGGCCCAGCATTTGAAGCAGATTTTGGGTGGGGAGATTAGAAAGAGCAGGTACATGGGTTAAGGCAGAATTATGTTATTTCCGTTTTGTGCAGTATTACTGTGTTTAATACTCTGATTCAGTTGAGGCACGTACATGTGATAAGAATAAAACAAACCATTCTGCCATTAGAGCTGCTTTTGTAGTCGCTTACTGGTCTGTTATAAACGTTTAGGGCCCTAAACCGCAAAGCGCAGCCGAGAGATTTTTGTTTTTATAAGTATAGGAGTTAGCAGTTACAGGTGAAGGCTGCTACTGCGTCAGTGTGTCTCACAATGTACGAAAGGTGTATGGAAATTTAAGGCCAGTATAAATAGTGTCCAGTTGTTAAATGTTTTTTCTAAATTGGGCGTGAAAGACCACTTAATTTTGCTCCGAGGCCTCTTTGTCAGGTTTGAGGTTCTTTTATATGCCATAAATCTGCAACACGGGACCAACGGCTTTACTTCCCTTCTGAACGAAGCCATGGTTTTTATGCCTGAAAAAAATCCATCGTCCTCCACCAGGTTTAAATCTGCAACCTTGAGTGTATGAAGTTGGCATGATAACCATTACACCATGGTGGGTGACTTCTGTCCTACACATGACTGGTGTGGAAGAAATAATTAATTCACAATATTCTATGACTTTATTGTAACATGTTTTTTGTCAATTTTTAGGAAAATGGATCAGATTTCAAGAACTCTCCATTTAGTGATGCAGTTTACAAGGAATTGTCCAGAATCAATGGTCGAATCAATCAGATGAGTAAGCCAGCAATAATATCAAAATTAAAGTCACTGAAACTCAGTTCAGAGGGCAACTGTGAAGTCCTCAAGAAAAGACTGAAAAACTATTATAAGAACCAAAAGTTAACAAGTGCAAATCTGTTAACTGTGGCCAAGCTCTTGCCATACTATGTGATTGTTGATTTTGAGGCTACCTGTGAGGAGGTCAACATGCCGGACTATCCGTAAGTAATCTTGTCACTTGTTATAATCTCATTTCTTTAACACATTGAAGCCTGGGCATTTCTTTAGTTGAAGTGCCAAGAAACCCAGGGTTTTTACTCCTACTTTGAGTTGTTATTTACAGTACATCAATCAAATCTGCCAAAAAGTTTTGGGATAATCTAAAAGTATTCGAGGATATCTCAACAAGTAAATAGTCATAACTTTCGTATTAATATTTTATTTTAAATTTACAATAAGTATCAAATATGTGTTTGAAAAAAAAAATTGCGTAAAGCAGCTTACACTCCATTTATTCATAGTTTGAAAAACTCTCCCTCGGAGAGCTTCATTTGTATCTTAATTTCATCTTTAGTTCACAGAAATCAAGGAAAATGCAGCATTTTAACATTTAAGAACACGAAGCATAGCAAATAGATCACCACCTTCAAGGAAAATTGCGCGACTACTCGAGATATTACTAAATCTGCTAAAATTCCTAATAGTTGACTAAAGCAAGGACAGATGGTAGCACAAACCAGAGAACCAAATGATAACTGATGTATGTTCTTTGCCGCATAGCCCAAGATCGAGTTAAAGTTGTGGAATTACATTAAAAGAGTTAGAAATATCGGCCCGAGCTGTGCTCGGGCGTGGGCCACATAAACATTGTGTTAAGTGCTGGGAGAGGCAATGAACTGGGCACTGGCCGTGCAGTGTGTGGACACTACTGCTGTAAAGAAGGTCACACTTCTGACACAGTTTTGCCCTGCTCTGGTGTAGTTCAGTTATTTATTATTTTGCCCTGTACAGAGTCTCAAAGTACAGTGTGCCCAAAAAAAATCTGATGTGTTCCATTCACAAGACTTCCTCTACATCTCTGCAACAAATTATAGTTAAAATCCTTAGGCTTCTATTTACTTTGTGCTAATCGAGAAAAAATTAACAGAAATAGTCTTATTACTTTCTTCCTTGCAAGTAGAAGGGAAATAAGGGACTACCATAGATTAAAGTGATAGTCAAAAGCTTGGTTGCTATGTGACTGAAGTTCCTTTGTTTGTATGGACAGGAGTTGACAAATTCCTATATGAGAAAAGTATGATTTTTAAAGCTGAAACCAAAAACAAGGAATATCTCAGAAATGACCAACTTTACAAAAAGAATGTATGTAACATAAATTGTGTGTTTTAACTTGCTCTACATATTTTGTGTGGTAAGTTTTTGTCCAGCTCTTATGGTTTGCCAGTTATGCAAAATTCCATAAAATTCATCTAGAATAAATATCATGTTCACAGACACATGGACACACACACACATACCTGCACGCAATACCTTCTCTATACACTATGTACGTAGTACGTGTAGAGAAAGTAATACACTCATACTTTGAACTGGTATTGCATCGCTTTGGAAAGTTGTATTGGGGTGAAGTTGGTAGCATTGAAGGAAAAACTCAAATAGTTTTTACTTTACTTCATAGACATTGAATGTGCCCCCCCACGAGAGATCCTGCAGATATTAAAATGAGGAAAAAACATTCTGTCAAATTGTGGGGTTGTTTAACCCTCACCTGTGTTCTAAAAGAAATGCTCCTTGTGTCCATCACATCTAGGAGGTTTTGCACCCTTCTGGTGCCTATGTTGGGTAGGAGTCACACCTATACTGTGCATACTAGGGGTAGTAATTCAGAGGTAAAAGCTGGTCAAGTTTGTTATGCTACATTCACAATGAAATGCAAGCACAGTCGCAATGTAAGCGCAAGAGTTTGAACTCATATTATTTAATGTAAGCATTCACATAAAAACATGCAAGACGCAATGGAATGCAAGAGTTTGCAAACTCCAAACTTTATCCTTGCGTTGCATGCAAAGAGGAAGAATTCTGCTTCTTTTTTCTATGCATTGCTATAAATTCAATAACAAATGATCGCACTGCAAGATTTTGCAGGGTCTGCTGTACATGCATGCTCTTCTATTTGGCTGATCTGCACCATCTCTAATTTCCCTCAAGAGGTTACGACAGTCTCCTTGTGAATCCTTCTTTGATTTAATGGATGTAACTATCATCTGTGTATAGATTTCTTGGTTCTCATAAATCAAAGATGCAGAGATATAATTATTGTTAGTTCATTAAATGTTTAGCTTTATCACTCTTTGAAGTCTCTAGGCTTGTACTATTTTCAATAATTTTGAATGAGCAATTATTGTGATGTCACTGCTGCAAGCGTCAGTTGTTAGTATGTAATGCATTTATTTGTAAAAGATTGAGTGAATTTTCTTACGTGGTATTGTTGGTTATGTTATTCAGTTTGTAACTTGCGGAGCACTTGAACATATTCGCATGTAACTTGCGGATCGAGGAACCCGTGACAACTTCTTGCGTTGCGCTTGCGATTGCATTGTGAATGGTATTTCCTTGTGTCTGTGCTTGCATCTCATTGAGAATGTAGCATTAGAGGGAAGCAGCTGTCCTTCAGGTTGAAGGGTGTACATTTGGGGAGAAAAATCAGTAGCTATAAATAAATATGCAAAGGCGTGAGGAGACACAGGAGTTTTACTATCAAGAGATAATTACGGTTAGGGATGAAAAAACCCAAAGGTTTACCCAAACTCCATTCAGCACTCAGTGAACGTCCCACATCATCAGCTCAGATCAACAAGAATCCTGTGACCTACAGGGTGAGTGAAAAGTTAGGAATTAAAATAACGTTATTATTTTCAACTTTTTCATATTTCATAATGCTTACATGAATTGGGTTCCAAAACACCTGTGCGCATCCCATCAGTATGAATGCATAGTTGGATTGGATTCAGTGCCTAGTTCTTTTATTCATCTTCTTCAACATATCTGGTGTGACTGTTGTAAAGGCAGACCAACTGCTTCCTTCAGGTGTACCGATGTTTCCTTACCCCTTCTTTAATAATTGTCCGGTGTGGTGAGGTCAGGGCTCCTTGAAGGCCGAAGCAATGGGGCAGGAGCATTAACTGATCCTCGACCAATCCAGTGGTTTAAAAAAACTTGGTTAACGCATTGTAGCTCAGGCCATCAAAATGTTCATGAGGTCCATGCCCGAGTATGGCTCGGGCAGATATTTCTAACACTTTCAATGCAATTCCACGACCTTAACTCGGGTCTTGGGCTATGCAGCAAAGAACATACATCAGTTATCATTTAGTTGGTTATCTGTCCTTGCTTTGGTCAACTATTAGGAAATTTGGGATATTTAGCAATATTGGCTGCTCTCAGGTAGTCTCACCATTTTCTTTGAATGTGGTGATCTGTTTGTTACGTTGGTATTCTTAAATGTTAAAATGCTGCATTTTCCTCGATTTCTGTGAACTGAAGCTGAAATTCAGGACACAAATAAAGCTCTGGAAAATTCTGATTCCGAGGGAGAGTTTTTTGAACTTTGAATAAATGGAGTGTAAGCAGCTTTGCGCAGTTTTTTTTTTAAACTCATATTTGATACTTGTTGTAAATTTAAAATAAAATATTAATACAGAAGTTATGACTATTTTCTTATTTGTTGAGAAATCCTTGAATACCATACTTTTAGATTGTCCCAATACTTTTTGACAGATTTGATTGATGTACTGTAAATAATAACTCAAAGTAGACGTAAAAACCCTGGGTTTCTTGGTCCTTCAACTAAAGAAATGCCAGGGCTTCAATGTGTTAGGGCACCTTCGAACTGACAATGCAAATATAATATAGCACCGTCCTGTTGAAACGTAACGGTTTCCATTAATCCTCTGGCTCTCAGCTGTGGGAACAACCACTCGTTCAGCAACCTCAGATGTTTCTTGATTTACAGACTGGCAGACTGTGCAGTGACCTTGGCTGTATGTCACAAATTTGTAATGGGCTGGTGAAACTCTGCAGCAGTGGGTAGCGACTACTTAACAAATATTAATATAAAAATAATAGTTGCAACAAATCTTCACTTATCTTTTGGAATCCTTGCTTGGACTAGTTTTGCAATGATTTCATTGCATTATCAACATATCCTTTTGGTCTCTTTTTTGGTGTTGTTTATTTACACTGTTATGGTTACTGCTACTAGGTGGATTGTGTACTAATGCATTGCTAACTACTGGAATCAAAACAAATTTGGTAAGAGTGTCAATTGGAGGTATATCAAAATTCATTGCATGATTTCTATACTTTAATATAAATATTTTCTCCCAAACCATTAAATCTATGGGCCCATTTAAGTGTTTTAATAATTTAACATCTGGATTTATTTCATGATTAAATTTCCAAAAATGTTCTGCTACAGCTGATTTATCAATTTGTTTGTATTTAATATTCCTAAAGTGTTCTTTTGCCTTGTTTATATTGGTAAGACTAAACTTCATTTGGAAACCAGAGTAAAACTAGTCCAGGCAAGATTCCAAAAGATAAGTGAAGATTTGTTGCAACTATTATTTTTATATTAATATTTGTGTTATTCTTCACTGTTACTAGCTTCTTTTTACATTTATAAGACTACTTAACAGTTCATTTATTATTTATTCCAGTGAGTAGGAACTTTTTTCCCACCCTGTAGTGATTGCGAAAAAAATGTAAATGGCGTGTTATTTAACTACTGTGGTTCTATACTGGGCGTGAAAGACCGCTTAATTTTGCTCAGAGGCCTCTCTATCAGACTTGAGGGACTCTTACATGCCGTAAATCTATGACACAAAACCAATGGCTTTACTTCCCTTCCGAAGGAAGCCATGCTAAGGATTTTTACGCCCGAAAAAATCCATCGTCCTCTGCCAGGTTTGAACCCACAACCTTGGATATATGACTACACCACGGAGGGCGATGGAGTTTTTATAGTTAAACCCATGCTTATGTCAGCATTTCAACATCGTGCTACTAATATCAGTTGCAGAAATTGGTGCAACATTACCTGTTATTAAATTAAATATAATTGATTGAAAATGACCATATCATTCCCATTCACTCCACACATGCTCCAACTTATCTGAAATGGACTGGATGGCAGTTGCACTTCTTGCAGGCTTTGAGGCAATCCTTTATTTAACCCCATAAAAAGAAATTGCAGACCATCAAATCAGGCGATCTTGGTGGCCACTTGTTGTTAAAGTTGGTAAAAGTAGTTTTAAAAATGATGTATGGTTGCATCCACAGCAGAGGGCAGTAGGTGCTGATGATGCAGACAGGAGGCTCCCATTGGTTCTCCCTATATTTATTACTATTATAAGTTTGCCTGTAACTAAACTAACCTGCTTTCAAACATGAAGGGAGATAATTATAAACTAATGGGATATAAAATTCAAACCAATGGGTATAACAATTTGATTCTTTTCTAGTTTTCTAGTTGCTTTTGTATAATGAGAATTATTATTATGTTTTTTACTTTCTCTACATGTACTATGCACATAGCGTATAGAGAAGTTACTGTATTCCACCCAAAAATTTGATACCAAGATTTCACCAGAAATGCATGTTTTGGGTCCCCCTGAATCTAAAGAAAACCTTCTTGGAAAAAGGTCTGTGTGTGTGTGTGTGTGTCTGTGTACCAAAAGACCGTTAAATACCAAGCCTGGTATTAAAGTTTGGTATGTTCAAAGGATACGACTCAAAGATTTGCAAGAAAATCCCCCCACCCCAACTACCGTTTACATGAAAAAAAATTTGAAAATTTTGATTTTCTCAAAAATGGCTCTAACGATTCTGATTGAATTATTGTATAATAAAGATATTTACCTGACAAATAAAATCTATATCTTGAATTTTCTAGGAATAGCCTTTGAAGACAACTTTATTCTGAATGAATTTTACGGAATTTTGTATAACTGGCAAACTGTAAGATATAGCCAAAAACTTACTACACAAAAAATATAGAGTACATTAAAATTCACAATTTATGTTATATACATTTTTTTCGTGGAGTTGATTGTTTTTGAGATATTCCTTGTTATTGGTTTCAACTTTAAAAAACTTATACTTTTCTCATACATGAATTGTCAACTGCTGTCCATACAAACAAAGGAACCTCAGTCACGTAGCAACCAGCTTTTGACTATCACTTTAACCTATAGTACTCCCTTATTTCGCTTCTACTAACAAGGAAGCAAGTAATAAGACTATTTCTGCTTATTTTTCTCAATTAGTATGAAGTAAATAGAAGAATAAGCTTTTTTTATCTGTAATTTGTTGCAGAGATGTGAATGGAACACATCAGATTTTTTTAATTCAGGATGTACATTTTATTTGTCAGGTAAATGTCTTTAATATACACTATTTTAATCAAAATCGTTAAGAGCCATTTTTGAGGAAATCAAAATTTTCGATTTTTTCCATGTAAAGGGTAGTTGGGGGTGGGGGATTTTCTTAATAATCTTTGTGTGGCATCGTTGAAAGATACCAAACTTAAATACCAAATTTGGTATTCAATGGTCTTTTCGTTTTTTGAGCTATGCTGTCCACTGACACACACATACACCCAGACCTTTTTCTGAAAATGCTTTTTTTGGATTTAGGGGGACCCAAAGCATGTATTTCCACTGAAATCTCAGTATTGAATTTTTGGGTGGAATGCAAACCTTCTCTATATATTAGGTACATAGTACCTGTAGAGAAAGTAAAAAAACATTTTTATAAAAATGCCCATGTGTGTGTGTGTGTGTGTGTGTGGGTGTGGGTGGATGCTTGCGTGTGCAGAGCATAGTTCAAAAACTAAAAGATTGTTAAATACCAAATCTGGTATTTAAGTTTGGTTTTCTCCAAGCGTGCAACACAAATATTTTCAAGAAAATCCCCACCCCAAACTACCTTTCATATGGAAAATTTTTTTAACATTTTGATTTTCTCAAAAATTGCTGGCTTTCACATGACTTTCTCTAACTGTTATAAAAACAAAAGATTATTCTTGTGTCTACACCATGCTAATCGAGATAAACATTAGCAGAATGTTCTTATTACTTAGTTCCTAATAAGTAGAAGGGAACTAAAGGAATGTACTATGCTAAAGAGGTAGTCAAATGTTTTAAACGCTTTGTTTTGCAATTATTGTAGAAATTGGCTTCTTTGCTGGGCCAAGAGTAGAACAAAAGAAAAATGGACACTTCCTGTCTCAGAAAATAAGCATTTTAAAATTGAAACCAATAACAAGGAATATCTTGGAAATGGCCAAGTGCACAACAAAAATGTATATGACATAAATTGTGTGTTTTAGTAAGATTTACATTTTCTGTGTAGTAACCTTTTGTCTATTTCTTATGGTTTAACCGTTAAGCAAAATTTTGCAAAACTCAACCAGAATAAAGTGTTCTATAGAGATTATTTCCAGAAAATTCTAGATATACAATTGTTTGTGATGTAAATAGCTTTAATATACAGTGTTTTAATCAAAATCATTAAAGCCATTGTTGGGAAAATAAAAATATTTAAGTTTCTTCATGTAAAGAATAGCTTGGGGTGGGGGGATTTTCCTCAAAATCTTCGTATTGCATCCTTGGAAGATTCTAAACTTAAATACCAAGTTTGGTATTTTACCGACTTTTTATTTTTGTGTTTTGATGTTCATGGACACACACACACACACTTTTTTCTAAAAGTGCCTTTTTTGGTAACATGGGACCCTTAAATGTCTGTTTTCAGTGAAATCTTGATATCAAATTTGTTGGTAAAGTTTAATACTTTCTCTACCTACTATATACTATGTAGAGAAAGTGAAAATGCACAATTCTGTAATTTTCACTCAGAATTTCAGTGCTGCTAACTCTTAAGCTATATTTCATTTAATGTTGTTGAATGTTTCAGCCATGAGATAATAGAGTTCCCTGCGGTGCTGGTGCACACGGAGAAGCAGAAGATAGTGGACCACTTCCAAACATATTGTAGACCGGAGAGGAATCCTGTGCTTTCAGAGTTCTGCAAAGAGCTGACTGGCATCTCTCAGGAGATGGTGGATGCTGCTGATACTTTTCCCGTTGTGCTAAAACAGTTTGAAGCTTGGCTACACAAACTTCGATTGGGATCAAAACACAAGTTTGCATTGGTGACAGATGGTCCGTGGGACATGGGACGCTTCCTGTATGGACAGTGCAAGGTGACTATACACACTTAGGGCATACTATTATACACACACTTTTTCTTGGGTGCTAGTTTAACCTTGAGGCGGAATGCCCCACTTTATGAGGCAGTTCTGCGATGTCCTCGGCCTCTGTACCAGGCGGATACCTTGTACTTCTGGATTCCCTCATAGTTACTGTTTAGCACCACAAATTCAGCATGGCTCTTACTGCTTTGGGCGTTTAAAGCTATATGATCTCAGGGTTCGGAGAGAAACAGCGATTCCAGCAGTTGTGTATAAATGCTAAATAAAATACAGCAAGACTGACTTTGATGTATTATAGTTTTACTACTATTTCAGTAAAATGAGGATGAATACTTGGTTGCCACATTAAATCTTTCACTGGTTATTGTTAATGATATCTCTAGGCCACGTCCCCATAATACTACATGGAATAAACTAATGCAAGTTTGAATTCCTATTTCCCCACTGCACATGTGGCTGCTTGCATGCGCTTAGCGCCAACTTCTTTAAACACTTATAGTCGCATCGCTGTCCTAAATCAGAGTGAACGAGCTTAATCCAACAATATACTAACTGAACCTCCGCTAACTCCCACTACTTGGTTGCAAGACTGCATGACGTAGGAGTAGCCCACATGTCAGCCATGCCTGGCCTCTCGCTGATTGGCTGAGCGAATGGCCTAAGTGACCCGCATGCTAACTCACACTCCTACGTCTCGCTTCACTAAAATTCAAGATAGTGTGGCTTTGCTGAAATTTAACCTCAAGCTTCTTCCAATGGTCAAACACATTTAAACATGAATTTACAGTATGGGAGCCATTGAACATTTACAATACATGAAATAAAATTGAATAGTTTCCATAATATATAGTTACAATGATTATCATTTCCCTTTGCCAAGTTCAATGCACAATTTACTATTTAAGAATCTGACAATGATATTAAAATGAGTAATATATATGGTAATAAAAATATTAACTAATATTATTAGCAAATAATACTGAAGAAATTTCATAGATATGGAATTTCGGTCTCGACCTACAACAAGTGCCAAAGGGAAGAAGACCGAGCTCATCCACCTGTCTTTCTGCAGTGCTGTCAACCAAAATTTACAGCACACCAGCTAAATTATTATTAAAATATGTGCATGAACATGGGGATGTATGGATAGAGTGAAACCTTAATATTGAAAGCACTAAATATTATGGTGCATAGCCATACTTCATGTCTCAATGCTGTTGCTCTGATCTGCTTCTGGTGTTACACGAAACCTGCCAAAAGAAGACGAGGGAGCCGAGTCCCCAAGCATAGTATGTATGTTGGTAGGAAACCAGAAATAACACAGTGTTAACAAATGAATCATAACCATAAGAACAATCTTGACAACACAAATAACAGTTTTCAGAAAATGGCAAGAACATTTTGAGTCAGATTCATCAAGAGAAAAGGCTGGTTACACTGAAGGCTCTGGTTTAGAAGCATTTTATGCATTTTAATTTAATTGTTTTTTCACACAAGTCATGTGTTGAATACGTACAGTCAGACTGAACAATTCAATTCAATAGCCGAGATTTGAACCATGGATCTCCCGGTCTCTAGCCAGTTGAAAAAACAATTAAGTTAAAACTAATTGACCTAATAGTTGGGTCGTCCTCCATGGTATAATGGTTGCCATGCTAACTTCATATATCCAAGGTTGCAGGTTCAAACCCAGCAGAGGACGATGGACTTTTCTGGGCATAAAAATCGTTAGCATGGCTTCCTTCAGAAGGGAAGTAAAGCCATGGGTCCCATGCCGTAAAGTCTGATAGAGGCCTCTGAGCAAAATTAAGTGGTCTTTCACGCCCAGTATAGAATGGGACGTTGAGAACCACAGCAGTTAAAGAGCATCCATAAATAAAACTCAGTTTCATTTGCTAATAGTTGGCTATACTATGAATCCTGGGGCTTAAAGTACTCACAACATTGTAAGTGGCCACTGGGGTTGTCATCTCAAAATAATTTGAAATCACCTTGTGGTTTCCCAGGAAACATGCAAGTCAGTTGAGAAATTGAATCCCATAGCAGTATGTTGTATGTTGCTATGGTAGAGCAATGGCTAGAGACTAGAAGATTCGTAGTTCATATCCCAGCTATGGCTTTGAATTTTTCAGTCTCTTCATATCCACCATGATGGAACTTGTATGCATTAAGCAATAGCTTGACGGGTGTAACTACCTTGATAATGTTTTCAATGGAAGGTTGCATATCGTACTGTAATTGAATTCCCACCATGATCCCTTGATATTACCTAAACTTATTTCTTCCAAAGACAAAGTCCTTTGTTGAAGAGCTGAGGAGACCTCCACAATCTGCATAACAACATTCAACTGTGTTTATGTTGTGTCAGAATTTCAGATACACTTCAAAAGTCTTAGCGTGGCGGTAGAATTGGTGTGTGCCAAGCAGGAGACTTGGGTTCGATTCCCAGTACCAGTGTGGAGATTTTCCCCCTGCTGGGAGACCTGGTCTGGGGTGCACTCAGCCTCGTGAGGTCCCTGGGGGGGCCAATTGAGGAGCTACTGGATAAGTAGCGGCTCCAGGTCATGAAGACCGCATTAACCAGGACGGGGGTTCAAAGCGCTGATCGCGTCTCATCCCCCAATACTGCACCCCATTCATGATGTATGTAATGGACCGAGATGGGGGACGCAGCGGCGGTAGGCCAAGGCTCCTAGTGAGCTGTGCCAAGGAGTCATTGAGTCAAAAGAAGGGAAATAATTTGAACAAGAAAAGAAGGGTTATCAAATTCATGTTATTCAAACTTAAATATAAGTTAAATAAGTGTACTTTTGTGCCAACCTGTACAAGGAGATTAGTGTTTTGTATTTGCCTCACTTGTAACCATATTTATCCAAATAAAATACAGCGTTTTTTTTCCAAAATATTAATGTTCAGAACTGGCGGCTTCTTGCATTCACGATATATGTTTTCCAAATACCATACAGGGAAAAAGTCAGTTTCAAACTTCAGGGTACAACAGTGGCAAAGCCTGTAGGAAATGGACAAAGTTACTACATCATGACGTTAACCCGCTACAATGCCAGTCTGTTGTACTACACTTCATTTCAGAATCTTTGAACTTATTTAAGAGCTAAATCTGACTGAAAATTAATAAACACTATACAGTAAATCTTATTTACTTGATTTTCCCAATTCCTCTCCCAACTCCTTCCAAAGCCTCTGTTTCTTCTCTATATTTCTATACTCAGCATGTTGTGCCTTGTACAAAAGTTTGTTATGACGAACAAAGCCAATTATTCTCTCTTCCTCAATTTGTGAAAACCTTTGTTTTCCACTCATTAGGTACAAATATTTAAACCAAATTACAAACAAATACTGCAACTATAACCTCACTTATGCTATCTCATCGTCCAAAGCTCAACTGAACTGAACTGAAGAAACGACTTTCACCGCCTAGATTTCTAGTGGAAAACTTAAAATTTCTAGTGACAAATGAGAAAGGAGAGATTCCTGTTTTTAGTTCAGTTACGTCAAGTTCTCGGCCATAGGAAAGCACTTCCATAATAAACAATGGCACACTTTGTGATCACGTTATCCAAACTAAAAAATATTAAGTTCAGTTTTTTGATTGGAGGAAAGCAAGTCTTCAGGCAGATGTGCAGCAGATTTTGAGCTTTTCATTTCATGCTTAAAATTAGCTGCTAAAAAGCCTATAAGCATTCTCATCGGAAAGTACATTATTCTCCGAGACTAAAATAAAATTACAGGACTTTCTTTCACATCAGTTGTTACATGTAAAGTAGTATTGGAAGTCAATGGTCAAATAGAAAGAGAATTTAGCTGCTCATTTCCCCTCCTTGGGCAGCGAATTCGAGCTAGGTGAAATGTTTTATATTATGTTGTCTTAAGAGAAAACAGCATCCATAAATAATCGTCGTTACAGCTACGCCACCACCAGCGACATCACGTTCTATCATCGCATATACTGTACATTTTGTTCTCCCTTCTCTGTCTCTCCTGCTCGTAACGTGAATTTCTGTGTAAATTCAAATTAGGTAAAAACATTAAGATATGTTATATTAAGTATGTTGTCTCAATACAAAATCATATCCATCATCGGCATTACAGTTACACTACCGCCGCCATCACATTGTACCGTTGTACCCATACTCCCCTCTTTCATACTTTCAATTTCAGCACAAATTCAAATTAAGTACTATAATTAAATAATTAAGGGACTTGATTACCTTAAGTGTCCATTAGTTTGTTCATAATATATGAATAACCTTTAATTTCATTTAAAAATTCTTCTTTTTATATACCTATGTTCTTTAAGCATGTCTTATCTAGATGATATGCTAAATTCCAAAATTGAATTCTGAAAAATCTGATGTGTTCCATTCACTGACTTTCTCTACAAGAAGGTATTTTTAAAAAACTTATGCTTCTGTTTACTTCATATTAATTGAAAAAACATTAGCAGAAATGGTTTTATTACTCGCTTCCTGTAAGTAGAAGCGAAATAGGTTAAAGTGATAGTCAAAATCTGGTTGCTATGTGGCTGTAGTTGACAAATTCCTGAATGAGAAAAGTATTTTTTTCAAAGCTGAAATTAGGAACATCTTAAAAACGTTCAACTCCACGAAAAAAATGTATATAACATAAATTGAGTGTCTTAATGTGCTCTACATTTTTTGTGTGATGAGTTTGTCCATCTCTTACGGTTTAGCAGTTATGCAAAATTCGGTAAAATTGATCCAGAATTAAGTAGTCTTTAGTGGCTATTCCCAGAAAACATACATTTTATTTGTCAAGTTAATATCTTTAATATATGATATTTTTATCAAAATCGTTAACGAGCCATTTTTTAAAAAATCAAAATTTTCGAAAAATGTTCCGTGTAAAGGGTAGTTTTTTCTCAAAATCTTCGTGTCGCATCCCTGGAAAATACTAATCTTAAATGCCAAGTTTGGTATTTTAACGACTTTTCATTTTTGAGTTATCGTTTTCACAGACATACACACATATGCGTGCGCGCGCGCTCGCTCGCTCTTTTTTCTGAAAATGCTTTTTTTGGATGCAGGAGACCCTAAAAAATATATTTCCGGTGAAATCTTGGTATTGAATTTTTGGATGCAATACAATACCTTCTCTATACACTATGTAATAGTAAGTGTAAAGAAAGTAAAAATGGGAGTTATCTTACATTCGAGGTCGTCTTGTAATACACATTAGCATGAATTGAATTCACCACACAAGTAATATGTTACTGTATAAAGTTGCCATATATAAGCAGGTTCATCTGATTTAGTTCAAGTTATGGCAGCTATAAAATGTTACATGTTCTCCCTGTTTACAGATGTCAGGCATTGAGTATCCAGCTTTTGCAAAGAAGTGGGTAAATATCAGAAAAATCTTCAGCAATTTCTACAAATCAAAAAGGGTAAGTATTAACGACAATTTAGCTTGACTATTAAAGTGACAATGAAATGGCCGAGATTAAGGAATTTCACCAATCGCAGTCAACTGACTGGAGCGATATTGTCAAAATATGTTATCGCAGCTGATGTTTATTTCTTTAAAATCTTGTTGCCCTGATGTTCATTTGTTTAATCCCTTGTCTTGGTTATTAGTAACAAGGTGACAATCCAGGCAGCCAACCTTTGCCTTTAATATCTGTGAGTTCCGTGATTGTACTTTCAATTAATTCAGTTACAATGTTTAGTTAAAGTTTTTTTTAGTTCATAAAGGAGTTCATGAAAATAATCATTATTTGTATTTCTTATGTATGAGATGAGTGCAATAACCGCAAATAAAATAACGTTTGTTTCCATTTAATGCATTAGTTATTAAAAGCTGAAATAAAATAATTGTTCCCCATTTCTATTGTTGCTATCAATAATCATACATTGGGTGTAGACACGGTCGGCCATGTCAATTCAGGAGATGGTGAAGAGGGTAAATAAGCATGATCGAATGCATCATCTACCATTTTAGAACTAATGTAAGTATTATAATGATAAAATCTCCCTTCCTATATATTATGAATTATTAATGGTCTATTTTGCTGAATTGTTTTATCAAATACAACTCATATTTTCATCTCTTAGGACAGTTCACTTTCATCGTGAATTATCGACGAGAGAAAACACTTGTGCTATTTTGATAAGCAGCATATAACATTGAGTGAGGCAAATGCTACATGTATGTACAATAAGAACCATAAGGCTTTTCTCTACTGACACTGTAGATTTGTGGTGGGTATCTGGACATACAGGTTTTGCAGAAATGAAAAATATGATGTGCTCCATTCACATGACTTTCTGTAGCTGTTCCACAAATAAAATTGTCTTAAAAAAGATTATTCTTTTATCTACTTCATGATAAACATTTGCAGTATTGGCTAGTTGCTTGCTTCTTTGTAAGCAGAAGGGAATGCACAGGTTAAAGCGATAGTTAAATCATACGAGGTAACAATAATGGAAGATCAATGTTCGGTTCTGCTGCAAAGTGTGACCTCTAATGATACCAAATACTAAAAAAACTATAATCTGGACTTGTAGGCTGTGGTCTACTAGGCTCCTCCGTCTTCCCAGGTGTTCCATCTGTGACTGCTGTGAAAGCCTACGAACTTTGACGATACCAAATATCCTTCGAGAGAGAAAATTGGAGGTCCCGAATACACTGTTAAAAATTATTGAATGCAAAATAAGACCAAAAAATACAGACACCAACAATTGTTTAGCAAACTCTTTACAGGAACTTAGGGAAGATGTGATGTAGAGATTAGGTTTCAACTAGGTTTAGTTAACGAGTGAGTGAAGCTTTTAGTGTACAGCTAAGTGAGTTAAGTGTTTAGTAATTTAGGGAAAAAACATTGTACATGGTTATATAGTTAGTGCAATAATGAGTAATTTACTGATGATGAAAGATTGTTGGCTGACCTGCGTATGTGATACATAATGGATGATTTGGCTGTACTGCATGCTTTGTAATTGCTACATGTGCTATAAATAAAGAATTATAAACCTTAAGTGGTGTTAAGAAAACGTTTTTATGGTAAAAAATTATTTTAAATTCATATTAGGTAATAAAATGTAAAGTCATATTTTGAAAAAATATTCCTCTCACATTGCACTTAGAAAAAATCCTGTGTCACATATTGGAAAGAGTCCAAAAAATATAGTCTATTTTTTAAAATGTAATTTTATAAACAAAATGAATCACTTTCTTTTAGGAATAAATTGTGCATAAAATAAATACCAGTCCAAAACTTTTGATACAACAAATAAATAAAAAAGAAATTTAGAAAAAAAAAAACCATAGATTACACTCAAATTTCACTCTTGAAATAAAGTACAGAATGTCATGCATGTTGTTATTCATTATCTTTTCCTTGATTTCGCATTGTTCATTTTTGAAATTATCTGTTCACGTGTAGATATAGGTAGATCTGAATAGTGCTAGTAACTGACCAGCAAAATTGTGGAGATTAGGATACTGACTTTCGGGGAGAGCTTTAAAAAACATTTCCTAAGCTTTTTTGACAGTCAGAATGCAGCACAGTCCTTGATTACCCCCACAGCTTTGAACGACTGTCCGTTTCTTGGAAGTAGCTAACACAAGAGGTGTGGCCTGATAGAAAATAGGTGTACCATGATATAGAGGAAAATATAACACATTGAGGCAGTTTTCCCCATTTCTGTTGTACATGTTTAGAAAAGCAAATTGTTGTATTGAATTTAAAATTTTGTAAATGTGTGCTTCAGACAGTGATGTATTTGATTTGGTTTTTGTAATACAAACCACTTATGAAATTTTGTTGCATGATTTCTATTCTTTAAAACTAAATATTTTCTCCCAAACTAATTAAATTTAAGGCTCCATTTAAGTGTTTTATATTTTAACTTCTGAATTTATTTCATGGTTAAATGTCCAAAAATAATCTGCCACAACTGATTTATCAGTCTGTTTGTATTTAATATTTACTCTGGTTTCCAAATGATGTTTTGTCATACCAATATAAACATCACAATTTAAGTGATAAATGCCCAATTTTCTATTTTTTGAAATTTGATCTTTTCAGAAAGCTAAAAAAAGATGTTTTATAAATGTAAAAAGAAGCTAGTAACAGTGAAGTAACACAATTAATATAATAATTGAATACCTGCCGGCAAAAATGTAACCCTCAAAATGCAAATTTCTGCATCAGCGAACCACAGCGAAATTGAAACAAAAGATGAAAGGCACGTAATGTTCATGTTTGCCAAGATAATTTGACACATGTCTCACTCTTACCACAAACGTTTATATGTAAAAATCCAACAATCTATAAAAGTTTGCTGGCAGGTATTCAATTGATAATTGTTTAAATTCTCCCGTTATCAATACAAGCACTAGTTTTGCAACAAAATGGTCTATTGCATCATCAGCCCATTTTCTTTTTGATGATGTTTATTTACATTGTTATGGTTACTGCTACTAGGTGGATTGTGTACTACTGGAATCAAAACAAATTTGGTGAGAGAGTCAATACATTTTTTTGAATTAATTTTGAGGAACCAATATTATACCATGTTCTTTAAAGATTTTTGTGAATTTTTTATTTGTCTAAATTATTGTTTTATTAATAAAAACGATAAAATGTTCAATTTTAATTTTTTTTAACACTGTCAAAAAGAACAATTTTAAACCTAGTGGACTAAAAATATAAGACTTTTCATCGCAGTGTGTATGTGTACCTTAAGCACACTTAAAAGCCATTGATCTGGCGGTTGCTCTCCATGGTGTTGGTTACCATGCTAGTCTCAAATACTCAAGGTCGTGGGTTCAAACTTGGCAGAGGATGATGGATTTTTTTTTTTTGGTGTAAAAATCCTTAGCATGGCTTCCTTCAGAAGGGAAGTAAAGCCATTGGTCCCATGTCTTAGATTTACAGCACATAAAAGAAGCTTAAAGCCTGATAAAGAGGCCTCTAAGCAAAATTAAGTGGTCTTTCACACCCAATATAGAAAGGTACGCTGAGAACCACAATAATTAAAAGGCATCCATAAATAAAACTCCATTTCCATTTTTGGTGTGGGCTGGGTTGAACCCATGACCTCAGGATCAGAAGACCTAACCACCCAGACCAAAACAACTTTGAGAGGTTACAATGTCAGTCAGATTTAAATGTTGTTTACAGTATTGTTTGAAGACAATGTTGGAACATCTACAGCTGAGTTTTGAAGGACGGCCCCACTGTGGCCTGGACGATGCGCGCAACATTGCTCAGGTCTTGTTACGCTTGATTGCTGATGGTGCGACTGTTCAAGTCAATGAGCGCATTCACTTCCGAGAACAACAAAAAGTCAATGGCCAGGTACAAACTAAACATTACTACTAATTAGTTGTTTCTCCCGGTCTGCTCTGAGCTTGATATTAAATTCTCCAGCTGACTCATGCTTTAGTAACTCAGTGGTTAAAATATATGCAAAAGATTTGAAGACATAGACATCCAAAAACGTTTTGGCAGGTGAATGGTAGTGCTATATTACAGAAGGATTGTCTTAAAAAAAAATAGTAAGACATTTTATGTATTAGAAATAGCATATATTTTGAAAGCTAGAATCAATAACTATTTTTTTCTACATATCTCATTTATCTGAACACGTTTTTGGCACCATAATAAGTTGTTTTACTCGAGGTTCAAATAACTGTCCGATGCGTCTAGTTAGCTTCCGGAGAAGGCCGCGTTATCTTGCATGGGATTGCCGGCGTTTCGCTCATTTTCTTCTGGGCTCTTGTGCGGTGGTTGCTTATTTGCTCTCGCTTATATAGTGGCAGTGCGGTGGAGGTTGCCCCGCTCCCTCACTTCTGGTTGGCTTAGTTGCCCATCAATTGGCATGGGTGGTGCTGCTGCTCTTTCCTGGTGATGTTGGAGTTGGTTTATGCTTTCTTTTTCTAGATTGTAGTTTGATTCTTCTTTCTTCTAAAATCAATCTAGAAAAAGAAATAAGAGAAAAAGGAAACCTAGAAAAAGAAAGCAAGTATAAACCAACTCTCCTGCCAAACTGGCTAAACATCTTTCCCTTTCTTGTTTTAACTCATTGTTATTAACAAAGTGCCTTCTCCCGAGAAGTTGCTTGAGCTGCAGAAATAGATGGTAATCACTGGGTGCAGGGTCAGGGGAGTACAGTGGATGACTCAACACATCCCATCAAAACTGCTCAAACAGGGCTTGAGTTTCATGAGTGTTACTGTGGAGCAAAAAAACTGTTTTGCTCAACTTTCCCCTCTTTTTGTCCTTGTGTTTTCTCAGCAGCTGTTAACATGGGCCCATGGGGCAGATAATTGATCAATAATACTGCCTTCAAATTCTATAAGATGATTGCCAGCTTTTGGCATTGGCTCATCCTTTCCATGGCATACTCTGCCATTGTGATGCAGGTGTCCTGGTTACAGTTTGGTCGAATAAACTATCTCTCTCATCCTGAAAAATTGCACTGCAGTGTCAACTCTCTGCTCTTTGTGTTGTGAAAGCAAGCGAGAAACCATCTTTTGATCATGTTAAGTATTACACAGCTTATTTTAACGTTAAGAGGAAACTGATACAGAGTTTCATTAAGCTTAGGTGCTGATTGGTGTCCAGGACCCTTCGAACCTCATCAGCAATATCTGAAGCCTCTTCGTTGTAATGGTGTTCTCCCTTCTTGCCATTAATATTGCACAATTCTTGATCAATTTATATCACAATTTTATTTTTTGCCTTCAAAATCAGACAATACGCCAACTTAGAAGTCAGTTTAGGTAGGATCCTAGGGATTTTACAGTGATGCCACTACATACAAACAAAAGTTCCCTGCAACTCCCAGATATATCCCACCTAGTGTGTGCAACTTACTTTGAGAGTCCCTCATAAAATCAGTACTAAATGACCGAGCTGACGATGTAATTAAGTGATTACAAAGCATGTCCATTGCATTACATTAATACAAGGGTTGCTCCAAAAGTTTTGAGAGGAACAGCAATGAATTGTGGAAGCCAAAGCAGTTTTTCCTAACTTCAGATTGAAGTCAAGATAGCAATATAATTAAGTCTGGACGCGCTCCAACAATGTGCATTATCAGCGTTGGCCAATAAATGCTTGGAATCATATGCAAATAGTGGAAATAAAATGTAAAGTAAAGAATCAGATCAGTTATCATTCCAGTCCACAAGGCTCTATACTAGGTCTTACCCTATTTCTACTCCACATAAATGATCCATTTACTAAAACCATTTTATATGCTGATGATACAAATATTCTGGTTACAGCAACTCAAAAAGAAACCTTTTTAACCTCTATTCACCAAGTCTCAGAGAAAATCACAAACTTAACTGTACAATGTACAAAAGATATACTGGATTAATAAATTATTATTATGTAAATGAGAGTTTTGAAGTATTTAAAATTTTGACTCAACATTTGTTAAACAATGGCATAGTGTCAGAAGTACTTATTGTGATGTTTGTTTTGTGTATAAGGCGGAGCGAACTGTTGTACCTGTGCAGTACAAAACCCCAGCACCAACATACGTGAGAGTTCAGCGTGAACGCAGTCAGCGAGAAAGCAAGCTTGCTAGATATAACTGTAATACTGAATCCGAGGAAAAGGAAGAAAAGTCCCAACAATGAGGCATGGGTAAATAAAACTCTTCCAATGATTTATTATTTTGTGTCATGAACCAAATGAGCAGAGAGTGAGTGTTTGTATGTCTCAGAAATGTAGCTTGCCAAAATGTTACACTATAAACTAACAGCTGGGACTTTTCACTTACATTTTTCTTCATCCCCTTCATGGGTTGTACATTTTCATAAAAATGGAGTCAGTGTTATTGTTGAATAATTCAAGAATTGTTTGAAATCTATTTTGTACATAAATACATTTTATGCAAAGCATTTGTTTATTTTGATGTTCCTTTCCTTTGGTTCCTGCGGTGTTGAGGTTAAACCTTCAGAGTTTAAATTTGTGGTAAGTTAACCATTCAGGATCTCTTGGGATCGACCTTGACCTCTTATTCCCCAAACCTCCGATTCCGAGTCCTTTAATTTCTCTCAACTCCAGTTTCTTCTCACATTCCACAAAAATTTTCTTAAACCTCTACACCTGACTCCAATCTAAGAGCATTTTTAGACAGTTGATGCTAAAAGTAGGTCTTTTACCAGATGTTAGTAGTGTTAAAAAAGTATAAAATTCTGTCACTCAGTGTTATAAAATTATAACAACCTTGGTTTTTGTGTCCACGGCCTCCTTCAAGTAGGCCATGACTCTGAAAGCTTGTATCCATCCATAAAATAGCAGATGTTTTGAATGTCATGAACATGGAATCTGTTGAAGTAGGCAACATTATGCAAGTAGCAAAGAGAGCAAAATTACAACTGCTACACTGTGTCCTTTGTATAGAATGTTTTCACTCTATACGAGTAAGACATACAGTTGTCAGCACTGATGCTAAGCAAGGCAATAACTGTACATCACATTAAGCATGAACTCCATGAAATAGGTAAAACAATCAATTTATAATTATGATATGTCTCTAAATATTGAGAACTCTAAAAAATGTGATGTGTTCCATTAAAATGACTTTCTCTACATCCCTGCAACAAATTGTTAAAAAGCTTATGCTTCTTTTTACTTCATGATAATCGAGAAAAAATTAGCAAATAGTATTATTACTTGCTTCTTGTAAGCAGAAGCGAAATAAGGGAGTGCCATAGGTTAAAGTGATAGTCAAAAGCTGGTTGCTATGTGACTGAAGTTCTTTTGTTTATGTGGACAGGGGTTCACAAAGTCCTGTGTAAGAAAAGTATAAATTTTTTAAAGCTGAAACCAAAAACAAGGAATATTTCAAAAATGATCAACTCCACGAAAAAAAATGCTTATGACATAAATTTGTGTTTTAAAGTGCTCTACATATTTTGTGGGGCAAGTTTTTCTCCATCTCTTACAGTTTAGCAGTTATGTAAAATTCATCCAGAGTAAAGTAGTTTTCAGAGGCTATTCCCAGAAAATTCAAGATATATATTTTATTTGTCAGGTAAATATCTTTAGTATGTGATATTTTAATCAAAATTGTTACAGCCATTTTTTGAGAAAATCAAAATTTTCAAAAAAAGTTCCATGTAAAGGGTAGTTCGGAGTGGGGGGGATTTTTCTCAAAATCGTGTTGCATCCCTGGAAGATACTAAACTTAATACCAAGTATGATGCTTTACTGACTTTTTCCTTTGTGAGTTATCGTGTTCACAGACACACATAAAGACCTTTTTGGGAAAATGCTTTTTTTGGATACAGGTGACCATAAAACAGTATTTCCGGTAAAATCACAGTATTGAATTTTTGGGTGGAGTGCAATACCTTCTCTATACACTATGTACATAGTAAGTTTAGAGAAGGTAAAAAGCTGATGTGCTCCATTCACATGGCTTTCCCTACCTCTCTGAATGAAATTATTCTTAAAAAGCTTATTCTTCTATCTAGTTCATAGTAATCAAGATAAACACTAGAAGAATTGGTCTTACTACTTACTTCCTTGTAAGTAGAAGGGAAATAAGGAAATAGACAAGGATAAGGTGATAGTCAAATGTTTTAAAAAGGTTGTCACTATGAGCCTAACATTCATTTTCTTTGCAGGGTCAGGAGTTTGCAATTTTGTCCATAAGAAATATTTTAAAATGAAACCATTAACAAGGAATTTCTCGGGAATGGTTAACACCTCCAAAAAAATTGCACATAGCATAAGTTATACCTTTTAATGAGCTCCACATTTTTTTGTGAAGTAAGTTTTTGTTTAGCAGTTTATCAGCTACACAAAAGTCATTCAGAATGAAGAGTACTTCAGAGATTATTCCCAGAAAATTCAAATATATTTTCTATTTTTCACATAAATATCTCTAATATACATTATTTTTATTCCAAATTGTTACAGAAAATAAAATATTTCAAAATTTTTATATGTAGAGGTAGTTTAGGATGGGAGGAATTTTCTTGAAAATTTTTGGTTTACACCCCCTGGAAGATGCTGAACATAAATATCAAATTTGGTATTTAATCAACTTTTCATTTTTGAGTTATTGTGTTCACACACCTTTTTCTAAAAATGCTTTATTTGGAAACAAGGGATCCTAAAAGATGTATTTCAACTTAAATCTCTATATTTAATTTTAGGGTGGGATGCAAAACCCTCTGTGTACTAAGTAGAGAAAGTAAAAATTAAATGTAAAGTTTCATAGTCAACTTACTGTCCTCATATTTATGACTGACACCCCCCTAAGACTTAACAAGCGGATGCCTAGGGGTCAGAGGCCTGTTCGGCAGCCAACGGCACAAAACCACAGAATGGAGAACCTGACCCGTAGCCAGTCTGCCTGGGAGTGAGGAAGTGGATGACATGAAATGTGATGGAGCAATTGGTAGAATGAGTGGCAGGGGAAACCAGAAGACCCAGAGAAAACCCACCTAGACGTCATTTCATCCACCTCAAATCCCATATGAAGATGCTTGGGAGGCGAGCCACAGCAATGCCCTAAATGTACATAAATTTTACCCCATACTTGCTTTTTGAAAATCAGAAGACTCCCAAACCCCCCTCTGTCCCAATATTTTATAGCTGGGCATGCCTATGATTCTAACTCCTTTATAACTACATTCTCTCACAACCCTATATCTTTTATTTTCATTCTTCCATGAAGTACTAATATACACAATATCAAAAATGTACTCTTAGGCCATGTTTAGTTCAGGAGACCTAGGGTCTGGGTTGAACCAGTGTTTGAAATAACCCCCCAGGTAAATTCTTTTAAAATAACCTGCAAATGTCACAATTTATAACCAAATAAACAGGAAACACTTGAAGTTTATTATCAAATTACACAAATGTTACATTACAATATTTAAAAGTTAATAAACTGATGAAATACATGAAAATCTTTTTGGTATCTAACACAATTTATAACAACTAACTATATCAAGAAATGAAACATAGAATTGAAATACACATGTTTTCAAATATGCAAAATTTCATATTTCAATTTTAAAAAAAGGCATAATATGAAGGTGGTTTGATAAGTCTGGTAAATTTCCATGACAGAATGGAACATTTTGATTGGAGATTCATGGTTGATAAGCTTAATATTCAAAGGATTGTATACAAAAATGTCAATGTTAAGATCATTGTTGACAGTCATCTGAATCAGTCAATGTGTCGACTGCAATTAAAAATGGAGAAAAATGAGTTTCGTGGTGTTATTTAACGTTTTCATTTGAAGGATTGGACTGTCACACAAATCAAAACCGAATTGAAAGAAGTTGACACAGTCTGTAATGTTTTATTAAAGCACAAGCACAGAAGACAAAGCATACTCTGGCTATCAATTGAGGTCACCAGATATGGTAATGCAAGACCGCCAAATAAAATTCATGAGATTATTGAGACTGTAGACTTCTCAACTGCATGAAGTGTGTGCCACACTTGATCACAGTCGACCAAAAGTGCATCCATAACCTCATACTCTGGCTATCAATTGAGGTCACCAGATATGGTAATGCAAGACTGCCAAATAAAATTCATGAGATTATTGAGACTGTAGACTTCTCAACTGCATGAAGTGTGTGCCACACTTGATCACAGTCGACCAAAAGTGCATCCATAACATGTTTAACCTCAATCCACAACACTTTGGTGACTAATCAGCATCCCTCATTATACACCAGTCAAAAAAATCTGATGTTTCAATCACAATAAATTATTGCTAAAAAACTTATGCTTCTGTTTACTTCATACTCAAGAAAGAAATAACACAAATAATCTTATTACTTGATTCCTGGTAAGTAGAAGTGGAATAAGGGAGTACCATAGGTTAAAGTGATAGTCAAAAGCTGGTTGCTATGTGACTGAAGTTCCTTTGTTTGTATGGACAGCAGTAGTTAAATTCCTGTATGAGAAAAGTAAAAGTTTTTTAAAGCTGAAACCAAAAACAAGGTGTATCTCAAAAATGATCAACTACATGAAAAAAATGTATATGAGATAAATTGTGTGTTTTAAGGTGCTCTACATTTTTTGTGTTGTAAGCTTTTGTACATCTCTTACAGTTTAGCAGTTATGCAAAATTCCGTAAAATTCATCCAGAATAAAGTAGTCTTTGACTATTCCCAGAAAATTCAAGATACACATTTTATTTGTCAGGTAAATATCTTTAATATACAAAATTTTAATCAAAATCGTTAAGAGCCATTTTTGAGAAAATCAAACATTTCAAAAATAGTTCCATATAAAGGGTAGTATGGGGTGGGGGGATTTTTCTCAAAATCTTTCTGTCACATCCCTGGAAGATACTAAACTTAAATACCAACTTTGGTATTTTACTGACTTTTCGTTTTTGAGCTATCGTGTTCACAGACACACACTCACACTCACCTTTTTCTGAAAATGCTTTTTTTGGGATATAGGAGACCCTAAAACATATATTTCCAGTGAAATCTCGGTATCAAATTTTTGGGTGGAGTGCAATACCTTCTCTATACACTATGTACATAGTATGTGTAGAGAAAGTAAAAAGGACATACACTGGGGAATGTGCACCAAAGAAGGCAAAGACCATTTTGTCAGCTGGTAAGACTTTGGGATCCCCAAGGAATAATCCTTATAGATTACTTGGAAAAAGCAAAAGTATAACTCGACCCAATTATGCTTCACTGTTGGATCATTTGAAACTTGCGTTGGGGAAAAACACCAAGGTTGGCAAGCAAAAATGTGCTCCTTCACCAGGATAATGCACGATCCCACACATCAGTGATGATAATGTTGAAAGTGCCATGATTGGGCTTTGAATTGGTTCCTCGACCACCAGAATTAGCCTCATATGACTTCTTCCTGGAATGTTGGCTTGATAGGAAGAAATTTTCATCAAATGAGCAAGTGATCATCACAGTCCATAAGTGTTTTGCAGAGTTTGACAGAACTATTTTTTCAATGGGATGAAAAAGCTGGAGGAATGCTAGACCAAGTGCTTCAAAGGCAACTCTGTTAAGAAGTAAGATGAGTTGTTTATGAAACAAACATTTTTTCTTGCTTATAAAACCACCCTCGTAATAGTTAGTGAACTGTTGGGCAATAGCAAAATAAAAGAAAGGCATGAACAAGCGAGCAAATTTTACTTATATTCAATTAAACTACAATACTTTTCCAATCAATCACACTTAAAATTAAACTGCCAAATAATCACAAAGTGCTTTGCACCAACAAATCATACTAATAAAATTGCTTATAATATGTACATGTTTTAATAAATCTTAAAATATTACTTTCAATACTGAATTAAGCTAATACATTGAGCCTATCTTCTAGTAATACAAAGGTTCAAAGGCTGTGTTTGATCTAGCTTTCTCCACTGCTGTTTGTGAGCATTAGTGAGCATTAGTGACAATGAATTCTTAGAACAGTCATAATCGCTGAATATGTGTGAATGGTTTCTTTACATTGTGTCGCCCTCTGTGGTGTAATGGTTACCATGCTGACTTCAAATACCCAAGGTCATGGGTTCAAACCCGGCGGAGGATGATGGAGTTTTTCGGGTGTAAAAATCCTTAGCATGGCTTCCTTCGGAAGGGAAATAAAGCCATGGATCCCGTGTCGTAGACTCAGTTGAGAAATTTAATGCTATGCCGGCATGTTGCCATGGTAACTCAGTGGTAGAACACTCAGCTAGAGACCAGAAGATCTGTGGTTCAAATCCCAGCTATGGCATTGAATTTTTCAGTCTGACTATTTCTTCCAATCAGAATTTACTCACAAATAACTGTCTTTCTTCGATGCTTTTGCAACAATTCTGTTGTATAATTTCTTTATGATTATTACTACAAATTTCCCGTTGAAAACCGACGTCAAGAAACCTTCCAACAGCACACATGACTACTCGCACAGGTGTAACAATCACAGGTTTGATGTCACGGTCAGCTATGACTTACAAAGCAAGCCATTTGTGGCTGCAGGGCATGGTCACACTATTAAAAAAACAATCTTTCATTTTTCTAGGACTCCTGACAAATGACATTTTCATTTTCCTCATCTTTTTTAAACTTATATTAGTAAGCTTTGAACCAAATAATTTTATTTCCAAAATTATCATCATTGTTATATATGAAAGCTGTTCATAGAGTATCTGGTTTCAAAATAGATGGTATTGCTAAGTCAAGTTGGTGTAACAATTGTATTGTCATGGTTAGATGTTGCCAAAACAATTTTGGTAATGATTCATAGGTTAGTTTGGATTTAGCAGACATTTCAGTCAGTCATTCCATTTGTTTTCACAAAAATTCAGCAATTCCCTTTTTACTTTTGGATGGGAAAATTTGCAAGAAACTGAATGCTGTTTATGGGGACCATTCACCTATGACAAGAGATATTGGCTCAACTATTTCAAAGTAGCTGCAGCTTCAGTGACTTAAACTGATGATCTTAAATGTTTCCTTTCATTTTGGGGTCAGAGGGAGGATGGGGCAATTTTTTCTCCTGTAGAAATTGGGTTGTTTCTTGTGTAGTGTAGGCAGAGAAATTGTCTTGGTGCAACAAAACTCCACACAGGCCAATTTTTTCTCAGTTAATTAAACACATTTTGTAGTGTACCACCTGGCAGTAGCAGTCTTTTGTCCCTCAAGCAGAATCAGCACAATGTGGCCACTTGCTGATAAGAACACATCATCTTCTTGCCAACACTTCATTTTTGAGGAGATCTTCTCTTGAAAGACACAGATTGATCATTTAGTTTGTGGATCATACCGGTAAATCCAACTTTAATCACCTGTTACAATATTAAATATGTTTTAGGATCCTCCTCCGTTGATTTTTTCAATAACTGCCTGGCACCATTGCACCCACATGCTTGTGAGGTGGTGAGAGATCCAATAACTGCAGAGCTTCCTGATGCAAAGTTTTCACCCTACCAACCCAATATTTAAAGCTTTTTGAATCTGACCATATGTGCAACACGATCTTCTGCTTTCACCATATTTTCATCCATTGTGGCTGTAGTTGGTCATCCTGCTTAGTGTTCATCTTTGGGGGAATCCCTTCCTCTGCATGCCATCGATAAATGATGATTTAGGAAGGGCAAAGATCCCCAAATCCTTCAGAAGGGAAGTAAAGCTGTTGGTCCTTTGTTGCAGATTTGCGGCATGTAAAAGAACCTCAAGCCTGATAAAAGAGGTCTCTGAGCAAAATTAATCAGTCTTTCATGCCCAGTATAGACTGGGACGCTCAGAACCAAAGCAGTTAAAGAGCGTCCATAAATAAAACTGTTTCTGTTTTTTCAAGGCATTCTCTCTTCCCTAAATTGACTTTAAAGTCATAGAAAATCATGGCATGGAAATGCTCTCGCTTGAGATCCATCCTAGCATATGGCGTAGCATCTGCTATAAGGACGCACACCCAGCACAATATTGGGGCAAGCCCAGACTTGCTGAACTCAATCTGAAGTTAGGAAAATCTCATTGTTGTCCATTCTCCAAACTTTTGCAGTGACCTTCGTATTTTATACTTACATTGAAATGCTCTGCAAATACACTTCCCTTACATCATTTACACTGTTTTCTACTGAAAACTGAAGATAACAATGAAAAATACTACTGACAATAAAAATTGCTATTATACTGAGCATATTGGAAATAGAAGTTTTCACAATTTCTCAAAATTTTCTTGGGCCTCTAGCAGGTAAATTATATGGTTTGAAATCAACTTTTCTAACATTTTCAACTTAAGTATGGATCTCCAATATATTTATAGTGCAGAAATGAAGCAATCTGGAATTAAACAGATTTGAGGTATGGGCATGGACCTGGTATACTATTTATATAGGCTTCTATTTTTTAAATGTGAGCAGTGACCTGCTAAAAAAGGATTAGCAAACCTTGTTTATGGTGTGGTGGACAGTAGTCTTCAAGGTCTCAAACCTGCACCATACCAATTAGCTCCTTGATAAGCAGACGAGGTTAGGGTACCATGCAGTTTAGCTGTTTTCACTAACTGTGGATAGATGGTAGCACAAATGCAATTACCATCTATTTTCAGTTTTACTGTTGTTTTAGGTTGAAGGTAGAACTGGTAAATCTGGCATTTAATTTGACAACTGAGGGAAAAAATGGAAAATCTCCAATCGGATTGGTCAGCCCACAGGATTTATACCCAGGACCTCCCAAATAAGGGCCACAAACTTTACGCCTGAGAATTTGTAATGTTTAGAAGCAGTTGCAGATATACCATTTCATTAAATTAGGTTAATTACTTCAGTACTAGATTCAAGGAATCACTTCCTCATTGTCAGCTGATTGCAACTGGTAGACTCTCCTCCGACGGTTTGTCTCTCAGTCCCTCTGGTGGTCGTTCTATGAATTTAGTGATTTGATTTTTTCATTGGGGTCTGAAAGCATTAATTTTGGACAAAATTCACCTAGCACCACTTTGAGCCACTCTACAACTTCCGGTCAGGATTTCAGAGGTCCTGGCTGAGGATTTTGGAGTGGTGAATACGGTTTTTAACTTTTTATCCAAAATGACTTATGTCTTCATAATCTAGTTTTATTTTGCTTTTATATATTTAGACAGCAGACAATGGAGTGCCATGTGAGCCTTTTAAATCTTATATCACTTTTAGCATTTGCATCCTTCTTTTTAATTACGACGCTCTCATCTCCATTGTGCCACTTTAGCTGTCCTTTTATTCTCCGAGTTCTTTTAATAGTGCTGTTTTATTCCTGGTTCCTTGCAAAGTTTTTATTGATTTATTTTAAAGATGCTTCTTTATTTCTGGTTTTAGCCTAGATTTTATTTTCTGAGGACACTAATAACCTCTGTTGTTGAGCACCCTTAAACACATATCACCACCATTGGACAACATTTCCAAAGAAATATTTATGCAACTACTTTTAAACTATAATAGTTAATAATTTCATTATGTCTTCCATTTCAAAAATGACTTATACAACTTACTGAGAAACTAGCAGTGTTTTTGAGTTTGTAGTAAATTTAAATAATTTTCAACTAGTCTTGTTTTATAGCAGTTTTTATATGTACAGTCATTTCAGCTCATTGCAAATGACTGAGACTGTAGCACAGATAAGCATATTTTCATGTTACCATGTAAATCACAATTATACTGAAACTCTGCAACACACAACAATATATACATCTGTTCAATGTCTTCATAACTATTCTGCCTTAGGCACACTTTTATTTTATGTTCAAAGTTAAAAGTATAGCGAGGTGATGAAAATCTGTTGCAAACTTAACTTTTGCAGCAAATTTGGTCATTACAAAAAAATGTATCTCAGACAAGAATAATCCTGATGGCGTGGTTTGTGCAGATAAGTTTTACATTATGTACAGCGCTAATTTCAGAATAAATCATGTAAGACATTGGCAATAACTTTTAAAATCACTGTTACAAAATTAATTGGCATACAAATTAAGCTTCTGGATTTTTACTTTCTCTACACATACTATGAGCATAGTGTTTAGAGAAGGTATTATATTGATATTGGACATATCGCAACACATCTGTTAAATAGTTTTTGATCAGTATTTGGTGGGCAGTAGCCTTCATGGTCTCATCCCCGTACCATACCATGTTTGCTTTGTGCCAAGCGGATGGTGTCATGCTGTGTTAAGTCTATGTGCTTTTTCACCATCTATACTCAGATGATATACTCCAAGGTCTCATCCCTATACACCATACTGTAACTATGCCTATGTTTCAAACCTCTTGGCTTCCTTTCATTAGCTTGTACATTCTTACACCTGCAGGTGCAATAATAAGCCTACTTCTGGAAGTTTGGGTCATACAATCAACAGGTATTGTCAGTTTTGGAGTGTGCAATCAAAGCCATTGCAGGAAGCATCAAAAGAAAACTGTGCAGGCCTCACTGTGACCAAATGGTTAGACACTTGTCTCTTAGCCCAGGCAACTGCAAGTGGCACTTGTGATGCACAAAGCGACGCAGCGGTCGGTTTTCTCTCATTTCCCGTGCCATCACATTTCACTGTCATTGCCTGCGGTGCCATATTTAGTAAAAGCAGGCGTTAAACTCTACAAAAAAAAAAAATTGTTGCCAAAGAAAGACGTTTAGCTGTAAATAATTTTTTATTGTAATCAGTTGGAAGAAGCGAAGAGTTGTTTATTTGAGTAATAAAGAGCAGTTTTGTTAGACTCGCTTAGCATTGGGACATGCAGATTGCTGTGGAGTGGTCCAGTCTAGCAGCTTTCATTATCTTTGAACTGATAGCAGCATATCACAATTACCATCTATTTTCAGTTTTACTATTGTTTTAGATTTTTTATAGTGTTAAATGCCCACTTTTCTACATATGGCACTGATGAAACAAGGAATGAAGTTGGAGCCCCGGTGGAATGTGATGGCAGGAAAAACTGGAGAGAAAACCCACCCCTGCGCCACTTTGTCCACCACAAATCTCACATGGGTTGCTTGGGATCAAACCCGGACTGCCTAGGTGAGAGGCGATTGGTCTAACCACTTGGAGGTTTTAGACTGAAGGTGGAACTTTGGTTCAAGATATTAAATATCCAAGTCAGTATTTACATTAACTGAGGGATATCATAAAAAACAGCCAGATTAGTTGGCCAACAGGATACGAACCCAGTACCTCCTGAGTGCACGTCACATATATTACTGCCCGAGACATCCTACCTCGTAGAATTATTCTTGTTTCAGACAGATAATACTACATTTGTAAATTATTTATTTTAGCAACCAGTGACTGACTCTTGAAATAAAATAATATCCTAAAAGACATTTTATAGCATTTTTCAGAGGCAACAGCCTAAATTCGCTGAAGTAAATGTTTAAAAATAAAATTACAACTCATATTCATTAGCAATTCCCGCAAATAGACAAAAGATGATAGCAAGGCAATGGATTTTAACTTACTCAAAGGTTTGGAGCTTAAGGCTTTCCAGGTAAATGTTGGGCTACTCTCCAAGCTTTCTATGACCCATTCTTCCACTATCAAACTCCTTTCCCTGAAGATGGCAACAGAGTGGGTCATAGAAAGCTTGGAGAGTAGCCTACCACTGGCTGATTTCCTCAATACACATAATTACCCAAAGCTTATTTCTCTGAAATCCAATATACAGCGCCATTGGATAAAACAGCCACCCTGGGTCTTGGGTGCATGCCACTGCCTGCCGAGCAGATGCCACTTCATCCACAACAAATCACACGTGTACACACTTGGTTGGAATGGAACCCAGCCCACCTAGGTGGGAGGCTAGCAGTCCAGCCATGGCACTGACTTACACCAAACAAAGCAGTAGAGAATGATGTTTGGTGGTTTTCAGTCATGGTCCAATATACAGGTGTATATATAAATGAATATCAGGGTTTTAACTCTTTATAATATTTATTATATTCAACTTAGTTATGAATGATATGTCAAATGAAAAAGCAACTCAAACAGTTTTACTAAGAAGCTTATAAATGTTCAATGTGACTACCCTTTGTCACACGGCACACATCAAGTCTATAGCAGAGTTCTTCTCAAACGTTGATAAGTGTGTATTCAGTAATTGTAGCAACAGCTGCTTCAATCCGGTTTCTTAATTCAGGGAGGTCAGCTGGTAGTGGAGGCACGTACACACGATCCTTGATGAAACCCCAAAAGTAAAAATCGCATGGCGTTAGGTCAGGAGAACGTGGAGGCCATGCATAGCAAGCCCTGTCATTGGGGCCCTTGCAGCCTATCCAGCGCTAGGGTACAGTGACGTTCAACCAATCGCGTACTTCATTATGCCAGTGAGGTGGCGCACCATCCTCCTGGAAAATGAAGTTCTCTGGCTCACTTTCTTCCAACTGAGGGAAGAGCCATTGTTCTAGTGTATCAAGGTAAGAAGTGCCAGTTACAGTAGGCTCATCAAAAACGAAAGGCCCATAAACTTTTCGCTGGGATACAGCACAAAAAACATTCACTTTAGGGGAATCTCGTTGCATTTGTACCATCTCGTGAGGATTTTCTGAGCCCCAGATGCGCACATTATGAGTGTTAACATGTCCACTAAGGTGAAAGGTAGATTCATTACTGAAGACAACAGATCCACAAAATCGTCATGAAACAACATGTCGTTTGCGAATTTGGCACGTAATCTGTGGTCTGTCGGCTTTAGTGCCTGTAATAACTGTAAACGGTAAGGACGTAGCTGTAAGCGTTTTCTTACAGCTTTCCAAACAGTCGACACAGGAACTGGTAATTACGACTAGCCTTCCGGACTGATTTCTTTGGGCTACGAGTGAACGACTCTCTCACTCGCTCAACAGTCTCTTCACTTACTCCTGGTCGTCCCGTGCTCTTCCCTTTACAAAGGCAGCCGGTATCTTCAAACTGATTATACCATCTACGAATGTTTTTATCACTAGGAGGATCACAACTGAACTTACTACGGGATGCACGTTGCACAGTAACTACAGATTCAGTCTTTGCAAACTGCAAAACACAAAATGCTTTCTGTTTACTAGTCACCATCTTTGCTACTACCGCTGTCTAGTGGATTGCGGCAGAAACACTGTTTTGAGTTGCTTTTTCATTTGACATGTCATTTATAACTGTAAGTTGAATGTAATAAATATTATAAAGAGTTAAAACCCCGATATTCATTTATGTACACCCTGTACTACATTTGTTACAACTTTATAAAACACAAATTTCCATCAGTGTCTTACAGCATTTTGGCAACACTATCTTGATCCCTTTAACAGATATACACTTCATAAAATAATCCAGAAATTTAAGTGTATGGGATCAGTGTTAGACCAAAAAAAAGTCTTGTTTTAACAGAGGAATAGATTTATGAAATTGGTGCATGGTTAGAATGTTTCAACAGGAATGTCACTCTTGAAGTTAGCAATTTTTATTTGTTGGGCAGTTTGAGAGACAACCTGTATGGGAAGAAATAACCAACTTATCCCAAGAAGAATTGCAACATATTTTCAATTTATAAATGTAAAAAGAAGCTAGTAACAGTGAAGTAACGCAAATATTAATATAATAATTAATAATTGCAACAATTCTTGACTTATCTTTAGGAATCCAAGGACTAGTTTCACAATAAATTGGTCTATTGCATCATCAGCTTAGTTTCTTTTTGATCTTGTTTATTTACATTGCTAAGGTTACTGCTACTAGGTGGATTGTGTACTAAGGCATTGCTAACTACTGGAATCAAAACAAATTTGGTGAGTGTGTCCATTGGTGGTATATAAAAATTCATTGCATGATTTTTATACTTTAATATAAATATTTTCTCCCAAGCCATTAAATCTATGGGTCCATTTAAGTGTTTTAATAATTTAACATCTGGATTTTATTTATTTTATTTGGATTCCAAAAGATAAGTGAAGATTTGTTACAATTATTATTATATTAATGTTTTTAATTATCAGTTAAGACACTGCAGTGTCTCTCTGCAACCACAAGAGAACATTCCCAACATCATCTTTGAAAAGATAAGCTATGTAAAGGACATTCAATGTTGTAATTTGTGAAATAATAATGGTTCCAGTTCATCTTATCCTATTCGTTTCGATGCTTAAGACGATATATATGCCAGAAAGGGAAGCGATGCTTGATGACAATCCAGGTGCTGCTGTGTTTGTCACAAGGTTAAGGTCACATCTGCTTCTTCATGAGAATTCAAATTTGTTCCAATGTTTGCCTTTCTTGTGTTTTTCTGTACTGATACATACTAAATCTCTTCTTGCTCACAATTCTAACAAGCAACTTTTTCTAAAATGTTATGATTTATAAAAATATGTTACATTCACATAACTTTCTGCAACAAAACTTATTTTTCTATCTACTTGATGCTAATCAAGATAAACTAACAGAAATTGTATTATTACTTGCTTCCTTGCAAATAGAAGGGAAATAAGGGAATATACTGGGATAAAGCAACAGTGAAATCTTTTAACAGCCAGTTGCTTACAATACCCGAAAATTCCATACCGTAACTCGTCAGAAAAAAAAAAAATATATATATCTGATGTGCTACACTCACATGACTTTTTCTAGCTGTTCTACAAACTTCTTATATAAGATTATACTTCTTTCTACACCATGCTAATCGAGATAAACATTAGCAGAATGTTTGAATTACATAGTTCCTTATAAGTAGGAAGAAAATAAGGGAATACACTAGGCTAAACTCCACTGTCTAATGTTTTAAAAGCTCTTGTTATGCGATTGTCATAGCAAATCGCTTCTTTGCTTGGCCAGAAGTAGAACAAAAGAAAAACGGACACTGCCTGTTTTAGAAAAAATAAGTACTTCATAGCTGAAACCAATAACAAGGAATATCTCGGAAACAGTTACCTCCACAACAAAAATGTAAAGGACTTAAACTGTGTGTTTTGAAGAGATCTACATTTTCTGTATTGTAAATTTTTGTCTATCTCTTATGGCTTTACAGTTAAGCAAAACTCTGCAAAATTCATCCAGAATAAAGAGATCTTCAGAGGCTATTCCTAGAAAATTCAAGATATACATTTTATTTGGGATGTAAATATCTTTAATATATGGGATTTCAATTAAAACCGTTACAGCCATTTTTTAGAAAATCAAAATTTTCAAAAAAATTTCCATGTAAAGGGTAGTTGGGGTTGGGGGGATCTTTTGAAAATCTTTCTGTCACATCCTTGGAGGATACTAAACTTAAAAACCAAATTTGGCATTTTACTGACTTTTTGTTTTTAGTTATTGTGTTCACACGCACGAACAGACACACACAATGGGCCTTTTTGTATAAATGATGTCATAGCTTATTATTATTTCCTTTTATTACTTTCTCTACACATACTATGTACATATGAAGTCAGTAAAATACCAAACTTGGCATTGAAGTTTAGTATCTTCCAGGGATGCGACACAAAGATTTTGAGAAAAATCACCCCACCCCGGACATTTTGATTTTCTCAAAAATGGGTCTAACGATTTTGATTATTATACTGTAAATTAAAGATATTTACAGCACAAATAAAACGTAAATCTTGAATTTTGTGAGAATAGCATCTCTTTATTCTGAATGAATTTTGTGAAACGGGTAAACCTTAAGAGATAGAGAAAAACTCACTACACAAAAAATGTAATCATGTTAAAACACGCAATTTATGTCATATACATTTTTGTCATGGAATTTACCATTTCTGAGATATTCCTTGTTATTTATTTCAATTTAAAATACTTGTAGTTTTCTCACACAGAAAGTTGTAAACTCCTGGCCATGCGCAGAAACAGATTTCAAGCACATAGCAACAGTAGATAGAAGAATAAGCTTTTTAACAATAATTTGTTATGCAATGTAGAGAAAGCCATGTGATGTTAGCTACAATTGTCACATGCTCGCGCTCGCAGTCAGCAGTCATTTCTGTCTGCTTGCACATGACTTGTAAAAGTTGCTCACCTCTTCCTGGGGGATCAAATGCTCTACGACACAGAGATGGAGATTTGTGTTTTTGTAACAAATGTGTAGTATATTGGACCATGACTGAAAACCACAACATACTCTACTGCCTTGTTTATCATATATGTGGCGTAAGTCACGCCATATATGATACAATCTCAGCGTGCACCTGAGACCAAGTGCCACTTAGTGTGTATTCTCCACATTTTAGTAATATCCGGAATGTTGTATTATTATTTGACTCTAAAGCAGCTATTATAACATCTGATGTAGCACCTAAATGTCGCGAAATGTTGCAAAATCTTAAAACAACTAATGAATTTAAATAAAAGATTAATACTTCAATGGATACCAGCACATTGTGGAACACAGGGTAATGAAATAGCTGACTTTCTAGCCAAGAAAGGTAGTAAAATTACATCTGATCCAATAAGTTATCACTCTATCAAAAAAAACATTGTATCAACATATAATAAAGAAAATAATGTATTACAAACAAAAGGAAAACCATGGGAATGACCAGAATCACTACATTACCAAGAAAATGCTGTGTAGCAACTTTCAGACTCCTAACAGGCCATGATTGGTATAGTGAGATCTCCTCTGTACACTTAAACAAGATATGGATGGAAACCATCTATTGCGCTGTCCAACCTTTAGTCAACATGATAATATAACATCAATAACTGGAATGCAAAAGAGAGAATGGCTTCACTGCCAACTGCTCAACATTAGATACCAAACAACCAACATTTCAGTAATAAAATAGTATGTATGTGATGGATATATTGATTTGTACAGTGCAACCCAAAAATATCTGCACCATTACAGTTTTTCCACTGCACATGCAGAAACATGATAACACACAGTTGCTGTATACAAGGTCACGGTGCTGACTTGTTTTGCTCTGCTCTGACAGTGCAGTATTGAGCTGACAGTGATATCGTGTGGTTGAGTTATTACTAGTGTCCTGTACTTAGTCACAAAGTTATTATGGCCCAGCATTTGTTTTCTTCTGCACAGCGAGTATTTATTTATGTTAACACATTTTGTGAGTGGACTCTCACTAGTGCATACAACGACAAAATTGACCCACTTTTGACAAGGCTTGGGTCCATCTTCATGGATATGAGTGCACAAAATAATTGTTATTGGAGCTCTGAGAAACCCAACATTGTTCATGAAATACTCTTTCATTACCAAAAAATGGTGTATGGTGTGCCATTAACAGAGAGAGAGTTATAGGCCCAATTTTTTTTCAGTCAACAGTTGACACCCGTACATAAGTGAATACAATTTTGTCCCCTTTTTTAGAGAATTAACAGACAGGGAGTGTGATTTAGCCTTTTTTTGAACAGGATTCTGCAACAGCTGCTTATACAGCCAATCTTTCAACAAGAACAATTGAAAGTGTGCTTCAGGATAGAATTATTAGTAGAGATTTGTGGCCCCTCAGTCCCCCAACCTAACCCCTACGATTTCTATCTCTGGGGTAACTTAAAGCATAAAGTGAACAAGACAACCCCAAACGCCCTGGAAGAACTAAAACAAAATATCCGCCAGCATTTCTCAATGTGAACTACGGCGAGTGATGAATAGTTTTCTAAAGAGGTGACCACAGTGGTGGCCAGTTTCAGCATCTCCTTTAATAACATTGGTAACCTAAGCCTTTAAAAATAGTTTTAAAAATGTTGCAAGGTTTCATCTGTGCCTTTCTATGATAGCAGCTACAGTAACAAGCACTGAGTGCACAGACAAGTAAAACACTGTGCAGCTGGAAGCTTCCAGCAATCTGGAGTTTATCCTGTCAATGTGACAGATCATATATTTTAAAATTATATCCGGAACAAACTTTTTAATCCAAAACATCACTTCATGCATTTTAAGCATGAAATGCAACAAATAGGCCACTGGCTGCTAAATTAAATAATTACCATATTTATTCAGTAGAATATGCAGAACCAGCCTGGACTATAGAGAGCTATACACCTTACATTCCGCAACTGATACACAATCTTGAGCAGCACATTGCGAACAAATTTCTGTCTTAATTACAGCTGAGACAGAATCAATACATATCTTAGACACAACACGTCTATAGATTCCAGTCGACTTCAAGACGGCATGGGATCATCAACACGCAATTACACTATTAATTAAATAACTTAAATATAAAATTTGTACTTTCCACAGCATAAAACACCAGCACAATAAATAGCACATAACTAAGCACTCATTTTGCTTTTACATCATTTATCAGTTGCCTACAATCAAATCTGCTTCATCGGAGGAATCTATTTCAATAGGACTTGAAGTTCCGTCATCTAGGTGCTCTGCTGGGTTAGTCCCTAACGATAACTCTGAGCTAGTCTGTGCCTGTAACATCATCGTTGCAGGAGAATAGCTCTGATGATCTAATAGCGTCTGATCAATCATTTGATAGACTGGCGTCGTTTCTGTATCACAATTCTCTGCACTCTTTTCACTTTCTTCCGTGTAACACTGATCTTGCATACTTTCCTCTGCGTTAACTTCCTGTGCTAAGCTTCTCGCCTCGATCACAAAGCCATACTGAGGGCTGCCACCCCCCTCAGCATTTTCATATTGTGGGGGCTCTGTTTTAATATTCTCCAACACCTCCATGGATTGAGGCTGCTGCGTCAGAACCACAGTTTTGCCATCCGTGTTAGCTTCTAAAGGAACCTCCATGTTGCGCCTTCGCTTGCTGGGTGGGTAGACACTCTCGATGCACTGAAACATGTCCTGGGTCAGTTCTCTGGTCTCGCCCTCTATAGAGGAAGGAGCCTCGGTAGTTGTTCCAGGAATATTTGTGGCTAAGCCCTTTATCTGCAAAGCTTGCGCTGCAGCTAACAGAGACGGGAGTTTATCTTCTTTAACATTTACTTCTCCTTTGTATACGAACTCTACAATAGCACAAAGTTCAGAAAATTTTACATCCTTCATGAAAATAATTGGATGCTGACAAGGATTCTGGGACAAGAGATCATCCAGATATGGACTGCTTGCCGAGAGAATGATTTTGTGACATTTGATGCTCTGTCCCTCGCAAGCCAGAGTCACATCCACGAACCGCTCACTTTTCAGGATATCGGGAATGGTGCACTGCAAGTTGCTGGAGTATGTATCCCAGCGGAGACAGAAGTCTTGTGGAGGAGGGGGTGGCGGAGGGGGCAATGCTACAGGAAGGGTTTGTATCATCACTGTTGGCTCTGTTATCACTGCCTGTTGTGCAGTTTTTCGTGGAAGAATTTTCCGCAACTTCGGTCTCTTCTCTGGAATTTCTCCGATGAAACCTTCGTTCTTTGTGCGCAGATATTTATCCAGGGCAGCAAAATATGGCCATGATATTTCCTGAATTTCAGCATCTTGGGGCGGATTCGTAGTGGGATATTTTAATTCCTTATATTTTTGAAGCATGTTTTGCCATTTCTTCTTAACCACCTTAAAATCGAAGGTTTCTCGTAAACCTAATTCGTCCCTGATCTTTTCCCAGCCCTTCTGAGCAGAGCCTCGCTTGCCGGTAAACCAACTGTCATATTTTCTCCGTAGTTCTATCAGTTGAAATGTTAACTCTGAAGACCATTTCCAAGTTCCTTCCATACCATTACCTGAAGTTGTTGTATTTACAGTTTGTTCTGTTTGAGGTTGTGATGCAAGAATTTTCTTCTGCTGATCGTCAAAAGCCCCATAACCTTGTTCTTCCATGATACCGCAAAAGTAGCTACCACAGATTAATAGCTACTCAACACTGTATACTGCTTCTTTTATTACACGAGCATATGAATATTTCACCCAAGCACCTATTAACACCTAAGTAAGCACAATACGTTATAAATGTGCCAAATAAAGGTGCAACACAGAACTTTGAAAAAAGTTAAATATACTTCCCAGTTTACACAATTGTTCCAGGACGGCCAACATAAATGATTGCTATGCAGAAAAAAAATGTGTTCCTCCCTGCAGTGGCAATCAGTGAAATTGCTACAAGTTCGAATTCAAAGTAAATATTCAATAAGAATTTTAAGTTGCATATAATTGCGTAAGGAAAATACATAAACAAATGGAGAAAATATTTATTTGTTTTCCTCCTCTTTGAGTTTCATTAGTAATAATAATAATACAGTATTTGACGAATAACTATAGGCAAGCTTATCGGGCCATTGAAGAACCAAGTCGAACCCTGTGAATAAGATATCAAAAAATGGAAAACCTTATAAATTATCCAAATGATCTGAATGTGGATCCAAGAAGTCTACGTTTAAAAAACATAATTGGACAAGGTGTTAAACCTGAATCAGTGTTAAATTTCGAAAGAAATCAAATAATAGAACCAGTCAGAAGAAATTATCAAACACGAAATGTTATAACACATGGTATTGATTCCTAACATGACCTACATGGCCATAGAGTCTAATCTTATAATTGGATCTCCGGATTGCAATGTTATGTGCGTAATGATAGTTTCACGGTTGGCAGCCTTAGGTTATTGAAACAATAATTGAGATGAACAGAAGCATGCGCAGAGCCGGCTGTAGAAAGCTCGTAAAACTTTTGTCAACAACGCCTTGCGCGGGCATCGCTGCGAGCTACGAACTTAGTTGGAAGGAGCTTTATCTGTCTGCTCTGATCAAGTATGTTGTAGTGGGTTGATCAGTGTTAGTGGGAGCCGTGTAATGTTCGGGACGACTCTTCCTTTTATTAACACGATTCTTCTTTCGTTTATAACAACAGCATTCCGATCTTTAAATGTACGTGCAATTGTTTCAGACGTGTAGACATTTTATCTTAGCCAGTTTCTTGGTAAGTAAAAAAATATTGGTTCTCTACGGTGCCCTAAATATTTTGAATAAGCTAAATATTCAGTGATATTCTGTACATTCTTTTCATTCACATAGTTAATAACGCGTTTAAAATATACCTACGCCAAATGTGAGAACTACTGCTTTAACTTTTGAATTATTATTTACTAAATATATTAACGGAAAAATACTATTATAATTACAGTTTTGACAATAAAGTAAACAAGACGAAGAAATCCTTATAGTCATGCCGATTCGATATGTGCTAGGATATTTTGGTTTCTAAGATAAAGTAGTGTTGCGAAATGGTTTATATTTTGCCGCGCTCTCCTTCTGGTCAAAAAAAAATTCTGCAGCTTTGGAACATTGGCAAACTAAGGGACTCACTCGCAGAAGAAACAGGATAATTTCGAGAGGATGTATCTGACAGTGGCTGTTGATGGTGCGATAAATTAATAAATCATTACATGTATGCCGAGTGAAATTATAGGACAAAGTCCTGTAATTATGTACGACTTCAGCAAGTTCCATATTCAGTTTCTTTTGTTTCTTGGAGACAACTTTTCCTTCAAATCCTTACATAACGATTTATCGAGACATTAAAATACTTATCAGTGAACATACAGGAAGACTTCTTATAAAACGCTAACATGGCATTGACCATTTCCAAGATATTTAAAATACAGTATTTGTTTCTGTACTGCTTACCTATTATAGCAAATAGGAAGTATTGTATTCTACCTAAAAATATGAATACCGAAATTTCACTGCAAATACAGGTTTTGAGATCCCTGATTGTTTGCTTTCTTTACCACTTAAAATGTACGTAGTAGTTAGAGAAGGTATTGCATTCCACCCCAAAAATAGATATCGAGATTTCGCTGAAAATATATGTTTTGAGTAACGCAAAATCAAAAAAGCATTTTAGAAACATCCGTTTGTGTGTATGTGTGTGTGTATGCACGTGTGCGTGCGCGCGCAAATTTCAAACAAAAAGTAAATTAAATTCCAATTTAAGTTCAGTATTTTTCAAGGATGGGACACAACGTTTTTCAAGTAAATCCCCCACCCTAAACTACCCTTTACATGAAAGATGTTTTAACTTATTTTTATTTTTTCTAAAATGGTTTTAACGATTTCGATTAAAATACGATAATATATATTTAAGATATTTTCACCACAAATTAAATGTATATCTTGAATTTTTTGGACACAGCCTCTAAAGACCTCTTCATTCTGAATAATTTTGTATAACTGATAAACCGTAAGAGATAGACAAAAACTTACTGCATAAAAATGTACCTAGATCTCGTTGAAGCACACAATTTATGTCAGGACACTTTTTTGTGGAGTTAAGCATTTCCGAGATATTCCTGATTATTAGTTTAATACTTAAACGTCCCTCAAAATGTAAGTTCTTTGGTTTCACTCTTGGCCATGCAAGAAAACTGAATTTCAATCTCATCATAATCAATTAGCATATAGACGTTTTTAAAGATTTGACTATCACTTAAGCCTAATGCATTCCCGTATCTCACTTCTACTTCAATAAAACGTTTTTATTTTCTCTAACACATATAGTAAAGAGAAGAAGTGTCGAATTCCGCCCAAAAATTCGGTGTCAAGACTTTACCGGAATGTTAAAAGGTTTTCTGAAAAAATCTGATGTGTTCCATTCCCATAACCTCTACCTATTCGTTACAAACTATTCTAACAAATGCTTGTTCTTATATCTGCTTCATGCTAATCAAGATAAATATCAACAGAAATTGCCTTATTACCTGTCTCCTTATAAGTAGAAGGGAAAAAAGGGAATATCATAGGTTAAAGTAGGTCAACTCTTTTAAAAGTTGGTCGCAATGTGGTTGAAGTTCGATTCTCTTTGCATGGCCAGGAGTAAAACAAAAGAGATTTGAAACCAAAGATGACTTTCCGTTTAAAAGTGGTTTAAAATTGAAAGCAATTATAAAAGTTTGAATTTTGGGCAAAAATTCCTTCTTTTGGGGGGGGGGGGAGAAAGGGCCTTTGTTTAATTTTACTCAATTAACCCTTCACTACCATTCTAATTGACACCTCACTACCGTTCCAATTCACCCTTCACTTAGCAATCCAATTCACCCCTCACTACCATCCCAATTCACCCCTCACTTACCAATCCAATTCAGAATATCTCGGAAATGGTTAACGCTAGAGCATACATTGTGTGTTTATGAGCTGACATTATGTGGAATTGATGACATGTTGAAGTGCTGGTATTGGCACTAATCGTGGTTGACAAGCCATACATACACATGTCACGTCATTGTGAGAGGAGCTGTTTACTCACACTAATCTTGAGATATTAAGGAGATGACCTTCACAGCATTGCCTCGAACAAGGTCGACTTGGCGTCGAAAACAACTATTTTTATTGGTATAGATGCCGAGCCGATGTGATAACGAATATGTTTACCTAATTATTTGTTCAACATCGGGTGCCCGATTGAAGCCGTTCAGCGCCGGAAGTACTCGTATTTAATGTTCAAGGAACCATGAAAAATATTATAAATTGTTTAGTTTGTCAAAAGTGGCCCTTGACGACTTTCATTAAACTACAACATGTTTAAGTCATTTACAAGGCAAATGAAATGTATGTATGTATATGTGTGTGTGTGTATGTAGGGATGCGACACGAAGATTTTGAGAAAAATCCTCCACCCCAAACTACCATTTGCATGGAACTTTTTCAAAAAATATTATTTGCTTAAAAATGGCTCTAATGATTTTGATTAAAATATCGTATATTAAAAGATATTTACCTGACAAATAAAATGTATATCTTCAATTTTCAGGGAATACTCTCTGAAGCTTACTTTATTCTGGATGAAATTTACGGAATTTTGAATAGCTCCTAAACCGTAAGAGATAGATAAAAACATCGTACACAAAAAATGTAGAGCACGTTAAAATACATAATTTATGGTGTATACATTTTTTCATGGAGTTGATCTTTTTTTTTTTTTCTTTTTTTGTTTTTTGTTTTAGATATTCTTTGTTTTTGCTTTCAGCTTTAAAAACAAACTTTTCTCATACAGGAATGTGTCAACACCTGCTACAAACAAAGGAACTTCCGTCACATAGCAGCCAGCTTTTGACTATAACTTTAATCTATTGTACTCCCTTAATTCGCTTCTACTTTTAAGGAAGCAAGTAATAAGACTATTTCTGTTAATATTTTCTCGACTAGCATGAAGTAAATGGAAGCATTAGCTTTCTAACAATACTTTGTTGCAGAGATATAAAGAAAATCATGTGAATGGAACACATCAGATTTTTTGGGAATATCATCTGAAGATCTCTTTATTCTAGATGAATTTTGTATAACCGGTAAAATATAAGGAAAAAATCTGATGTGCTACTTTTGCAAAACTTTCTCTACATGCTCCAACAAACTACTCTTAAAAGATCTTATTGCTGCATGTTATAATACAGTAAATTTGTAAAAATTATTAATTTTTGAGATTATAACACTTCAACACCATGAATAAGTTTTTAGTGGGCATACCCTCTAGGACTTACAAGCGAATTTCTAGAGGTTAGAAGTCTGTCGGGGAGCCAACGGCACGAAACACAGAATGGAGAACTTGGCCCTAGCGTGGGGATGATATGAAATGCAAGTGAAATGGACGATAGGAAAGGTGATGATGCAGCAATTAGTGGAATGAGTGGCGGGGAAAATGTGGATAACGACTTTCCGTTTGAGAAAAGTAAAATTTGTGTCATAAACTCTATTTTTCACTCATTTATTTGTTCCAAAATCTGTTTACTTAAAGATATTGCTCACAAATATATGTCATCAATGCTTTCCAAAGAATTATGCCGTACAGTTTCCTTTCGACGTTCGCTGCGGTGACAATTACTGCTCGCTACGAATTTTCTGTCGAAACTTACTCAGCTGTTGAATGCAATGCATTCCTAGTGGGCAGGGCTTCGTTGCCCTGTTTATATCTCTCGGTCACGTGGCTGGTAATTTCTCGAAGAAGGCGCACGTGCCAACCATTACAGATGCCACAAACTGACTCAGGTGTAACAATGCGGGGTTCGACGTCGAAAGAGCTGGTCACCCCCACATGTGTCCACTAACGCACTTGTAACAATGGAAGCCAACAATCAGCTATGGTTTACAAAGCGGCGATTAAGACCGCAGGGTGCAGTCACAGTTTTGGAACATTGAAATTTAGATAGAAGTATAAGTAATAGTGTTATTTCCTGAAGCTCGTAAATGGAGCAAAGGGCTTTGTTACGGTGTTTCCATGATCGGATTTGAATGTCTAGCTTGTGAGTTCGCCAGGGTAACGAGGGATCAGCCCGTCGCCCATGGATGGACTGTAGGACTAAATCACGACTTGCGGACGCAAAATGGCAGAAAATGTTGCCCAGGAACGTTCTTCTTTCAAGATATGGGATTCTTTTAGTGCAAATAAACATTACACTGAACCACCGGTTTTACTTCCCTTCCGAAGGAAGCTATGCTAAGGATTTTTGCGTCCGAAAAAATCCATCACCCTCCTCCGCAAGGTTTAAACCTGCAATCTCGGGTTTTAGAGGCTAGCGTAGTAACTACTACACCATAGTCCCTCTGATGCTCTTTACCTGCTAAGTATGTAAGTATGTATGGTTACAGTGGATACAGGATAAAGGACCCCGATCCATCTACTCTGTGAGTCGACGTTTCCGAGTGAGGCCACTACATGAAGCTTCGGCCCTCCCATATTTATATGGAGGACGTAATTAGGCGCCGGGCTCAAAATTTCTACGCCAGATTTGGCGAACATGAGAACGCACTTGTCAGATCACCGGGGGACTACTTACCAACTGAACGCCGATACAGGCTGGCTGGTACCCTCGGTAACAACGGCTTCAATCTATACAAGAGAAAACAAGCTGAACTAAGTACTCCCCCCTCCCAGCCTTGGGGGCAGTCAACTCCAACAAAAACAAATATTTAAACAAGCTAAACGCCAGCGGAGAAGGGAAAAAGGATGCTGCTCCTGAAAATAGCAACCGTTGAGGAACCTATCAGTAGCTCTACCTCCATACACCAAACCTCAACCATCCTGTGACACAGCAATAACACTAGACTCGCCACGAGCCTACCAGATCTCGCACAAACACCATAGAGGGCCACAGAAGAATAAACGTTTTAACAGAACAGGTAGAGAAAGTCATGTGGATATAACATAACATTTTTTTTTCCAGAAGAAGTACTTTTATTTTCACTTTCTCTACACGTACTGTGTACATAATGTATAAGGAAGGTGTTGTATTGCACCCATAAATTCGAAACGAAATTTCACCAGAAATACATGTTTTGGGTCCCTCTGAATTAAAAAAGAAAAAAAAACACTCTTAGGAAAAGGTCCAAGTGTGTCTGTGAACAGGTTAACTGAAAAACGAAAAATCGTAAAATACCAAACTTGATATATAAGTTTAGTATCTTCCAAGAATGTGACACGAAGATTTTGAGGAAAATCCCCCCACCCCAAAGTACCCTTTATATGGAAAATGTTTCGAAAATTTTGATTTTCTCATAAATGGCTCTAACGATTTTGATTAAAATACCGTATATTAAAGACACTTACACGGCAAATGAAATGTATGTCTTGAATTTTCTGGGAATATTCTCTAAAGACCTCTTTATTCTGGAGTTTTTTTGTTTTTTTTTTTAATTCTGCATAACTAGCAAATCGTAAGAGATAGACAAAAAGTTCCTACACAAAAAATGTAGATCTCGCCAAAAACACAATTTATGTAATAAGATATTCCTTGTTATTGGTTTCAGTTGTGAAGTACTTATACTTTTCTCAGACAGGAAGTATCCGTTTTTCTTTTGTTCCACTCCTGGCCAAGCAAAGAAGCGATTTGTAATGACAATCGCATAACGACAGTTTTTAAAACATTTGACTATCACTTTAGCATAGCACATTCTTTAGCTCCCTTTTACTTATAAGGAACTAAGTGATAAGAACATTCTGCTAATGTTTATCTCGATTAGCATTGTGCAGAAAGAAGAAGAATCTTTTGTAAGAAGTGAGCTTCTAGAGCAGCTAGAGAAAGTCATGTGAGTGTAACACATCAGATTTTTTTCATAGGGAACTTGTCAACTCCTGGCCACTCAAAGAAAAGGATTTCAATCCCATAGCAAGTACATTTTAAAACATTTGACTATCGCTATGTCCTTATTTCCCTTCTATTTATAAGGAACTATGTAATAAGACGTTTCTGGTAATGTTTATTTTGTTTAGCATGAAGTAGATAGAAGAATAAGCATTTAAACAATAGTTTGTTGCAGAGATGTAGAGAAAGTCATGTGCATGGGGCACATGAGATTTTAACGAATGTTTTTGTTGGTTAAAAGGCTTTTCTTTTGAGTCATGTTGAATTGCTGCTGAGCTAGACGGTGCTAAAACTAACCTTGTGAGCATAATTCTGTAAACATGCTGAACAAACACATATCGTGGCGTTCTGTTTCACACAACGGAATACAGCCCACTTAAATATTATTGATTCATTAGATCAGAGAAAAACATAGGCTCTCCGAATGTGATCACACGGGGTAATAAGGAAGGAAAAACTTTGAGAAAAACATAGTAATGAAACATTTAAAACAATAGCCACAAATATCTCGGAAATTGTTAACTCTTCAAAAAATGCGTGTTTTAGCATGATCTACACTTTTTGTGCAGTAAGTTTTTGTCTATCTCTTACGGTTTACCAGTTATACAAAAGTCATCCAGAATGAAGAGGTCTTTAGAGGCTATTCCCAGAAAGTTCAAGGTATACATTTTATTTATATATATTTTTTTTACTTTCTCTACACATACTATGTACATAGTCTATTGAGAAGGTATTGTATTGCACCCAAAAATTGACACCGAGATTTCATCAGAAATACATGTTTTGAGACCCCTGAACTAAAAAAAGCATTTTTAGAATAATGTCCGTGTGTGTATCTTTGGGTAGCATTACTCAAAAGTGAAAAGTTGGTTAAATACCAAACTTGATATTTATGTTCAGTATCTTCCAAGGATCTCATACGAAGATTTTCAGCAAAATCCCCCCCCCAAGCCAACTTTGATTTTCTCAAAAATAGCACTAATGATTTTGATTAAGATATTTTTATGACAAACGAAATTCATGTCTTAAATTTTCTGGAAATAGCCTCTGAAGACCTCTATTCTGGATGAAATGAAATGGCGTTTTATTTATGGACGGACGCTCTTTATCTACAGTTCTCAGCGTCCCATTCTATACTGGGCGTGAAAGACCGCTTAATTTTGCTCAGAGGCCTCTCTATCAGGCTTGAGCTTCTTTTTCGTGGCGTAAATCTACGACACGTGACCAACGGCTTTATTTCCTTTACGAAGGAAGCTATGCTAAGGATTTTTACGCCTGAAAAAAATCCATCGTCCTGCGCTGAGTTTGAACCCCGAAGTTAGCATGGCAACCATTACACCACGGAGGTGATACGACTATTCTGGATGACTTTTGTGTAACTGGTAAATCTAAAGAAATAGACAAAAGCTAACTTAACAGAAAATGTAGAGCTTGTTAAAACACACGATTTATGTTATATACTTTTCTGTGTTATTAGTTTTTTATACTTTTCTCATACAGGAATTTGTCAACTCGTGTCCATACAAACAAAGGAACTTTAGTCACATAGCAACCAGCTTTTGACTATCACTGTAACCTATGGTACTCCCTTATTTCGCTTCTACTTACAAGGAAGCAAGTAATAAGACAATTTCTGCTAATGTTTATCTCGATTAGCATGAAGTGAATAGAAGCATAAGCTTTTTTAACAATAATTTGTTACAGAGATGTAGAGAAAGTTACGTGAATGGAACACATCAATTTTTTTTTTATTTGGATTCAGAAGGTCTCAAAACATGTATTTCCGGTGAAATCTCGATATGGAATTTTGGGTGCAATACATTACCTTCTCTATCCACTATGTACATAGTACGCGTAGAGAAAGTAAAAAGACAATGCCATAGCCGGGATTTGAATTTTTCAGTCTGAGTCTATCTATCCAACTTCTGTCCTAACATGGCGTATGTGGAAAAACAATCAATTAACAGTTTTGTAAGTAGTTTGTTGCAGAACGGGTAGAGAAAGTAATTGAATGGAACACAAAACATATTTTCAGACTGGCTCCAGCCAATTTCGAGTCTAGAAGCAAGAACAAATTGTGTGATAATGCGGAAGAAGTGATAACGATTATCGTCTAAAGCCAATTAAAACAGCGCAGAAAGCAGATTATTACCAACTTACGCAATACGACAGTCAGTTGCCAAATAAGGTCAGTGCTCTCATTGATTCCATACCGTCACATGATCGGGAGGTCCGTGGTTCAAATCCTACCAACACCTTCCTTATTTTCCTCAGACAAATGCTGAAGAGGTTTGTAACGTTTATGTTTCCCACTTATTGCTAGAGTACAGTGCAATAGACATAGAGACAAACAGACATTAACACTAAAAGCTTAAAATATGCTCTCCAACAAGTTCAAAACTAAAGACTTAGAACAGGCTCAAGCTCAAAATAGGTGCCAAAGGTTCAAAATATGCGCTAAACAGTTTAAATAGGCATTAGACAACTTAGAATAGGCACCAAAATAAGCTCAAAGTAGGCGGTAAAGGTTCATATTAGGCACTACACCTTAAAATAGCCACTACAAGCTCAAAATAGACACTAAAGGTTCAACATAGGCACTAAACAACCAAGAATAGGCAACACGAGTTCCAAGAAGACGCTAAACGTTCAAAATATACACTAAACAACGTAAGACGGTATAGGTTTTAAATTGGTACTAAAGATTTCAAATAGGCACCAAGATTCAAAATAAGCTATGTACGTTCAAAATAGGCACTAAACAACTTAAAACAGGCATTGTACGTTCAAAATACGAGGGCCGTTCAGAAAGTAGCCTCCGGTTGATTGCAAGAAATTCACCAAGTTAAATAAAAATATTTTAATATATACATCTTACAACTACATCTTTGCACTATTTTTCTACATAGTTTCCATAACGATTGATGCACTTATCGTATCTGTTCACAAGCTTTGAAATTCCTTCTGCATAAAAATCACCCGCTTGTGCCTGGAGCCAGCCTGTGACCGCATCTTTGAGCTCTTCGTCGTCATCAAACCTCTGGGACCCGAGCCATTTCTTCATATGCATGAAGAGGTGATAATCGCTTGGCGCCAGATCTGGGCTGTAAGGTGGATGGTTGACAACGTCCCACTTGAAGGACTCAAGAAGGGCTGTTGTTCTGCGAGCAGAGTGAGGACGGGCGTTATCGTGCAAAAAAACGATACCGGAAGTCAGCATACCACGGCGTTTGTTCTGTATAGCCCGTCGTAATTGTTTTAGTGTTTCACAGTACACGTCTTGATTAATGGGCGTCCCACGTTCCATGAATTCAACCAACAACACCCCTTTTGCATCCCAAAACACCGTTGCCATCAATTTTCGGGCAGAAAAATCTTGCCGGGCTTTTATTGGTTTGGTAGGCGAATTTGAATGTGCCCACATCTTTGATTGTTCTTTTGCCTCAGGGTTCACGTACTTAATCCAGGTTTCGTCCCCGGTCACGATTCTGTTTAACAATGGTTCACCTTCGGCCTCATAACGTGACAGAAAGTCTAATGCAGAGGTCATTCTCTGAGTTTTGTGGTGGTCGGTAAGAATTTTGGGCACCCATCGTGCACAGAACTTACGGTAACCCAATCTTGCTGTCACTATCTCGTACAAGAGAGTCTTAGAAATCTGTGGAAAATCAGTAGACAACTCCGACATTGTGAAACGTCGGTTTTCACGAACTTTTGCATCAACTGTCTGAACGAGTTCGTCCGTGACCAATGATGGTCTACCACTCCTCTCTTCATCATGAACGTTTTCTCGTCCACTTTTAAATAAACGTACCCATTCACGGACCACTCCTTCACTCATAACTCTTGGTCCGTACACGGCACAAAGCTTACGATGAATAGCTGCTGCAGAATATCCTTTGGCTGTAAAAAACCTTATAACAGCACGCACTTCACATTTGCGGGGTTTTCTATTGCAGTACACATTTCAAACGGCCACAAACACTAAACTAGCGCAGGTACGACTTTCACTCGACCACGGCTTGATGCCGACTGACCTGCTGAGTGCGTGAATGCACAGATGGCGTCGCTACTCCCCCCACTATCCGCACTGTGACCGATCGGAGGTTACTTTCTGAACGGCCCTCGTAGAATCTAAACAATGTAGAACTGGCACTACAAGTTCAAAATAGAATATAAACAACGTAGAACAGGCGCTAGAAGTTCAAAATAGACTCTAAACAACGTAGAACAGGCACTATGTGTTCAAAATAGGGTCTAAACAATGTAGAACAGGTACTACAAGTTCAAAATAGACTCTAAACATGCACTACAAGTTCATAATTGGATCTAAACCACGTAGAACAGGCACTACAAGTTCAAAACATGATCTAAACAACGTAGAGCAGGCGCTAGAAGTTCAAAATAGACTCTAAACAACGTAGAACAGGCACTATGTCTTCAAAATAGGGTCTAAACAATGTAGAACAGGTACTACAAGTTCAAAATAGACTCTAAACATGCACTACAAGTTCATAATTGGATCTAAACCACGTAGAACAGGCACTACAAGTTCAAAACATGATCTAAACAACGTAGAACAGGCGCTACAAGTTCAAGATAGGATCTAAACAACGTAGAACAGGCACTACGAGTTCAAAATAGGATCTAAACAACCTAGAAGATGCAGTACAAGTTCAAAATAGGATCTAAACAACGTAGAACAGACGCTACAAGTTCAAGATAGGATCTAAACAACTTAGAAGAGGCACTATAAGTTCAAAATAGGATCTACTCAACGTAGAACAGGCACTACAATTTCAAGATAGGATCTAAACAACGTAGAACAGGCACTATAAGTTCAAAATAATATCTAAACAACGTAAAGCAGGCACTTCAAGTTCAAAATAGAATCTAAACAACGTAGAATATGCACTACAAGTTCAAGATAGGATCTAAATAACGTAGAACAGACACTAAAAGTTCAAAATAGGATCTAAATAACGTAGAACAGGCACTACAAGTTTAAAATAGGTACTAACGGTTCAAAATAGGCATTAAACAACTTAAAATACGCACTTCAAGTTAAAAATAGGTGCTAAAGGTTCAAAGTAACCACTAAACAACTAAGAATAGGAACACAATAAGTCCCAAGAAGGGCTTACAGGTTCAAAATAGCCGCTAAACAGCTTAAATAGGAATACAAGTTCAAAATAGACGCCAAAGGTTCAAAATATGTATTAAACAATTAGAATAGGCACTACAAGAAGTTATCTGGAAACTTTAGGGACCACGGCATTGCTGTGCCGTCCTGGTTCCGGCCACCCGGTGTATCTCAACTCATCCCACCCTCCCGGGGCGTTCGTTCCTCCCCGGATCGGTGCCGAGTCCCCTCCGAGAACGTCCAACTAGTGTTAGAGATAATGGATCATTAATTTAACAAATACAAGCTGTTAAAGGTATATATAAGTGTAGATATTTTTATTGGTTTTTGAGGACAGTGTAATGAACAATATTACATCAATATTTATTTCATTTGCAGGCTTATAATTTTACTCATTAAGAGTAGTATTGCTTTCAAATGTATTACCTCCAAGTAGGTGTGGGCACACAAGACAAATGTGTGTATTTTCTCTGAGCGCGGGGTGGAAGGTGTAACGTAGAGTGGACAGGCCTCACATTAATGAGTGTTATATCGGAACCGAGCTGGAATGCTTTCTGAAAGGCTAATGACCCTAAACTGCTTAAACTAGCAACCCGAACGGTATGCCTGTGACCCATATTAATTTTTGGTAGAGCTGAGATATTCCTTTTATTGAATTGAGCTTTAAAACACTTGTGCTTTTTTCGTGCAGGAATTTGTAAACTCCTAGTCACAACCAAGGAATTTCAACCACATGGCAACCAACTTTAAAACGGTTTGACTATCAGTTTAGCCTAGTGTATTCGCTTATTTTCTTTCTACTTTCAAGGAAGCAAGTAATAAGACCAATTCTACTAATGTTTAAATCGATTAGTAGACAACAGAAGAAGATAAAATAAGAACTGAAGCTTTAAAAACGGCTTGATCGGTATCAAGCCAAGTTTTACCTGGTTAGAAGCACGAGAAGATTTTGAATTAACAGAAGAAGATTTTTAACAACAATTTGTTACAGAGATGTAGAAAAACTCCTGTGAATGGAACACATCAGATTTTTACTTTCTCTACACGTACTATGTACATAAGGTATAGAGAAGGTATTGCACTTCACCCAAAAATTCGATACCGAGATTTCACCTGAAATACATGTTTTGGGGTCCCCTATATCCAAAAAAAGCATATTCACAAAAAGGTCAGTGTGTCCGCGTGTCTGTAAACATGATAACTCAAAAACGAAAAATCGGTAAAATACCAAACATGGTATTTAGGTTTACTATCTTCCAGGGATGCGACACTTAGATTTAGAGAAAAATCCCCCCACTCCAAACTACCCTTTACATGGAAATTTTTTTGAACATTTTTATTTTCTCAAAAATGGCTCTAACGATTTTGATTAAAATATCACATATTAAAGATATTTACCTGACAAATAAAATGTATATCTTGAATTTTCTGGGAATAGCCTCTGAAGATCTTTATTCTGGATCAATTTTACGGAATTTTGCATAACTGCTAAACCGTAAGAGATGGAGAAAAATTTACCACACAAAAAATGTAGAGCACTTAATTTATGTTATATGCATTTTTTTTTTCGTGGAGTTGGTCGTTTTTGAGATATTCCTTGTTTTTGGTTTGAGCTTTAAAAAACTTATACTTTTCTCATACAGGAATTTGTGAACTCGTTTCCATACAAAAAAAGGAACTTCAATCAGCAACCAGGTTTTGACTATCACTTTAACCTATGCTACTCCCTTATTTCGCTTCTACTTACAAGGAAGCGAGTAATAAGACTATTCCTACTAATTTTTTCTTGATTAGCATGAAGTAAATAGAAGCTTAAGCTTTTTAACAATCATTTGTTGCAGATATGTAGAGAAAGTCATGTGAATGGATCACATATTTTTACTTTCTCCATACGCACTATGTACATAGTGTATAGAGAAAGTATTGCACTCCACCAAAAATTCGATACCGAGATTTCACCGGAAATATATGTTTTAGGGTCCCCAATATCCAAAAAAAGCATTTTCACAAAAAGGTCCATGTGTGTGTGTGTGTGTGTGTGTGTGTGTGTGTGTGTGTGTGTGTGTGTGTGTGTGTGTGTCCGTGTGTCTGTGAACACGATAACTCAAAAACGTAAAGTCGGTAAAATAGCAAACTTGGTATTTAAGTTTAGTATCTTCCAGGGATGCGACACGAAGCTTTTGAGAAAAATCCCCCCACCCCCAACTACCCTTTACATGGAACTTTTTTCGAAAATTTTGATTTTCTCAAAAATGGCTCTAACGATTTTGATTAAAATTTCGTATATTAAACATATTTACCTGACAAATAAAATGTATATCTTGAATTTTCTGGGAATAGCCTCTGAAGTGTAGTTTATTCTGAATGAATTTTACTAAATTTTGAATAACTGCTAAACCGTAAGAGATGGACAAAAACTTACTACACAAAAAATGTAGAGCACATTAAAGCACACAATTTATGTTATATACATTTTTTTCGTGGAGTTCGTCGTTTTTGTGACATTCCTTATTTTTGGTTTCTGCTATGAAAAACATGCTTTTCTCATACAGGAACTTGTCAACTCCTATCCATATAGACAGAGGAACTTCATTGACATAGCAACCAGCTTTTGACTATCACTTTAACTTACAGTTGTCCCTTATTTCGCTTCTATTTACAAGGAAGCGAGTAATTAGACTATTTCTGCTATATTTTTCTGATTAGCAGAAAGTAAATAAAAGTATAAGCTTTTTAAGAATAATTTGTTGCAGGGATATGGAGAAAGTCATGTGAATGGTACACATCAGATTTTTTTCTATCTTTTATTCAGGGGTCCCCAAAACATGTACCTATTTTCGGAGAAATGTTGATGTGTAATTTGTTGGTGGAACGAAATACATTGTCTATGTTCTACGTGCATTGCACATACGTGCTAGAGAAAGTAAAAACAACCAACATACCGAAGTGGATACCTATAGAGGCATACCTTATCAAGTGACGATTATCGAGCAGAAGGCTCAGAGCTGTCCCCACCACTTCCACTTTTAGCCATTCTCCTCACTGGCACCGCCGCGCGGAATGATATAACAAGCAGCATTCTTGCCAATTTCCTGCAATTCTTGGTTCAAGGTATGTTTATGAGAAAATATTTTCAATAATGGACCTTACAATCATGATCAAGCATATGAGATGCATCTTTGGAAGCTATATTCCGCATTCCATCAGCGCAACAATTTTTCCTGAGAGAACTCATATGGTAGATTCAAACAGGTGCCAAGTTTCTACTTCAAAGGGATGAAGCACAATCAAATAAAAAGAGTGGGTTGGATTATGAGGAATTGAAAAATAGGACTTCCGGTGCAATTTGTGTATGTTTAAAATGTCGAATTTCTTTATAAAATCATTTGCTTTTATATATTTATTTAAACAGAGTCTCTCACTTAAATTGCTACAGAGTTTTAATTGTTTCTACAGATTAAAGTAATTAATCTTTTTACTTTCAAATAATATATCTTAAATTTAATTTGTGTTAAATTCGAAAATATCGATGTTATTTTTGATTTAGTGAATTGAAACATAGTTTGGAGTATTAAAGTTGGATATATCGAACGTTTGTTTATTATTGAATAACTGTCTTTGTTTAAATGTCTCAAATACGAGGGTTAGTATTTACATTTTGAGCCTTAGCAACATTGATTGCTGTAGGTACCAGCTGGCGTTTCCACTGGAAAGTTTGACATTGTTGATCTTAACCTACTTCAGATATTTTGTTGTTTACAATTACTTTAAAATTGTGTCTCAGCGGAAAGATGGAATTAAGTCATGAACAATGTTCGTGCAATGCTTTATTATGATTAACGACATAGATTATCAAGACAAGAGTGCATTGATTAATTTACTACTATATTTAGCGATAAAGCTCCATCCTTTGCCATTATGAGACGCTGGTATAACGAGTTTAATCGTGTCCGCCGTTCGCTCACTGATGAAATTCGTGAAGGTCATCCAAAATCAGTTGTGCCAGAAAATATTGATGCTCCAAAAAAAACTGATAGTGCAAGATCGTTATGCTGCATACTGTGAGATAGAGACAACCCTAGGCATTAGTCCCACCAGCAGATATAAAATATTGCATGATCATTTAGCGTTAAAAAGGTTTGTTCTTGTTGGATCCCACATAATTTGACACAATCTCAAAATGATGCTCGTGTCTATTGGTGCACTCAAATACACAAGAAATACAATGATGAGGCTTCAAAAGACGTATATAAGATTGTAACAGTTACGAATCATGGATCTGTGAATATGATCCGGAAAGTAAATAGCAGTCGACTGTTTCAAGATGAACCAAATCCAACAAAAGTTGTTCGCACTCGAAGCACTTCGATACAATTGGTCATCTGTTTTGTTTTGTTTTTTATTTCAGAAAAAAACTGCTCATATGGCAACAGTGCCTTTAGAATAATGTAAAACGCCAAATTCTGAGTGGTACACAACCATTTGCCAGAAGTCTTCGGTGAAATAAGGAAATCAAAAAAGTGCCGTCGGATTGTTCTTCATCAAGACAAGACGAGCGCTCACACATCTCGTTTAACAACCGACTATTCTAACACTCAAAAACTCGAACTGGTGACTCATCCGTCGTACAGTTCTGTTTTAACTTCATTTTGTTCCCAAACATCAAGAATAAAAGGCATGGACAACGACTTTCGGCAGAAGAACCCATTGATGTTTTGGAGTTGTCTCAAGCAGATTAGAAAAAGTGCTGTGACAAATGATGTGAACACATGCAGAACTGCATTGGTCATAAAGGAGAATATTTCGAGAAGCAATGCAGCAATTTTCATTGAAAAATTGTGTTTTTAATTAGGCTCAAAATATAAACAGTAGCCCTCGTATTTAATAATTGTTGAATTTGAAACGCCTCTTATGTTTAAATGCTTCTTTATTATGAGAACTTAAGGTTAGACTAGACCAGTGTTTCCCAACCTTTTGAAGTTCACGGCACCCTTGGGAATAACATTAAACACTAGGGACACTCTTCCTTGAATTAAAAGAAAATTAAGCATAATATGTTAATTTATTGAAATATTATATAATAATAACGTACACCATAACATAATACAGTAAACTTTACTACAATCACTGAGTAAAAATACATCAATAAATTTTGTTCGATTAATGATTAATGTGAAACTTGTGATTGATGCTTAGAGCACAGATATGTGATGTAGGGTCTTACAGTTGACAGTGAAACACGCAAATCATCCTCAAGGTTATTCAGTCTATTTCTTGCTTTGCATTTTATTGTCACCATAGCAGAGAAGGCTTGTTCGCATAGATAGGATGTTGAAAAGGGCAAAAGTGCGTTAATTGCTTTCTTCATTAGGTTAGGGTACTCCTCTCTCCGTTGAAGCCAAAAACTAGCCACCGACGCCTCACTCTTGGTGAACTTACCTTTGAGTGTGGAATCAGCGCAAAGATCAATAAATTCAACTCGTTCGCAAGCAGTGAAATCTATTTCCTCTGCACTATCTACGAAATCAAATGGTGAGACAACCCAGTCGAGATTCGTAGTGGAAATAGTTGGAAAGTACGCATCTATTGCATCTTGCAATCTTGATAAGTGATCACAAATGCGGTCTTTCAGCTTACCCAGATCTTTATCTCCTGCCACATTAAGAAGAGATGGAAAGTTCGACAAATCTCCTTTTTGAACTGCAGACTTCCAAGAACTAAGTTTTCTTTTAAAACCTTTCATTTTATTGGTTGAGGAGATTATTGTTTCATGTCGACCCTGCATCGAAACATTCAGTTCATTCAGCTTATGAAAAATATCTGCCAGATACGACAGTTCAAAACACCAAGAATCACTTAGTAAGAGCTCATGAAATGTGTCTTGATTTTCATCCTTAAAAAACGTTTTTAGCTGTTCTTTAAGTTCAAGAAACCGGTTCAATACACGACCACGCGACAACCACCTTACTTCTGTGTGAAGTAACAAAGAGGTATGAGCTGCATCCGTTGCACGACATAACTGTTCAAAAATGCTGTACCTTAAAGGTCGAGACTGCCTATAGTTCACCATTTTCACAACTTGGTTAAACACTTCAGCAAAATCTTCATTACACGCTTTCACGACTAATGCCTCTCTATGCAGAAAACAGTGAGTTATAATAATGGATGGATTTTCATTGAGAGCTCTGGCAGTAAAACCTTTAATTTTCCCAGACATAGATGGTGCACCATCTGTACATATACCACAACAGTCTTTCCATGAAAGATCGTGGTCATTGAGAGAGGAATTAATAGAAACGAAAATATCATGCCCTGTGGTTGTAGTCTCCAGCGGTCTACAGAACAGAAACTGTTCACTAATATCTTTTTCATCAATATATCTGATAAAACCAAGGAGTTGCGGTTTGTCACCAATATCGAGACTCTCATCTACTTGCAAAGCAAATGTTCTATAAGTTTTTATTTTCTCCGTGACTTGTTCGTTGATATTGCATGACATTTCAGATATCCTGCGGCTGATTGTGTTGTTGGACAGAGGAACTTTCGAAATTTGATTAGCTGCTCCTTCGCCAAGTATTGTTGAAACTATAACTTGACATGCAGGGCCAATGATTTCCTCTCCAAGAGCATGAGGTTTCTTTTTTTTAGCTATCAGTTCTGCTACTTTAAATGATTTTTCAAGAGCAGTATCACCAATGGTCATTCTCTTTACCATTCGCACAGCTGTTTTCTTCTCTCCTTCTAATATATGTGAAAAATACATTACACTTTTCTGTGACACACTAGGATGCTTTGTTGTAAGATGCCGCTTCAGTTTGCTAGGTACCATGGCCTCGTTGCTAAGTGTTTCGCCACAAACTAAACACACAGGGATAGGGTTTTCCTCGTTGTTATTCCACTTAAATCCATACGCTAAGTAACTGTCCTGGTTGTTCTTTTCTTTCGTTTGTCTTCTTTATGTGGTGAATTCGACGGTCCGGGAGAAACTGTAAGATTTGGCTTCTTAAAGCAAGCAGTAGGAGTCGACTATTCACTTTCACTGTCCTGGCGTTTACGTTTAACAATGAACTTATCCATAGCTAAACACTGTGAATCAACGCGAGGAAGACTGGGCCAAGCGGCGTACACTTTTATATATTCATCTGTCGAAGTCTCGGGAATGTTCGTGAGGAAGCGAGTAGTCTCGGGAATGTTCGGCAGGGTATAGCTGTAATGCCATCTGTGGGATACTAGTATAACTGAATTATTGAAATGAATCGACCACTATCACCATCTGCCGTGCATGAGAGTAATTGATTTGACTTATTTTATTTCAAGACCTTACAAGACTTAAGGCTTCAGTAGGAGGTATTTTTTTTTTGTTTATCTCAATATCTCGCGGCACCTCTTAGCCAATCACACGGCACCCTAGGGTGCCGGGGCACACCAGTTGGGAACCGTTGGACTAGACAGTCTTTCCCTCGTTGCTCTTTGGAGTGAATACCTCTGTGAACTTTCAATTAAAATTGAAACAGAGTTTTATTCCTGGACGCTCTTTTAACTGCTGCGGTTCTGAGCGTCTTTTTCTATTTTGTTGTGAACTTAGTTATTTCCTGTATCTAAGTGGAGCATAGGGCATGGTAATGATGTTTCCGTGATCGGATTTCTAGTTCGTGAGTTCACTGCTATGCGCCATGGTGACGAGAGATCAGCTTGTCGCATACAGATGGCACTGTAGGAAGAAATCACGACTTCCGGACGCGAAAATGGCAGAGTTTTGTTCAAGAACCTTCTTCTTGAAGGTGGACAAATAAGCATTACATGGGACCACCGGCTCTAATTCCCTTTCGAAGGAAGCAATGCTAAGGATTTTTGCGACCTAAAAGATCTATTCCCTCCGCCAGGTTTGAACCTGTAATATTGGATTTTAGAGGCTAGTACGGTAACCACTACACCATGGAGGGAAACATAGATGTGAAAGATCGTTTAATTTTGCTGAGAGGTTTCTTTATCGTGCTTGAGGTTCTTTTACGAGGCGGGACCACCAGCTTTACTTCCCTTCCGAAGAAAGCCATCGGCGTCCGTGGGTTTGAGCCTACCACCTTGGGAACCAGAGGCTAGCACGTTACCCCTAAACCTTGGAGGATCAGGGGCACTAATCGGCTCTGTTGCAAGGCCACCTGGAGTCGGCTCATGAACCGTTGAGTTGCAAACATCTGTATTGAGGGTGGTTGGTATGAGGTTCCACACAGCAGCCGCCATGTGAGTCAGACTCCAGGAGGATAGGATATAGAGTAACCAGCGGGCAGCCGACCCGACCGCGGAGAAAGAATGGACCCTAACATAGTCCAAGCAGTTCTTCATCCTAACGTCGTGGATCTGATTGACCTCTGCAAGTCCTGATGACCGAGGCGGCACCCCAATACTTACACCCCTCCATGAGACCAATTAGAACCAAGTGGAGATGGAATTAAGGGCAGCAAATACGGGGAAATTAAGAAACCTCTCCGATATTTCCTTCGTGAGCCGAGAAAACCTCCGAAAGGGATCGAAGCCAGATAGCCCAGTTTAATGTTGCTGGCATGGACATTTTCCAGCTCGGCGACATGCGAGGTGGCTTCTTGATTGACAGTTTATTCCGACGGATCACAAACAGCAGCGTTAACTGAAGTGATGAGGGCTCTTATCTTATTCAGCGTGACGTCAACAGCAGCCCGCCGCCTTACAATCCCACGCCAACCTCTGTTCTAAAACATTTACTTTCTCTACACGTACTGTATACAGAAGGTATTGCACTCCACCCAACAATTCCATACCGAGATTTCACCGGAAAGATGTGTTTTAGGGTCCCTTGTATCCAAAAAAGCATTTTCACAAAAAAGGTCTGTGTCTGTGTGTCCGTGTGTCTATGGACACGATAGCTCAAAAACGAAAATTCGCTAAAATACCAAACTTGGTATTTAAGTTCAGTATCTTCCAGGGATGCGACACAAAAATTTTGAGAAAAATCCTCCCATTTTCTCAAAAATGGCTCTAACGATTTTGATAACATTTTGTCGTATATTAAAGATATTTAAGTGACAAATAAATTGTATATCTTGAATTTTCTGGGAATACCCTCTGAAGACTACTTTATTTTGGATGATTTTTACGGAATTTTGCATAACTGTTAAACCGTAAGACATGGACAAAAACTTACCACACAAAAAATGTAGAGCACGTTAAAACACACAATTTATGTTATATATTCTTTTCGTGGAGTTGGTCGTTTTTGAGATATTCCTTGTTTTTGGTTTCAGCTTTGGAAAACTTAACTTTTCTCATACAGAACTTTGTGAACTCCTGTCCATACAAACAAAGGAACTTCCAGGACCCTGAGATCATTTGAGCATCATTTCACCAATTTCATTCATCGTCCGATATGACTTAAAGGACGTTAAGCTACAAATAAAATAAAAATAAAAAAACACTATCAAAACATAGAATACAGATTCAATATAGTGATTGTCATTTCGTAGAACTATATAAATAAACTTTCCTTAACTGTTTGCAACTATATTAATAGTTATATTTTGGACTGCTTTTACAATGTTTCCTGATGAACCGTGAAAATCACCTTCTTTGATCATTGTTATTTTAAAATCATATATGAAACTAGCGTCCAAAGTTATAGAATATAACAACAATGTTTGTTCTTTTATTGTACCTTTTTTTCTTTTTTTCTTTTTTTCCTTCTTGTTTTCTTTCTCTACATAGTATATGGCACGTAGGAAAAGAAGAGATTATACTCCAACCAAACATTCATACCGAGATTTCACTGTAAATACACGATTTAGAGTCCCCTGTATCGAAATAAAAAGCGTGCTTAGAACAAGATTCGTCTGTGAATACGATAACTCGAAAACGCAATATCGTTAAAATACCAAACTGGTATTTTAAGGAAGCGACACGAAGATTTTCAATAAAATCTCCCCACCCCTGACTACCCTTTACATGGAACTAATTTAGAAATTTTTGATTTTCGGCTCTAACGATTTTGATTAAAAACTCTTATATTTAAGACATTTACATGACAAATAAAATGTATATATCCAATTTTCTGAGAATAGCCTCTAAAGATCTCTTTATTCTGGATGATTTTTATTGAATTTTGATAACTGGTAAACCGTAAGAGATAGACGTAAACTTACTTCACAAAAATGTAGAGCTCGTTGATACACCCAAGTTATTTTATGTACATTTTCTTCGTGGAGTTGATCGTTTTTGAGATATTGCTTGAGAAAATTTATACATTTCTCATACAAGAATTTGTCAACTCGTGTCCATACAAACAAAGGAACTTCAGTCACATAGCAACCAGCTTTTGGCTGTCACTTTAACCTATGGTACTCCCTTATTTCGCTTCTACTTACAAGGAAGCAAGTAATAAGACTATTTCTGCTAATTTTTCCTCAATTAGCAAGAATTAAATACATGCATAAGCTTTTTAACAATAATTTGTTGCAGAGATGTAGAGAAAGTCATGTGAATGGAACACATCAGATTTTTTGTAAACTTTTCTGGGTTATATATTACATATAACAACACAACAAGAATATATTCGTCGCCCTCCGTGGTGTAATGGTTACCAAGCTGACTTCATATATTCGAGGCAAGGTCGCGGGTTCAAACCCGGCGGAGGACGATGGATTTTTTCGGGCGTAAAAATCCTTAGCATGGCTTCCTTCAGCCGTTGGTCCCGTGTCGTAGATTTACGGCACGTAAAAGAACTTCAAGCCTGATAGAGAGGCCTCTGAGCAAAATTAAGTGGTCTTTCACGCCCAATATAGAATGGGACGATGAGAACCACAGCAGTTAAAGAGCGTCTATAAATAACACGTCATTTTTTTAAGAATATATTTGCAGGCTAATGGCAGAATTCCAAACATTTTGAAAAGTGGCTTACAGTGGGTTAATTGTCTTGACCCTGTCATTATTCTTATTACTACTTTTTTGCATAAGAAACTTTTTTTGGCATCTATCGCATTTTCCCAGAACTTTTGTTTTACTCCTGGCCGTGCAAAGAGTCAATGACATAGCAACCAGCTTTTAAAAGATTTGACTATCGTATCTGTTGTAAGTTTATCTCCGTTAGCATGAAGTAGATAGACGAATAATGTTTTAAACAATAATTTGTTGCTGCATACGTAGAGAAAGTTGAGTGCATGAAACTTATTAGAGCTTTTGTTCCATTCATATGACTTTCTCTACATGTATATAACACATTATTGTTAATAATCTTTTTCTTCCATTTCTTATTAATCAAGATAAACATTAGCAGAAAGGGTCTTAATACTTGCTTCCTTGTAAATAGGAGGGAAATAAGGGAATACACTAGAATAAACCAATAGTCAGATGTTTTAAAATGTGGTTGCTACGGGACTGAAATCCCTTTATTTGCGTGGCCAGGAGTTGACAAGTTCCCGTATAAGAACATTTTAAGCATTTTAAAACTGAAACCAATAACAAGGAATATTGGCCAACTTAACGAGAATAAAAAAACGTATATAACATAAATTTTGTGTTTTAATGAGATCTACATTTTTTGTGTAGTAAGTTTTTGTATATCTCTTGCGGTTTATCAGTTATATAAAATTCAGAACAATTTATCCAGAATAAAGAGTTCTTTTAAGGCATTTCCCAGAAAATTCAAGATATACATTTTATTTAGCAAGTAAATATCTTAAATATAAGAGTATTTAATCAAAATCGTTAGAGCCATTTTTAAGAAAGTTAAAATGTTTGATTTTTTTCCATATAACGGGTAGTTTGTGGTAAGGGGATTGTCTTGAAAATCTTATCCTTGGAAGATACCAAACTTAAATACCAAATTTAGTATATAACGGTCTTTTCGTTTTTGAGCCATACTGCTCACAGAGACACACACACGCACACACGGATCTTTTTCTAAAAGTGTTTTTTTTTTTGGATTCAGGGGGGACCCGAAACATGTATTTCCGGTGAAATCTCGTTATTGAATTTTTGGATACAGTACAATACCTTCTCTATTCACTAGGTAAATAGTACGTGTAGAGAAAGTAAAAAACAGCGCATGTGGCTATTTAGTGTGCCTTACTTCTCTCCACAGGTATAAAAACCTGTTGTGTTCCATTCACATGACTTTCTCTACACCTCTGCAATTTTTAAAAAGTTAATGCTCTTATTTATTTCATGCTAATCGAGAAAAAATTAACAGAAATAGTCTTATTACTTGCTTCCTTGTAGGTAGAACAGAAATAAGGGAGTACCATAGGTTAAAGTGCTAGTCAAAAGCTGGTTGCTATGTGACTGAAGTTCCTTTGTTTGTAGTTATGGACACGAGTTGACAAATTCCTGTATGAGAAAGTATAAGTGTTTCAAAGCTGAAACCAAAAACAACGAATATATTTTAAAAGAAAAAGAAGAAGATAAGATTAACTCTACGAAGAAAATGTAAATTACATAAATTGTGTGTTTTAACCTGCTCTACATTTTTTGTGTGGTAAGATTTTGTCCATCTCTTACGGTTTAGCAGTTATGCAAAATTCCGTAAAATTGACCATTGTAAATACGGGGCTAGAGAAAGTAAATAGACAGAATAGGTATCAGCAGGGGGCAAGAAAAGGAAAACTGAATGTTTTCAGCATTTTTCTTCCTGTAAAATGTTCCTTGTGGAGCAGTTTTTCTGTTACACAAATAAAATTTGTTGCACTTCTTCACAGAGAGAGAATGAATAAAAATTGCTCTGGGATTTCCTGTCACGTGTATTTAAGCATACATTTTCAATTTTCAAACATAAAATTATATTTTTAAGAAAAAAAAAGTTTATTCGTAACTTTAAAAAACATGTGTAACCTATACAAAGGCGATACAGAGAAACCTAGAGCAATTTAATAAAATAGATGCACTGTGAAACTAGGGTCAAACTATTGGACCAACATTTTAGTTTGTTTTTGCTGCAAGAGACGTTTTAGTGACATGACAAAAACAAACAAATTGACCATGACTTCCAAACCATTCGAGCAAAATGGATGAAATTTGCACTGTAACTTATTTAATTATATCTGTGGTATAAATTAAAAAAAAAAATAGCGTTATTAGTTTGGAATTTCAAACTTTGAGTCATGCATGTCATTGACACCGGAAGAGATAAAAACCGAGTTGAACTTCATGGCACATCTGCGGTTGTAACAATTTACAATTGGATAAATGAATTTAAATGTGCCCGTACATCCACAAATGATGAACATCGTTCCGAACGTCCAGTAGAAATGACTTCCTCCGAAATGATTGGCAAAATCCAGGATATGGTTTTGAGTGATCGACGAAATAGTAGAGGTCACAGGCATATCACAAGGTACAGTGTTCTCAATTTTGTACCAAAAATTAGGTCTGACAAAGGTCTCGACAAGATGGGTGCTGCGTTTGCTCTCAGTGGACAATCGTGTGAACGATTCGGAAGCTGGTTTGACACTTTTCCATCGCAAAACCGCTGAGTTTCTGCGTCGATACATAACTGTGGATGAAACATGGATACACTACTACACTCCAGAGACAAAAGTACAGATGAAACAGTGGATTTTTTTAAAGGCGAACCGGCTCCGAAGAAGTAAAAGTGGTGAAATCTGCAGACAAGATGATGGGCTCGATTATTTTGGGATGCACACGAATTCATCTACATTTACTAGCAGAAAGGAAGAAAGATGAATGGAGAGTATTATGCATCGTTATTGCACCGGTTGAACGGAGAAATCAAGAAAAAACACCCTCATCTGGTAAAGAAAAATATTCTCTTCCATCAAGACAATACAACGGTGCACACCTGCTCAGTTTCGATGGTGAAAATTGTAGAATTAAGGTTCGAATTACTACAACATCCACCGTATTCACCAGTGGCTCGGCTAAAAACGATTCACGTCTGACGAAGAGGTCATCTTTCAAACAGATGCCTATTTTGAGGACCTTCCGAGGTCCTACTTTTTGGAAGGCTTAAAACAGTTTGAGAAAGCTGGGAAAAGTGTATCGAATTAAAAGGATATTATTTTGAAAAATAACAAAGAATTTACCAAGAATAATGTTTTTCTATATTGTTCTAAGGAGTTATTGATAGTTTAATGTGGTAGTGTACCGGAAGGGATTCCGCACCTCGGCCATTGATTGGCCTTTTTTTTTTTTTTTTTTTTTTTTTTTTTACGTCAGACCCCAGGAGGATGAGAGCAATTACAGCGGGCAGTCGTGGGAGCGAGCCACTGTAGAGGGTCCAAGCTGGTTGTCATCTCGATGCGGGGAGCGCTAGCAGTCCGGCTCTGAGTCTACCCACTACCCCCATTAGAGGGAACCACCACCTCGCCGACACTTACAACCCTGAAAGAGACTGATTGCATGAAATGAAGGGACAGAAGTTCGGAGGAATGAAGAAATCTCCCCGGCATTCGCAAAGAAACCCGAGCGGCCCCGATCACGTAGCAGGAAGCTTTTAGATAAGTAGCACGTACAAAAGCACGCAGGTGTAACAATGCACGGCAACATCAGATATGACTTCCGAAACAAGCCGCTCACACATGTGCGGTCATAATGCTGTAGGGCGTATCCACAATATGCTTGCTATACAGGATACGACGGGCGGGACCCAGCACCGAGCCTTGGTGGTTGCCGCCCCTGGGAGGGAGGAGTGAGGCAATGGGGCCACCGATCCCATCGCTGACATTTCACATTCTGAAAGCTGCCAACGGGATGAAGGAAATGACAATACGCAGGAAATTCGGGGGATGAAAGAAACCTACCCATTGGTTTCTAAAATTAAAGGGGCACAGTCTATGACAAAATGTAAATGTTTATCTCAAGTGACATGCAGTAGAGCAATAAACTATGACAATACTTTGTACAAGTATTTATGTACAACTAAATGATAATGAGTAGAGAAACTCCTGTGAAGTAACATGTTTGTTTATTTGCGACACAACTGAGAAGTTCCAAGTCCAGGTCTCTCCTGGTTCAGTGACATGCTAAATCACCTGTGAATACCAGAGACGGACACGCGTTCTTTCACATCAATTCGTATAATAAGCAAAAAAATCTGAAATGCTGCACTCACATGACTTTCTCTACCTTTTCTGTAAACAAACTATTCTTCTATCTACTTCATGCTATACGAGATAAACGTTAACACAATTACTACTCAGAAGTAGAAGGGAATGTGGCAGGCTAAAGCGAGTCAAAATGTATATGACGTAAATTGTGTCTTTTTGTCTATCTCTTACGATTTACCAGTTATACAAAACTCGACAAAATTCATCCAGAATTCCCTGAAAATTCACATTTTATTTGTCATGCAAATATCTTTAATATACGGTACTTTAATCTAAATCATTAGAGCAATTTTTGAGAAAATTAATTTTTTTAAAAAAAATCCATGTAAAGGAGTGGTCTGCATCCTTGAAAGATACTGAACTTAAATATCAAGTTTGGTTTTGAATGGTCTTTTCGATTTAGAACTGTGCTATTCACAGACAGGGGCACGCGCACACGCACGCAGACATACACATGCTTTATTTTGGCTCATAGGACCTCAAAACAAACATTTCAGATGAAATCTCTACATCGAATGTTTGGGTGGAATGCAATATCTTCTCTATCCACTATACACATTGTACATGCGGGCTAGAGAAAGTGAAAATATCTGGTGTTCCATTCACATGACGTTCTCTACCCGTTCTACAAAGTTATTCTTCTTATTGCTCCATACTAATCGAGCTAAGCTATAGCAGAATCGTCTTATTACTTGCTTTCATATATGTAGAAGGTAAATAGCAGAATATATTAGGATAAAGAGACAGTCAAATATTTTAAAAGCTGTCGCTATACGATTGCATGGCCCGGAGTAAAACAAAGGACAATTTCGTGTTTGAGAAAAGTATTTTAAAATTGAAACCACTAAAAATGGTTAGCTCTATAACAAATACGTAAATGACAGAAATTTGTTGTGTTTTAACGAGATTTGCATTTTTTGAGTAATTCAGTTTTTGTCTATTTGTTAGCTTGCCAGTTATACAAAAGTCTTCCACAATAAAGCGGCCTTCAGAGGCTATTCCCAGAAATTTCAAAATATGAATTTTATTTGCCACTTAAATATCTTTAATACTCAGGATTTTAATCAAAATCGTTAGCTATTTTTGGGAAAATCACAATTTAAAAATAATCCAGATACTAAAGGGTAATTTGGGTATGGGGGGAAACGAAATGGGGTTTTATTTAAGGATACTCTTTAACTACTGTGGTTATCAGCGCCCCGTTCTATTTTGGACTGAAATAGCGCTTAATTTTGCTCAGAGGTCTCTTTATCAGACTTGAAATTCTTTTACGTACAAATAAACATCACACACGACTAACGGTTTACTTCTCTTGCTAAGGATTTTTACGTTCTAAAAATGCATTGTCTTTTGCCGGGTTTGAACCCGCGAGCCTGGGAACCATTAGACCACGAAGGACTACAAAACTATGAGGGGATTTACTTGAAAATGTTCGTGTCTAATCTTTGGGATATATTCGTCTGTTCGTTTCTGGGTTATGCTGCCCCCCCCCCCACACACACACTGGCCTCTTTTTTTTTTTTTTTTCTAAAAATGCTTTTATTTGATTCTTAAAGCCCTCCAAAAATATATATTTCGGATGAAACCTTGCTATCGAATTTTTAGGTTCAATACAGCATCTTCTCCGTCTACTATGTGCATTCTATCTACGTATGTGCTAGAGAAAATAAAATGCTTTTATGGATTCAGGGGTCTCAAAACATGTATTTTCGGTGAAATCTCGGTATCGAATTTTTAGGTGGAATACGGCACCTTCTCTGTCTACTATGTAGATTGTGCTTACGTGTAAACGATAATGGGTAGAGAAAGTCATGTGAAGTAACATGTTTGTTTATTTGCGACACGACTGAGAAGTTCCAAGTCCAGGTCTCTCCTGGTTCAGTAACATGCTAAATCACCCGTGAATACGCGGCCTTTCTTACCACATTAGTTCCTATATTAAGAAACACAAAACGTATTTACATATTCAGCTCTTCTGTATCTGGTGAATATTTCTTCTAAATTCTTTTACACCATTCGCGTTCATTTTTACTTTCTCTACACGTAATATATACATAATGTATAGAGAAGATATTGCACTCCACCCAAAAATTCCATACCGAAATTTCACCGGAAATATATGTTTTAGGGTCCCCTGTATTAAAACAAATCTAATGTGTTCCTTTCACATGACTTTCTCTACATCTCTGCAACCAAGTATTGTTAAAAAGCTTATGCTTCAATTTACTTCATGCTAATCAAGAAAAAATTAACAGAAATAGTCTTATTACTTGCTTCCTTGTAAGTAGAAGAGAAATAAGGGAGTACCATAGGTTAAAGTGATAGTCAAAAGCTGGTTTTCTATGTGACTGAAGTTCTTTTGTTTGTGTGGACACGAGTTGATAAATTCCTGTATGAGAAAAGAATGTTTCTCATAGCAGAAACCACAAACAAGGAATGTCTCAAAAACGATGAACTCCACGAAAAATGTATATAACATAAATTGTGTGTTTTAACATGCTTTACACTATTTGTGTAGTAAGTTTTTGCCTATCTCTTACGGTTTAGTTGTTTAAAATTCCGTTAAATTCATCCAGAATAAAGTACTCTTCAGAGGCTATTCCCAGAAAATTCATGATATACATTTTATTTGTCAGGTAAATGTTTTTAATATTCGATGTTTTAATCAAAATCGTTATAGCCATTTTTGAGAAAATAAAAATTTTTGAAAAAAGTTCCATTTAAATGGTAGTTGGGTGTGGAGGGATTTTTCTCAAAATCTTCGTGTCGCATCCCTGGAAGATACTGAACTTAAATACCAAGTTTGATGTTTTACCGACTTTTCGTTTTTGAGTTATCGTGTTCACGGACACACGGACACATACACACATGGACCTTTTTCTGAAAATACTTTTTTTTTGAATACAGGGGACCCTAAAGCATATATTTCCGGTGAAATCTCGGTATCGCATTTTTGGTTGGAGTGCAATACCTTCTCTATACACTATGTACATAGTACGTATAGAGAAAGTAAAAATCTGATGTGTACCATTCACATGACTTTCTCCATACCCCTGCAACAAATAATTCTTAAAAAGCTTATACTTCTATTTACTTTATGCGAATCAGAAACAATTAGCAGAAATAGTCTTATTACTCGCTTCCTTGTAAGTAGAAGCGAAATAAGGGACAACCGTAGGTTAAAGTGATAGGCAAAAGCTGGTTGCTATGTCAATGAAGTTCCTTTGTTTGTATGGATAGGAGTTGACAAGTTCCTATATGAGAAAATTATACGTTTTTCATAGCAGAAAACAAAAATAAGGAATGTCACAAAAACGACGAACTCCACGAAAAAAATGTATATAACATAAATTGTGTGTTTTGAAGTGCTCTACATTTTTTGTGTAGTAAGTTTTTGTCCATCTCTTACGGTTTAGCAGTCATTCAAAATTTAGTAAAATTCATCCAGAATAAACCACTCTTCAGAGGCTATTCCCAGAAAATTCAAGATATACATTTCATTTGTCAGGTAAATATGTTTAATATCCGAAATTTTAATCAAAATCGTTAGAGCCATTTTTGATAAAATCAAAATTTTCGAAAAAAGTTCCATGTAAAGGGTAGTTGGGGGTGGGGGGATTTTTCTCAAAAGCTTCGTGTCGCATCCCTGGAAGATACTAAACTTAAATACCAAGTTTGCTATTTTACCGACTTTTCGTTTTTGAGTTATCGTGTTCACAGACACACGGACACACACACACACACACACACACACACACACACACACACATGGGCCTTTTTGTGAAAATGCTTTTTTTGGATATTGGGGACCCTAAAACATATATTTCCGGTGAAATCTCGGTATCGAATTTTTGGTGGAGTGCAATACTTTCTCTATACACTTATGTACAGAGTGCGTATGGAGAAAGTAAAAAGGTCCGTGTGTGTGTCCGTTATCTATGAACACGATAACTCAAAAACGAAAAGTCGGTAAAATACCAAACTTGGTATTTAGGTTTAATATCTTCCAGGGATGCTACACGAATATTTTGGGGAACATCCCCCCATGCCAAACTACCCTTTACATGGAAATTTTTTCGAAAATTTTGTTTTTCTTAAAAATGGCTCTAACAATTTTGATTAAAATATCGTATACTAAAGATATTTACCTGACAAATAAAATGTATATTTTGAATTTTCTGGGAATAGCCTGTGAAGGCTACTTTATTCTGGATGAATTTTACTGACTTTTGCATAACTGGCAAACCGTAAGAGATGGACAAAAACTTACTACACAACAAATGTAGATCAGGATAAAACGCACAATTTATGTCATGTACACTTTTTTCGTGGAGTTGATCATTTTTTAGATATTCCTTGTTTTTAGTTTCAGCTTGGAAAAAGTTATACTTTTCTCATACAGAAATTTGTCAACTCATGTCCATACAAACAAAGGAACTTCAATCAGCAAACAGCTTTTGACTATCACTTTAACCTATGGTACTCCCTTATTTCGCTTCTACTTACAAGGAAGCAAGTAATAAGAATATTTCTGCTAATTGTTTGTCGATTAGCATGAAGTAAATAGAAACGTAAGCTTTTTAACAATAATTTGTTGCAGAGATGTAGAGAAAGTCTGTGAATGGAACACATACGATTTTTCTTCTTACATTGCTGTTTTTCTTCTGCACAACTTCGTTTTTTACTTTGCATGATGCGAATGAGATCTCGTCGAACGGAAGTTTTTCTTGTCGAGTCTAGTATAGTTTCACCTCTAATGCTTTCCTGTAGCTCCAGTGATTTAAAAATCTGATGTGTTCCATTCGCATGACTTTCTCTATCTCTCTGTAAAAAAATATTGTTAATAAGCTTATCTTTTATTTATTTCATGTTAATCGAGGAAAATTTTCAGAAATAGTCTTATTCCTTGCTTTATTGTAAATACAAGCGAAAGAAGGGAGTGCCATTGGTTAAAGTGAAAGCCAAAAGGTGGTTGTTCTGTGACTGATGTTCCTTTGTTTGTATGTACAGGAGTTGACAAATTCCTGTATGAGAAAAGTATGTTTTTCAAAGCTGAAACCAAGAAAAAGGAATATCTCAAAAACGATCAACTCCACGAAAAAAATGTTTATAACATAAATTGTATGTTTTAGCGTGCTCTACATTTTTAGTGTGTTAAGTTTTTGTCCATCTCTTACGGTTTAGTAGTTATGCAAAATTCATCCAGAATAAAGTAGTCTTCAGAGGCTATTCCCAGAAAATTCAAAATCTACATTTTATTTGTCAGGTAAATATCTTTAATATGTGATATTTTAATCAAAATCGTTAGAGCCATTTTTTAGAAAATAAAAATTTTCGAAAAAAGTTCCATGTAAAGGGTAGTTTAGGGTGGGGGGATTTTTCTCAAAATCTTCGTGTCGCATCCCTGGAAGATACTAAACTTAAATACCAAGTTTGGTATTTTACCGACTTTTCGTTTTTTAGCCATCGTGTTCACAGACACACGGACACACATACACGGACCTTTTTCGGAAAATTCTTTTTGTGGATACAGGGGGTCGTAAAAGATGTATTTCCGGTGAAATCTCGGTGTCGAATTTTTTAGTGGAGTGCAATACATTCTCTATACACTATGTACATAGTGCCTATAGAGAAAGTAAAAATGGATCTTGGTGGCCAATTATATATTTTTATATTCAGGAATATTTAAATTATTTTATGGAATTTACATTAAAAAGGCGATAAGCCTTTTAAGTGTTTAATTACCGCACGAAACTAGTTTTTTCATCTTTCTAAAGAAGCACAAGATGGCTGAATCAATCGCCTATGGCAACGAAACCACGTGATGGATATAGCTGAAACTTTAACTGACATCTAGTAAGAGACGACGGTTACTAAATACAAACTTTTTTAGATGCTACGAGTGTAACATCTTGTATTTTTTAAGGACTTGTTGAACGCCCATAGCAAAAACAATTTTTGTGTGGAATGCCCCTACAAAGTAAGCGCAACTGTCCAGTACTTGAACCCGTTTTAGATAAGCACGGCTCGTGATAAAACTTATCTGTTGCAATCTTGGGTACACATTACACCGATATCTTTCTGTACTTACTCTACCACATGCTAATCAAAGTAACAGAAATTGCTTCTCTGTAAGTAGAAGAGCAATAAGTCAATATACTAGGATAAAGTGTAGTCAAATGTTTTAAAAGCTGTTCCTATGTGAAATAATTGAAATGGGGTTCTCTTTGGACTAAAACAAAAGAGACATGAAGCGAAATACTTCCTGTTTGAGAAAGGTTTAATAGACTTAAATCAATAACAGTGAATATCTCGGAAATGGTTAACTCTACAAAAAAAAAAAAAAAAAAAAAAAGGAATATGAGACAAATCGTGTGTATTTAGCGAGATCTATATATTTTGTTTAGTAAGATTTTTCTATCTCTTACTGTTTACCAATTATGCAAAAATAATTCAGAATGAAGAGGACCTCAGTGGCTATTTTCAGATAATTCAAGATATACATTGTATTTAATATTAAGAAGCATATTTAATATATGGAATTTTTATCAAAATCTTAGAGCCGTTTTTGAGAAAATAAAAATTTTCGAAAATGTTTCCTATAAAGGGTAGATTGGGGCGGGCATTTGCTTGAAAATCTTCGTGTCACGTCCTTGGAAGATTCTAAACTTAAATAAAGTTGGTTTTTAACGGCCTTTTTGTTTTTGAGTTACGCTGTCCACAGACACGGACATTTTTCGAAAAATTCTTTTTTTGGATTCAGGGGGTTTCAAAACATATATTTTCGGTGAAATCTCGAAATCGAAATTTTGGGTGGAATACAATGCCCCTTGTACATATTCCGCGTAGGGAAAGTAAAAATCTCATTTATATGACAAATGAAATTTATATCTTGAATTTCCTGGGAATATTCAGTAGGCTCTCATTCTGGATGACTTTTGCATAACTGGTAAACTACCACATAAAAAAAAAAAAAAATCTTACTATACAAAAAATCTGATATGTTACACTCACATGACTTTCTCTAGCTGTTCTACAAACTTCTTACATAAGATTATTCTTCTTTCTGCACCTTGCTAATCGTGGTACTTATTAGCACAATGTTCTTATTATTTAGTTCCGTATAAGCAGGAAGAAAATAAGGGAATACACTAGGCTAAACCGATAGTCAAATGTTTTAAAAGTTGTCGTTATGCGATTGTCATAACAAATCGCTTCTTTTCTTGGCCAGGAGTAGAACGAAAGAAAAACGGACACTCCCGTCTGAGAAAAGTGTAAGCACTTCACATCTGAAACTAATAACAATGAATACCTCGAAAACGGTAAGCTCCACGAGAAAAATGTATATGACGCAATTTGCGTATTTTAACAAAACCTAAATGTTTTGTAAAGTAAGTTTTTGTCTATCTCTTACGGTTTACTAGTTATGCTAAATTAAGCAAAATTCATCCAGAATAAACAGGTCTTCAGAAGCTAATCCCAGAAAATTCAAGATATACGTTTTATTTGTTAGGTAAATATCTTTAATATATGATATTTTAATCAAAATCATTTGAGCCATTTTTAAAAAATCAAAGTTTTCGAAAAAAGTTCCATGTAAAGGGTAGTTTGGGGTGGGGGGATTTTTCTCAAAATCTTCGTGTCGCATCCCTGGAAGATACTAAACTTAAATACTAAGTTTTGTATTTCAGCTACTTTTCGTTTTTGAGTTATCGTGTTCACAAACACACGGACACACACACGGACCTTTTTCTGAAAATGCTTTTTTTGGATACAGGGGGTCCAAAAACATGTATTTCCGGTAAAATCTCGGTATCGAATTTTTGGGTGGAATACAATAGTTCTCTATCCCTATGTACATTGTACATATGGGGCTAGAGAAAGTAAAAATGTAGATCACATTAAAACACACAATTTGTGTCATATGTATGTATGTGTGTGTGTTTTGTTTTGAGAGCTAATGTTCCTTTTTATTGGTTTCAATTTTAAAATACTTTTACTCAAAGGGGAATACGTCATTCACTTTTATTTTGTTTTACTCCTGGTAATTCAAACGGAACCGAATTTCAATACATAGCGACAGCTTTTAAACGATTTGACTATTTCCCTTCTACTTACTACGAAGCAAGTAATAAGACAGTTTCTGTTAATGTTTATCTCGATTAGCATGAAGTAGATAGAAGACAGTAGAATTTATTACAGAGGTGTAGAGAAAATCATGTGAATGTGACACATCAGCTTTTTTTATTGTAATTCATGGAACCTCAAAACATATATTACGGGTGAAAACTCGGTATCGACATTTTGTGTGGAATACAACAGTTTTTGTAGTTCGTATGTGTTAGGGAAAGTGGTTTGTTTGATGTGTTGTAATTCGACTCTGATAGAACTGTCTGAGGAATGTAGACCAGTCAGGAAACAAGATTACTAGGCAGTTTTATTAATAGAAACATTATACTATCTGGAGGCGCGTGGTTCCTCTGCCTGGCGGCCGCTTCTAATTCTTACACAACACGGAACTGCCGCCATCCTATACCTTTACTTTCTCTACAAAAAACGAAAAGTCATATAAATACCAAACTTGATATTTAAATTTAGTATCTTCCAGAGATGCCACACGAAGATTTTGAGAAAAATCCCCCTACCCCAAATTACACTTTACATGTAAAAATTTTCGAAAATTTTGTTTTTCTTAAAAATCCCTCTAACGGTTTTGATTAAAATACCATGAAAGTCCTTTCTATCACAAATAAAGTGTATATCTTGAATGTTCTAGGAATAGCTTCTGAAGACCTGTTTATCCTGGATGAATTTTGTTTAATTTGGCAATTTTGTTTAATTTTCAATTGTAAAGTACTTAAACTTTTCTCATACAGGAAGTGTTACGCTTGGCCAAGCAAAGTAGCGATTTTCATTGACAATCGCATAACGTTAACTTTTAAAACATTTGACTATCACTTTAGCATAGTACATTCTTTAGTTCCCTTCTACTTGTAACGAACTGAGTAATAAGAACATTCGGCTAATGTTTATCTGGAATAACATTGTGTAGAAAGAAGAATAATCTTCTGTAAGAAGTTCGTTTGTAGAGCAGCTAGAGAAAGTCATGTGAGTGTAAATACATCAGAATTTTTATTTGTTTTGTTTTGTTTTTTTGTTTTTTTTCAAGTGAAGGGATATGGGGAGAACTTTCTTGAAACTCTTTTTGTCGCATCTTTGGAACATACATATAGTTTAAAGCATAAGTAGGTTTCCGGTGAAATCTCGGTATCGAAATTTTGGGTGAAATACAATACATTCTGTAATTACTATGTACATTGCACGTGTTAGAGAAAATTAAAATATAACAAATGAATAAGTGATTGCATCAATTCAGTGTTTATACTTTCTGATATGTCTATATTAGTTATTATTTTAATAACGCGCCGAGTTCTGATAATTCCTCGGTATTTTTACATTTTAAAGATTTTAAAATGTATTTCCATGTAATTTGATTTTGTTTGACCCATTGTTTGTGGAACAAAGCTTGTTTGGTTGTAAATATGTAATCTTAAGGGATGAATTAATTTGTTTTCCAAAGCAAGGCCGATAATGAAGGTCGAGAAGTATTTATATCGACTTGTCAGGTTGAAGGTCAAGTTCGAGCATTGTACCCAAGGTGGATGACAACAGGAAAATCAGGCTAGGGTCATGTGACTGCCATATCTGTGGGAAGTGTTCATTTTTATCATATACACAGTGAGCGAACACCCTAGAGGCCCGACCTTTGGTTTCTTAGTCTAGTAACTCTGACCGTAGGATTGCTGGGGTTGTTTCTCTTCTAACACGAATTTCCTATTAATTCTGTTTCCCTTTCATATTTCGGATAGGCTTAAGGGTTGCACAGTATCTGTCACTGTTCAACAGATGTCGCCTCAGGAGGATTGAGCTCTCTGTTCCGCCAGAGGGAAGCCTCACAGAGCAATCTCAGTATCTCCCCGTTTACTCTCAATGGAGAATAAACGCAATCGTGTGAAGCTGGTTTGCCACTTTTCCGTCGCAATCCTGACGAGTTTCTGCATCGATACATAACCGAAATATACATGATGAAACATGGATACACTGCTACACTCCAGAGACAAAAGTACAGTCGAAACAGCGGCTCCAAAGAAGGCAAAGGTGGTGAAATCTGCAAATAAGGTGACGGCCTCTGTTTTTTAGGATGTACGCGGAAACATCTACATTGATTACATAGAACGATAAATTGAGAGTTTTATGCATCGTTATTGCACCGGTTGAATGGAGAAATAAAGAAAAAAACTTCATCTGGCAAAGAAAAATATTCTCTTCCATCAAGCCAATACAAGGGTGCACACCTGCGCTGTTTCGATGGCGAACATTGTAGAATTAAGGTACGAATTACTACAACATCCACCGTATTCACCCCCCCCCCAGTGACCTTTTCTATTTCCAAACTTGAAAAATTGACTCGCCGGAAAACGATTCACATCTAACGAAGAGATCATTTCCCAAACAGATGCGTATATGCTTTTTGGAAGGCTTGGAGAAACGCTGGGAAAAGTGTATCGAGCTAAAAGAAGATTATGTTGAAAAAGATCCACAACAAGTAATTTGTTCTTATATCTGTGTTTTTCTAAGGACTTATTGAACGCCCCTCGTAATAAATATTCGCCCCTCGAGAAAACACAACTGACTTACCATTTTTGCAAACGTTTGTCTTCATTAATTGGAAGCAGAAAGGAGAATAAACGTTTATAGAAAAGTGGGTAGAGAAAGTGATATCACATGGTTGTATAAATGTTGGAAATGCTGTGTGTTCGGCAATACATTTACATCTGAACGACCTTGCTCCAGCAATTTGAAGTTCTAGGTTAGGTGTGGAGACCTAATGATAAATATCAACGTTTGGAGTAACGGCTTTAGGACCAGTTTCTACAAGTGGAGTGCAGTTTTATATTCTGTCGCTTCTCGCAATACAGGATGATTCAAAATCAGTTTTAGAACGTTTGGGATTGGATTCCTGACATCGAAACAACGCTTCGCTTTCGCGTTATCAATTTATTAATGAAAGTTTTTATGCTCAACAGTTTTCCCACTCTTCCATAGAAGGCTTTCACCATTTTACCCTGCGGAGTTGGCCTTGTGTTGCCATGGCTACTTGTTTACAGTTGTCATTTGTCAACTGAGTTAATATCTACATTCTCCCAGCACGGCTTAAGTTGGATTCACAATGGAAGCGAGCGATACTGGCGACGCGACACCGCACTGCATTATTGAGCGATGCCACTTAAAGCAATGGCTGCGGGCTTAAAACAAGTTCTTGCGCTGTAGCTTCTAAACAGAAGTTCCGTCCTATATTCAAGGAGCGTAGCCAATTTGGGGATTTTCAAACTCTAATCCGGAATAGGATAATGACGGATCATATTACAATTACATGCGAATGGCAATTTGATGATCTTTTGCACATCATTGGTCCCCCATATACAGAAACTCTCAATTCGAAAGCTCGTATCTTCAGCAGAGCACCTGTGTGTAACTTTGAGGTTAGGATGGGCTTATTTATTATTCAGTCAACAGCAGAGACATGGTTTTAATTAGGTGGCAAGATTATTCTAGAATGAAGGTATAATTTTAGTTGTCCAAGACAGTTTCGGGATGCAGTCTTACCATTTCAATAAGGATTTCCTGAAAACGAATGAAACTTCCCTTGATGTCGACGCCATCTTTAACAAGGACCACAGAATATCAAACAACAGGAATTCTGTGACTGACGCCCATGCTATGCGGTAAAAGTTAAACCCAATTCAACTTTCTTCGCACGGGTTTCGTCGTATCAATTCTGAATTCCTATTGGTCAATCGTTTTGCGGAGCGTGCCGCGTCGTTAATATTGCTCCATTGTGAATCCCGCATAACAGGTACTGTCTACAGCGACTCCTCCAGACTTGCCAGAAGAAACACGTGGTTAGTGATTAATGCAGGCAGATCCAGGACATTTTAGTCTCCTTGCTCAAGATGCACTGGCTGGTATCTGTCATGAGACATGGATAGGTAGCTGAGGACCAGTCCTGTGGCCTTCGGATTGTTAGCTTTGGGGGCACCTTAAACAATGTCTACTTTAGGCAGCAGACATCCCGGATGAAGAAATTCTTAATCTGCGCGTCATTAAACTTGCGAAATCATCGACTTCGACAAGGAGTACTGGCAGTCCATGCTTCGATAATTGCACGCGTGTCTAAACGCAAGAAGGAGGATATGTGGGTGATGTTTGTGTTGAATTCCTTCTAAAAAGCTGAAAACATGAAAAATAGAATAATGTGTCACTGTAAAATGTTTTGATTAATAGCACTTTGAACTTCAATAAATCGAAAATGAAGGGTTTCGAGAGATATGTTGTATGAACATTTTTACTTTCTCTACACGTACTATGTATTGCACCCAAAATTCGACACCGAGATTTCACCGGAAATATATGTTTTGAGACCCCTTGAACACAAAAAAAAACATTGTTAGAGAAATGTCCGTGTGTGTCTGTGGGCAGCATAGCTCAACATCGAAAAGATCGTTAAAAACCAAATTTGGTATTTGAGTTTGATATCTTGCAAGCATGCAACACGAAGAGGTTCAAGAAAATCCCCCCACCCCCAACTACCCTTTACATGGAAAAAATTTCGAAAATGTTGATTTTCTTAAAAATGGCTCTAACGATTTTCATTAAAATCCCTTATATTTAAGATATTTACTTGCCGAAAAAAATGTATATCTTGAATTTTCTGGGAATAGCCTCTAAAGACCCCTTTATTCTGGATGATTTTTATTGAATTTTGTATAATTAGTAAACCGTAAGAGATAGACAAAAACTCACTACACAAAAAATGTAGAGCACTTTAAAACACACAATTTATGTTATATACATTTTTTTGCGTGGAGTTGATCGTTTTTAAGATATTCCTTGTTTTTAGTTTCAGCTTTAAAAAACTTACACTTTTCTCATACAGGGATTTGTCAACTCCTGTCCATACAAACAAAGGAACTTCAGTCACATAACAACCAGCTTTTGACTATCACTTTAAAATATGGTACTCCCTTATTTCACTTCTACTTACAAGGAAGCAAGTAATAAGACTATTTGTGCTAATTTTTTCTTGATTAGCATGAGGTGAATAGCATTAGTTTTTTTAATAATAATTTGTTGCAGAGATGTAGAGAAAGTGATGTGAGTGTAACACATCAGATTATTTTATTAGTTTTTCCAGGTTTACTGTTATATCTAATTTTGTCCCGGAATTCAGAGTTCAGATGTTGGTAAGTGTAGAGTGAATAGGTAACAGTGGGATTTTATCTGAATGTAAACCGAATACTTGAGTAAAAATCTGATGTGTTGCATTCACATGACTATCTCTACATCGGTGTAAAAATTATTATTAAAAAATCATATCCTTCTATCTACTTTATATAATCGAGATAAACATTAGAAGAAATTGTCTTATTACTTCTACTTATAAGTAGGAAGGAAATAAGGGAATACGCTCGGCTAAAGTGATAGTCAAATCTTTTAAACGCTGGTTGCCATGTGATTGAAATCCGTTTCTATGCAGAACTTTCCGTGTGAGAAAAATTTAGGTATTTCAAATCTGAAACAAACAAATAACAAGCAATATCTCAGAAATGGTCAATTCCACGAAAAAACGCATATGACATAAATTGTGTGTTGTAATCTGATCTACATTTTTTTGGTGTAGTAAAATTTCTCTC